>JALXJV020000016.1:1247504-1806266 GCA_024633595.2 Lepomis macrochirus
TTTACTTTACCTCCATCACTCTGATTCAGGGTCTCTCTCAGGACTTCATCACGTTTCCTGCAGCAGAACGTTGAGCTGCAACTTCAGAAACATGTAAACATTATTCAGTAGTAGCAGCACTTTGAATCAGTACTGACAGTCGTACTGATCCAACAGTACAACACGTACAGCTGGTACACTTCTAAAAACTCCCTGCACTCTGTTGTTGCTGCTTATTGAAATGTTCTGATCACTCAGCTGGTCAATGCAGGACTTTTACTCTGAGGTAAAGTACTTTTACTCTGAGGTAAAGTACTTTTACTCTGAGGTAAAGTACTTTTACTCTGAGGTAAAGTACTTTTACTCTGAGGTAAAGTACTTTTACTCTGAGGTAAAGTACTTTTAGTCCGCAGTAAAGTACTTTTACTCTGAGGTAAAGTACTTTTACTCTGAGGTAAAGTACTTTTACTCTGAGGTAAAGTACTTTTACTCTGTAGTACTGTGTTGGAATGACCCTGGCTACCTGTTCCCAGTCTTTGTGCTAAGCTAAGCTAAGCTAAGCTAACTGGCTGCTGTGGTATGGGTACTTCTAGCTCTGTGTCCCCCGTTTGAACCAGGTTTATGTTCAGTCATGGAACATTTACAGTCCGCGGTCCCCTGAGAGTCTGACAGAAAAAGACTCCCAGTCCAGGAATGTGCCCCCCCTCCTCCTGGTCCTGGTCCTGGTCTGGCCTAACTTGCTGCTGTTGTGTTTGTGTTGCAGTGCTGAACTATGAGAATGTGGTGGAGACGGGTTCAGAGACCGACGAGGACGACAGGACGCCGCTCCCTGAGGACAACGGCCTCGCTAACGGCGGTGGCGCAGGAGGAGGAGGAGGGGAGGATGAAGAGGCGGGCAGCCCGGCCGGCGTGCCCGCTCTGGAGGCGTCGCCCCGGGTCGCCCATGCCCTGCTGTCCTACGGGGACCAGGAGGGCTCAGAGGGCCCAGAAGGACTCCAGAACCACCATCAGCACCGCTGGAGACTCCGAGACCACAGCAACCTGAACGGCGGTGAGTCAGCACGCCGCACACGATGCTCTTTCACATCACATGATCTCTGTCAGCAGCTACCAACGGAAGCTTGGGGGGGGGGGGCAGCTAACGGCCATGTTTAATAAGGGCGGCGTAGAGGCAGACGCTGCAGCTGACGGTCGGCCATGTTTGATAGGGGCGGCGTAACGATAGACGCTCCATGCTCCTCCCCCTACTGTCCGTTAGTTAGCGAGTTAAATCAGGAGGGCGTCCTCCCTGAGACCGGCGGCCTCCTCTGAGGGACAGATGGCGTCTCCGTGTTCTCGAGTACAAACGACACCTCGAGGTGACGAGAAGCCGCTACTATCAACTACAGCTGATCCTGAGTCAGTGGAAGGAAGGAGGGGAGAAAGAAGATAGAGAGGTGGGAAGAAGGAAGGAAAGTGATGAGGGAGGAAATGAAATACAGGTTTGAGCTGACAAAAGGAGAGAGAGGACGAGATGAAGGAGAAAGAAGCAGCAGGTGGTTTCAGACACAAACAGAAGAAGAAGAAGGAGGAGCTGTTGACTCAGAGGAGGGGCCGACGAGGGGGAGGAGACTAACTGTTTGTGCTGTTTCCTGTCACAGATGACAGGAAGGAGGAGTACGAGCCAGTGGGTCCGGAGTCTCTGGGAAACGCAACAGGTGAGATCAATAAATCAGAATCACATTAATAATCCGATAATAAATGTTCTTCATCTTTATTTATTATAT
This sequence comes from Lepomis macrochirus, assembly GCA_024633595.2. Classification (NCBI taxonomy): domain Eukaryota; kingdom Metazoa; phylum Chordata; class Actinopteri; order Centrarchiformes; family Centrarchidae; genus Lepomis; species Lepomis macrochirus. Next base: position 1,249,250 of record JALXJV020000016.1, read on the forward strand.
AGTTTTTATTTTTTAAACTTTTTCCATCAGTATTTCTTTCTTCTCCCGCCTGAAACATCTCCGTTCTCTAGCTGACGTGTGACGGCGATGAGAGGTCACTTTTTTTTGGTTTTTGAATTTGTGTTGATATTTGTGAGCGAGACATCGTGATGTCCTGGAGCCGAACGATCAAACTGCCGTTTTAACAGAAGGGCCCCTGAAGTCTCCGGTAGCTGCTGTAAAGGCGTCCCCCAGGGCTCCATTCTGGAGCCCCCCTGTTTCCCTGTTCAAACAGGATCGTCTCTGTCGGTCCTCGTTGTCATGAACATGCAGATTTATTAAACTAAACAAATCTAAATGCCCCTCGTGACCCTGAACCCAACGCCTGTTTGTTTCCCGTGACCAGGGAAGCGTCTGGAAGGCGTCTCCGAGCTGGACGAGTTCTTCCTGAAGCGGAAACTGGAGGAGGGCGAAGGACACCCGGCAACCATCGCCGAGTACCTGCAGCGCAGTGACACCGCCATCATTTACCCAGAAGCCCCTGAGGAGGTGACGCGGCTGAGCACGCCCGAGGCCGTCGGTCAGGACGAGAGCGAACACGGTAATTCTGAACAAACAAAACACGTTGTTAAAGACACGACTTTAATCTCAGCACGGCCTGAAGCTGAATCCTGACCTTAGAGAAACAGCCTCTGTTAGCCTCTGTTAGTGTCTGTTAGCCTCTGTTAGTCTGTTAGCCTCTGTTAGCCTCTGTTAGTGTCTGTTAGCCTCTGTTAGTGTCTGTTAGCCTCTGTTAGTGTCTGTTAGCCTCTGTTAGTCTGTTAGCCTCTGTTAGCCTCTGTTAGTCTGTTAGCCTCTGTTAGCCTCTGTTAGTCTGTTAGCCTCTGTTAGTGTCTGTTAGCCTCTGTTAGGCTCTGTTAGTCTGTTAGCCTCTGTTAGCCTCTGTTAGTCTGTTAGCCTCTGTTAGTGTCTGTTAGCCTCTGTTAGGCTCTGTTAGTCTGTTAGCCTCTGTTAGCCTCTGTTAGTCTGTTAACCTCTGTTAGACTCTGTTAGTCTGTTAGCCTCTGTTAGCCTCTGTTAGTCTGCTAGCCTCTGTTAGGCTCTGTTAGTCTGTTAGCCTCTGTTAGTGTCTGTTAGCCTCTGTTAGTCTGTTAGCCTCTGTTAGTCTGCTAGCCTCTGTTAGGCTCTGTTAGTCTGTTAGCCTCTGTTAGGCTCTGTTAGTCTGTTAGCCTCTGTTAGCCTCTGTTAGTCTGCTAGCCTCTGTTAGGCTCTGTTAGTCTGTTAGCCTCTGTTAGTCTGCTAGCCTCTGTTAGGCTCTGTTAGTCTGTTAGCCTCTGTTAGACTCTGTTAGTCTGTTAGCCTCTGTTAGTGTCTGTTAGCCTCTGTTAGGCTCTGTTAGTCTGTTAGCCTCTGTTAGCCTCTGTTAGTCTGTTAACCTCTGTTAGACTCTGTTAGTCTGTTAGCCTCTGTTAGCCTCTGTTAGTCTGCTAGCCTCTGTTAGGCTCTGTTAGTCTGTTAGCCTCTGTTAGGCTCTGTTAGTCTGTTAGTCTGTTAGCCTCTGTTAGCCTCTGTTAGTCTGCTAGCCTCTGTTAGGCTCTGTTAGTCTGTTAGTCTGTTAGCCTCTGTTAGCCTCTGTTAGGCTCTGTTAGTCTGTTAGTCTGTTAGCCTCTGTTAGCCTCTGTTAGCCTCTGTTAGTCTGTTAGTCTGTTAGCCTCTGTTAGGCTCTGTTAGTCTGTTAGTCTGTTAGCCTCTGTTAGCCTCTGTTAGGCTCTGTTAGTCTGCTAGCCTCTGTTAGGCTCTGTTAGTCTGTTAGCCTCTGTTAGTCTGTTAGTCTGTTAGTCTGTTAGCCTCTGTTAGCCTCTGTTAGCCTCTGTTAGGCTCTGTTAGTCTGTTAACCTCTGTTAGACTCTGTTAGTCTGTTAGCCTCTGTTAGTCTGCTAGCCTCTGTTAGGCTCTGTTAGTCTGTTAGCCTCTGTTAGTCTGCTAGCCTCTGTTAGGCTCTGTTAGTCTGTTAGCCTCTGTTAGTCTGTTAGTCTGTTAGCCTCTGTTAGGCTCTGTTAGTCTGTTAGTCTGTTAGCCTCTGTTAGCCTCTGTTAGCCTCTGTTAGGCTCTGTTAGTCTGTTAGCCTCTGTTAGGCTCTGTTAGTCTGTTAGTCTCTGTTAGCCTCTGTTAGGCTCTGTTAGTCTGTTAGCCTCTGTTAGTCTGTTAGCCTCCGTTAGCCTCCGTTAAGCTCTGTTAGCCTCTGTTAGTCTGTTAGCCTCTGTTAGCCTCTGTTAGGCTCTGTTAGTCTGTTAGCCTCCGTTAGCCTCCGTTAAGCTCTGTTAGCCTCTGTTAGTCTGTTAGCTCCCTTTAGCCTCTGATAGCCCTGGTTAGCCTCTGTTAACCTCCCTGACCTGACCTTTGACCTCTGACCTCTCAGACCTGGTGTCCGGCGGCGGTGCGGACGACTTCGCCCAGCTGCTCACCTGTCCGTACTGCGACCGCGGCTACAAGCGGCTGACGTCTCTGAAGGAGCACATCAAGTATCGGCACGAGAGGAACGAGGAGAGCTTCGCCTGCCCGCTGTGCAGTGACGCCTTCAGCCACCGCACGCAGCTGGAGCGTCACATGACCACGCACAAACCCGCCCCAGACCAGGTAAAACACGCCCGCACCTGCCTCATCTCTTCTTCTGTGGTTCTGAGAGCGGTAATGTACATCCAGCTTCTGATCTTTGAACTGAAGTTCAGAGAGTTTGTGTTTTTAACAAGACGCAACATACGGAGGCCGTAACAGGTCAAACACTCAGTACAAGTCATTTTCCTCCAGTTCTCAGGTTATTATGTCGTTAACTCGGGAAAACAAAGTTTCGTTATCTCCAGGTGTGGAGATAATTTTCCGGCTGTGAATATATTTATATCAGAAAACAACACTTGTTATTTCATGATGACGTCCAGAAAACAAATCAATGAGTAAATAAAATATATGCTGCTTAGAGCTTCCGTATAACCAGGATTTAAACAGAGTAAAATAAAATAGAAGATAAAAACGAGACATACTGAGATTACTGTCAGAGACAGAAAATGTTTGAACGTGAAACGAGCTGAGAGGGAAGAGAAGACGATACGTTTAGACGATCGATCATCGATTATAAAAAAGAAAAATGCTCCAAACGTTTCGGCTGAAGTTTCTGTGCGATGAACGTTACAGCGTAGGACAAGAAAACAATAATGAGAATTATCACTAAATAATTTATCCTCAAAAATAACAAATGTTCTATAAATTTAAATCAGGAACGAATCAGCGCTTCATTTTTCTATTAAGATCTTCGTTTTGTCGAGGAAAACAGATTTTGAATGTTCTGCCTCAGGTTGGTTTATTGATCCGCTGTTTGGTTTCAAACCTGAATTAACTTTCACTCAGGAGCAAAAATCAGCCTTTAAACTGAAAGAAAGAAAGACTTTTATCCTGAAGATTATCGATGTCCAATGATGTGAAATGTTTTATTGTGATAACATTAGTGGCCGTTTTTAAAATCTAGCTGAGAAGCCAAAGTTTCCAAATTTTCCACTTTCTAAAAGCTGAAAAAGAAGAAATGTTAAAAAACAAATAAAAATTATTTGAGAAACGCCTGAACTGAGTGCTCCCAATCTGAGCCCTGGTTCAGCCTGCTCCCAGTCCTCCCAGTCCTCCCAGTCCTCTGAGCCCTGGTGTCCAACCCCTGCTCCCAGTCCTCCCAGTCCTCCCAGTCCTCTGAGCCCTGGTGTCCAACCCCTGCTCCCAGTCCTCAGTCCTCCCAGTCCTCGAGCCCTGGTGTCCAACCCTGCTCGAGTCCTCCAGTCCTCCCAGTCTGTCCAGTAACACGTGGCGGACCGGACAGACCGGCTCGCCATGGCTGAGCCCGCCGACGTCCTCGGGCTGTGTGACTTTTCACATCAGCTGGACCTGAGGACTTGATTAGACATCATAATAACCACGGAGCGTCATGCTGTTGTGTGGCCGTGAACGCCGCGCGTCACTCCAGGGTGTGAAATAGTGATCTAATAATAACAGGCGTGAAATGCTTCCTGCTCAGGATCCAAACTCACATTAGAGTCGGTGACTAAGCAGTCGATCATTCAATTTTCCAATTAGGCCGCGATCGTAATGAGATTAACCCTCCTGAGATCACAGGGCCGCTCGTACCTGCCCCCCCGCTCTGACCGGGACCAGATGGTCTGCCCCTGCTGGGTTAAACGGTCCTGATCCCCAAATGACTTTAAGAGCTTGTTTATTTGTGTACTTCCTCTGAGTTAAACTGTTAAAGAGAGACGGAGGCTGAGCAGCTTCTTATTCTTCACACTCTTTGGTTTTTACACAAAGGCAGTAAATTAGTTCACTGTATTTAGGCTCTAACCCCCAGGAGACGACGTAAAGGTACTAATACTTCACTGTACAAATACTCTGTTATAAAAATACTCTGCTATAAAAATACTCTGTTATAATTAAAAGTACTAATATAATCAGAAAATGTGTTTAAAGTATTAAAAGTAAAAGTACTCAAAGTCCAGTGACTGTTATACACACACACACACACACATATATATATAAAATATATTTGATTATTATTATTATGCTTTCATGTGAAACAGTACTTTACTGAGGTTGTTGTTCAGATTGAACTATTTTGTATATTTATTCTGGATCAAGCTGCTGATTATTTCCTCCATTACTCGACTGAGAATATTGTGAAAATATTGATAAATGTTGTCCCGGTGACTCGGAGCCCAAAGTGACGCCTTCACTGAGTTTCTTCTGTCGGTCCAAACCTCAAAATGATTAAAACATGTTAAAATAATAAAAAGCAGCAAATCTTCACATCAAATGTTTTTACATGAAAAGGTGACTTTAAATTAATTTTCTGTCAGTGAACTAATGCGCCAGCTGTACGTTGTATAAACTGTTATATATATATGTTTTATAAACTCTTCATGTGTTTGTGTGTAAAAATCTGTAAAGAAAGTGAAGCTGCTGAAGATAAACGGAGAGAAGTAAAAATATCTGAGATGGAGTAGAAAATGAATCAGTGTTTCTGTATATTTTCAACTTGAGTTTTTGTTTCTTTTATAACATAAATATAAAAATGTATTTAATTTAGTATTTATTTTTATCTTGCTTCTAACGCTGTGAACCTTTATTAAAGAGGCGGCGTTGCTCGGTCCGTCCTTCGTCTCTGGGATCAGTTTCAGAGATCACATGGAGGCCTGACACACATTCACTCTGACTCTGCGGCACAGTTACACTCCAGCGTTTCACTCTGCGGCTGCGATATTGTGAATATTTTTATTGGTGCTGAATCAGCGCGTTTTTGGCCTCGTTGTTCTTCCTACACGCTGATCTCCAGTCTGCCTTTACATGAACACAAAGGAATCATCAGATCAGATAAAGCTTCGTTAATCCCCTGCAGGGGAAGTTCAGGTCGGCCCTAAAGAACAGAAGAAGAAGAACATACCAACATGTAATTTGTTTATTTCTCTTTTTTCCCCTCGAAGGACAATAAAGGCTGAATTATATAAAATCAAACCAACACATAAAGACAGAAGAGAGGAGGGAGCTTTAATGCCACGGAGTATTTCACACGTACCTGTGGTGATTAGACTCATCCCCCATAATGCACCACAGGGTGAATACATAGTCTCTGAACAGGAAGTGATTCCTACCTGTAGACTCTTTAACTCCTCCCTCAGAGAGTCTGACACTCAGACCGTCTGCTGTAGTATTAATAATTAATAATAATAATAATAATAATAACCTTTACCTTAGAGCACTTTTCAAAAACTATTTATTTACACTGCTTAGGATTTTTTATTTCCCCATGTAGATATATATATGTATGTACATATATATATATGTATGTTGTGTGTGTGTGTGTGTGTGTATACATATATATAATCTATATTTTCTGCTTCATCTTTCATATTATTATTATTCTGTTCCTTAATTACACTGATGTACGAAGTGAGGAAGTGAAGTGAGACTGTGACAAAAATACTCCATTCTGATAAACATACAGTTGGTACAAATATATAAATATGAAATAAACATACAGTTGGTACAAATATATAAATATGAAATAAACATACAGTTCTAAAATGATAATAATAATAATAATAATAACAGTAGAGGTTGGAGATTGTATGGAGAACAGCAGCAGCAGCTCTCTGGTGAGTTTATCCTCCCTGTGTGGAACGAGGGATTCAGCATCAGTCTGGGTTGGGGGAGGGGTGGGGTGGGGGGGTGTTGTTTGTGTTTGTTTGTGTCTTTATTTGCATTTGAAACGGTGGGAATGCACCTTCACCACAAACTGTTACCTCTGAACAAAGTCAGCCCACGCTGTTTCTCAGAATCTCCCTGTCACCATCACAGCTGCTTCACTAAATACTATTAAATTCCCCGTCTGTTCCGCAGGCTGCTTCCCTCTGCGCTCGCCGACTCCCACTCGTCCTCCATCACATGATAACTCTGCTGTTTGTTTCTCTCTCTGTCTGCAGCCGCAGCTGCTGAACGAAGGAGCTGGAAACCGCAAGTTTAAATGCAGCGAGTGTGGAAAAGCCTTCAAATACAAACATCACCTGAAGGAGCATCTCCGCATTCACAGCGGTGAGTCGCCCGGCCTCCGGCTCGCTGTCAGACTGACGAGCTGATAATTAATAACCTTCCTGTTCGACTCTCGGCCGAATGACTCATGACATTTTCTGAATAGTCAGTTGACCCGTTTCACTTCTGAGTGATTCATCGAGTGGAGATCAAAGCTGAACACAAATAGAAGCAACCCGAAACTTTTCCTGGAAGAGACAATAAATGATCTTTCTCTGTATTTTCCAGATTCACACCTTTATGCCGAGTCATTCTTCTAGAAGCCACCCTGTTGAATATTGATCGTGTTGTCAGATTTACTGACTGAGGCTCAGACCTGAAAGCTGCCCACATTTTTAGGAAACCAGAAACTATTCAGCAAAAACAAAATGAAAGTTATCTTCAGGTCTCCAGAGAGGCGTGATGCTGCTTCACCTCTGTAACAGTGTTGATACCTGCAGGAGCGTCACTCAGGCGTTCTGCAGCATTCGGGATTTTAGGAAACGGGTCAGAGTAGATGATCACTACAGGGTCAACCGAAATACTCAGCTTTAAACACACGACAGTGTCGACTGAACACGTAACAGCATCACAGCCTCACCTGCACCGCTGGCTGTCCTCTACATTTAAACTGAAACACGTTTTCTTTTTGTCTTTCTCAAAACATTTGTTAGTTTAAAACAAGTTTTCATCTTTATCTCAAATGATCAACTTGGCCAATTCAAAAAGTGATGTGTCCCCATATCCCCAGTGTCCCAAGCATCCCCATGTCTTCAGTGTCCCCAGTGTCCCCAGTGTCCCAGTGAACTTCTTGAGTCACAGTCAAAGGGATAGAAATAATAATATAAAGTTGGTAAATAGAATATAAAGATATACGATCTAAAGATAAATAAAAATATAACGAGTGTGGAAAATATTTACAGTATGTTATATGACAGAAGTGTGTTGATAAATATAATCACAATAATTATGAGTCCAGATAGTGATTACTAATAATAATGATGATAATAATGAAACCTCAGCTACCAGACTAGTTAGCATGCTAAAACCAACTCTACAACATTATACACAAATAACCACAGACAACGAGTCCTTAAAGTTACAGGATTTATTTCACTTTCACAGATGAATGATCAAAAACTTCAGCAACTAAAAACCACCCGCCCACACTGGTTGCATGCTGGACCACATGGTACAACAAACAAAGCATAAACCATATTTCCTGTTGTGTTGCAGGCGAGAAGCCGTACGAGTGCTCCAACTGTAAGAAGCGGTTCTCCCACTCCGGCTCCTACAGCTCCCACATCAGCAGCAAGAAATGCATCGGCCTGGTCGCCGTCAACGGACGAGTACGCAACGGAAACAACGGCAAGCCCGGCTCCTCCCCCAACTCCACAACCTCATCGCCTGGAAGCCCCACCCTGGCCCAGCTCCGCCACAAACTGGAAAACGGCCGACCGCTCGGCCCTCCAGACCAGCAGGGTCAGCTCGACATCAAAGCAGAGCCGATGGACTTCAACGAGTACCGGCTGCTGATGGCCTCTCAGCACGGGTTTGGGGGTCCGGGGGTCTACCTGAACGGCCGCGGCGGAAGCCCCTTGGGCATGCACAGCTCCTCCCACAGCCCCCTTCAACATCTGGGAGGCATGGGGCTAGACCTCCCCCTACTGGGCTACGCAGGGCCTCTCGGGAACAACCTCAGTGAGGTGCAGAGGGTGCTTCAGATCGTGGACAACACGGTGTGCCGGCAAAAGATGGACGGGAACCCGGAAGAGATCTCCAAGCTCAGGGCCTACATGAAGGAGCTGGGGGCCCAGATGGAGGAGCAGAGGTTGGCCCAGGCCGGCTTCCAGGTGGTGGGCCACGGCAGCCCCACAAAGAGCATCATCGACTACACGCTGGAGAAGGTCAATGAGGCCAAGAGTCTGATCGACGACTCCAAGAGGCAGGCGGACGTCAAGAAGGAGAAGCCAAATCACTCAGTTGATCTCAGCGGTGAGGAGAAATCCCACGATGGCCAGAACCAGTTCCTGCCGTTCTCCTGCCAGTACTGCAAGGAGAACTTCCCCGGGCCCATCCCGCTGCATCAGCACGAGCGCTATCTGTGCAAAATGAACGAGGAGATCAAGGCCGTCCTGCAGCCGGCTGAGAGCAGTCCTGTCGGACGCAGGGGGGCGTTGCCCTCTGAGCTGTCCGGTAACGACCGGGCTACCAGCCCCATCAACCCCTTTAAGGACCACGTGTCAGTGCTCAAGGCCTACTTTGCCATGAACACTGAGCCCAACTCAGAGGAACTGCTCAAGATTTCAATTGCTGTAGGCCTTCCTCAGGAGTTCGTCAAAGAGTGGTTTGCCCAGTGGAAGAACCAAAACCACCACGGAGGCAGTCTGAGGAAGAAGTCGCCCCCTCCCGATCGCAGCGGACCGGACGCCAACCACAGCTTGAGCCGCTCACCGCTGTCGCTTCCTGCCGTAGATTTACACGGAGGCTTCACTAATGGTGACGCTCCCCATAGACTTACAAAGGCCAACCAGTTTACAGCCAACAGGCAGACCACAGGGGACAAACCACTAGACCCCTTGGACCACTTGAGGAGCAACACCCCATCACCCCTCAACCTTTCCTCTACTTCCTCCAAAAACTCTTACACTCCGAACAGCCTAGCTTCAGAGGAAGCCCATGGGGATATACCACTGGATCTGTCGCTGCCCAAACACATGGCGCAGAAGCTTGTCTCCGCGGGAGAGAAGCGACCCAGACCCAACGGTTTCATCATTGAGCGCAATGGTGAGGCGCAAGGACGAGAGCTGGCGTCTGGGCCCTTAGACCTGGTCAACGTCAAGAAGGAGGTCATGGGCTCTGACGGTGGAGGGAACTCTGTCCACCAGCTGGAGAAAAGCACCAGTCCCATCTTTGGGATTAATCCCTTCACCGGTGGTCCCGTCTACACCTCTCTACCACCTCACGGAGCGTTTCCTTCACCCACCTTTATGTCTGCCCAGGCCACCATCCCGGGCCTCAGGCCCTACCCGGGCCTCGACCCCATGAGCTTCCTGCCCCACATGGCCTACACCTACGCCACCGGGGCGGCCACATTTGCTGAAATGCAGCAGAGGAGAAAGTACCAACGCAAATCCAGTTTCCAGGTAAAACTAGCCGACAATCCAGATTATATCCTCTGAATATATTACCATATTATGCGTTACACATGGGGCCCTTCTGCAGTGTACATGTACGGCCGAGTAACGACTCCGTCCCTTGTGGGTAGGAAGGAATACCTGCTGACCCTTCATGGTCCACGTTCTAGCAGATCAAATCTGTTGGTCTCTTGTCCTCACGGTTAGAAGACACTAGTGAAGTCCAACCACGTGACCACCTGTAGTCAGGGAGCATCTGATGAAAGTTTGTGTTTTATGGATAACTGAAGTACATGACAGAGCTTAACTGCTGTGTAGGTCTGCAGCAAAGGCTTGTGTGGTCGAGGCGTCTTGCCACGTCCTCCTTCACTTCTGAGAAAGGACAGTTACTCACAAAACGAGAAGTGGTTTGGCTTCGTCAATGTACAGCAGGTGTGTGACACAACAGTCTCACCATGAGGTCCAGTAGTGGCTGTTCTGCAGCTTTAGATCGTATCACACACATATCTCTTTGAACAGATACACTCCAGTAAAAGAGTTGGGTAGAAGATGGGGAAGGAGATGCAGGTCTGTGGCCGTCAGGGGTGTAGGCTTTGTTTCAGCTTTGGAGGGGACGCATGAAGCCCTCCCACATGTGTGTGTTCTCTGACGTGTCCAGAAAAAAGGCAGAATTTCATGAGAATAAAGAATATTTAAAGTACTCTGCTGTGCATGCTGGAGACGTTCAGCAGGGCTGGGCCATGTGGCCAAAAATGCCATCATGATGAAACATTTAATCTGATATCGATAATTATCACGATAAATAAAAACAACTTTGAAGGCTGATTTTTGACGACACATTCTGATCCTCGTCACATATGGACTCTGGGCCAGACTCCTTGGCGTCACTATGTAGCGTCCTGGGTACCCTTTAGCATTGTTTTTAGTTAGTAAGAGTAAATATGCAACATATGGTTAGACTTTCAAAATAAAACCATTGTTAACTTAGAAAAATGTCGCAATTCTGAAATGACACGTTGTGAAACGTCACAGTTTGGTTAGGTTTGGGAAACAAACGATGGTTTGGGTTAAAATAACTACTATTTTTCCTCAACAAAATAAAGATCTTAATAGAGAAATTAAGTGCTGATTTGTTCACGATTCAAGTAAATTAAATCAAACATTTATTGAACATTTGTTCTTTTGTTATTGAGGAAGTTTATATCGTGATAATTATAATTATTACTGCGCAGCTCCACCTGCTCCTGCACCCTTTGATGCTGTACTGGATCTGGGAACGATGTGGTCTATGGTGGGTTTACTCTCAGACCAGGGTGGCCCCATCAGCTACTCCGCAGTCAGTCAAATGTTCAGAACAACAGGACATTTGAACATTTATATTTCGAACGTGACGACTTTTCTTTCCTCTTTGCTCCTGGTGATAAAATCCCAAACTCTGGTTCACCTGGTCTCTGCCTTTATCTGTAAACACCCCCGTGACCCCCCCCTCCTGGATGAAGGGGGCTTACCCAGGTCGGGCCTTTAAGCCCTGTCCAGACTTGGGATCACGGAGGCGGTGGGGGGTTTGGACCAGAAGGTGTCTCTGAGGCCGACAGGTGTGGCGGCGAGCAGACGTACTGAAACCGATGTGTGTTGTGTCTCAGGGGGAGCTGCTGGACGGGACGGCCGACTATCTGTCAGGCCTGGACGACCTGACAGACGGCGACTCGCTGCTCTCCAGGAAGAAGATTAAGAAGACTGAAAGTGGTATGTACGCGTGTGACTTGTGCGACAAAACATTCCAGAAGACCAGTTCCCTCCTAAGACACAAATATGAGCACACAGGTATATATAACGTTTGGACACTTCTTTTTTACCCCACCCCCGATGCTTTTGTGCCCCCCCCTCCCTTCATATCTCATGTTTCACTCTCTCCTTTTTACATTTATTTAGTCACGTAGCTCCCCCACTTTTTCTTTTTCTCTGCCGTTCTGTTTTGTTCTCTGCAAACCATGGCCTTTAACATGTTCCTTTCTTTTCAGCAGGGGGTAGGGATCACTTAATGTGGAGGGGATTACATAAACACTCAGCGGCCCAAATATACTGCGGCGCTGTGTAGAGAGGAGGAGGAGGAGGAGGAGGAGGTGTGCATGTTTGCATGTGTAGCTGTTTGTGCATGTGTGTGAACGCCGAGATCAAAAGGAAATATTAATTACAGCAGAGAGATGGTCCATTTCTTCCATTTCTGAACTGGAAACAAACAGTTTGTGATGTGAAAACACCAGTAAACATCTCGCAGCTGAACTATCTGTCAACCCGAAACTTCCATGTTCAAGCACGGCCATAAGAACATCACGCACAGCACGCCATTTACCAAACGCTCGCACATCCGGGTGTCCGGACGATCGTTTATCTTTTTTATTAACACAAATCAACATAAACCTTCTTTAGAAACTAGGATCTGTGTTTTTTAATGAAGTGTTGTGGATCATAGCTCAGTGCTGTGTTTTTAAAACATAATCTCATATGTGACACTTTCACCACACATTTATTCGTCTGGAGTCAGTGTGCAGCCGTCAAACTTTCTGATGTCAGATCATTTAGACGTTTTTCACTTTTTATTACCTGGAGGTCGGTTCTGATCTTTCCAGGAAACAGAACTTTCTGATGCATTAAAATATAACGTGTGGGCACAAATCAGCCTGAACCTGCTCACCAAAAAGCTAAAATCTGTGTTTCTTTCACTGGAGTTTGGTCCCAAAGCGCAGCTCTTACCTGAGCTCGCTTCTTTAAAGAGCTGTGACCTGTTCTACCTTCGTCTCTTTCACGCCGTTGCATCATCCCTCGTTCACGTCCGCCCCCCCGTCACTCTGAGCAGGAATCCGCCGTCTCGCTTATTTTTGCCGTGTGTGTGTGTGTGTGTGTGTGTGTGTTACAGTAAGCTATGCCAGCTATGGTGAATGTTACAGGCGTCTATTTGTGGCTACGATCTGCCTGCATGTGTGTGTGAGGAGCCGTGCACGTACATGCGTGGTGTGTGTGTGTGTGTGTGTGTGTGTGTGTGTGTGTGTTGACACTGCCGGGTGAAGCCGTGTTCCTGCTGCATGTGTGCGTGGGACGTGTGTTTGGACGCCGTTCAGCTCGCCGGTTGGCAGCAAGAAAAGAAATTACAGAGTCGTAGTAAATCCAGGAGAGAGTGTGTGTTTCTGTGTGAGTGTGTGTGTGTGTGTGTCCTTGCTCCTCCTCAGATTTAAATCTGGCGCTGTGATGTCATCAGAGCGTCCCGTCTCGCCGCCGCTCACACGAGCTCCATGAGACGGGGTTAAAGTTAAAATCAGCAGTTGACCAATCACGTGTCCTCCAACAGAATAACGGCCAATCAGCTGAGAGAGTTCAACGTTCATTCAGTTTTAACAGTCGAAACTGTCACGTTTCACCTTTGTGATTTCTGAATGTGATTTTGACTCAAACTTAATTTATAACTTTAATGTTGATGTTACAGGATGAAACGTCTTTTTCATCATCAAGTGAAACTGAAAATTTACACTTTTAATCATAGAAAGTAAAACAGACAGATATTTATGGGTCAGAATGTCATCTGAGATATTTTCAGCAAAGTAAAAAACACTCAGTTGTTTTAACACAAACTTCTTTCTGGACATTTTGACGAACATGAAATAATTAGAATGATTCTGATTTAATAATCTTTTGTCTCTCTGCTCCCGTGACGAGTCACTCAGACGGAAACAGACAAACTGTGTCTCTTTGAAATCATTATCTTTATTCATATTTTCTGAATCGATCAAACTTTGTGTCGACTTCAGATTTTAGCCAAAGCATCAAACCGCCGCCTGCAGAGCGCCCCTCACTCCGCCTCTCACTCCGCCCCTCAGATTAATGATTCGCTGTGGCTGCTGTGTGACCGACGGGTCTCGTCAGTGTGCAGACAGACGTCACAGCTGTTAGATATTAAATATAATGTCTTTAGTGAAAGTTTCTGTAATTATGACGCAGAACTCGTGACTGTGAGGTTTAACGAGGAGACGTGAAATCTAATTATTGCTGATTCAGTCTCAGTTTGTCAGTGAGTTTAAACATGATTCAAAGTTTAAAGAAAAAATCTTCCCTCTTATCCATTTCAGCCTCTGTCTGAAACACACTGGAGGTGCTCCTGTCTCTTTAAGGCCCCTCCCCCGCTAAAAGCCCGCTGTCTTCTGATTGGCCAAGACCCTGAGGCGAACCAGGCTGCTGTTGGCCCAAAAAAAAGAACCCGTGCTTCTTTAGGAAAACCAAACAAGCTTCATATTCCTTCGCGACAGAAAAGGCTCTTTCTTGGCGACGCGTCGAACAACAGGCGTGGCGTCCTGCGCCGAGCGGTGCACACCGAGCATGGCGGCTGCCAGGACGACGGTCTAATGACCACATGTAGAAAACTGGAGCCGAGGGTAGAAAAGGCGTTCGGGGGCCGTGGGAAATCTGAGGTTTGGGCTGAGAGGGATTTCTTTTAATCACGTTTACCTCGTTATTCAAAGCTCGTTCACGTTAAACATCGACTCTGTAACGTTACAGAAAAGCCTCAACGCGTCCTTTAAGAGCTCGACCCTCGTCCAACAGGCCAAAACTAAATATACTCAGTTTATATTTACGAACCCAGGAACGATGACAGCATGAAGCTAACTCGTCCTGATGGTGTTGCAGCGGCTGGCGTTGTGACGGCGTGCTGACTCTTCTTCTCCTCCTGTTTGTTGTGTCTCCGCAGGGAAGCGTCCTCACCAGTGTCAGATCTGCAAGAAGGCCTTCAAACACAAACACCATCTCATCGAGCACTCGCGCCTGCACTCCGGAGAGAAACCTTACCAGTGCGACAAGTGCGGGAAGCGCTTCTCGCACTCGGGCTCGTACTCGCAGCACATGAACCACCGCTACTCCTACTGCAAGAGGGAGGCGGAGGAGCGCGTGGCGGCCGAGAGGGAGGCCAGGGACAAGGGAGGAGGAGGAGGAGGAGGCGTGGCGGTCGGGGGCCTGGAGCCCACCGAGCTGCTGATGAGGAGGGCCTACCTGCAGGGGCTGGGGCCGCTCGGGTACTCGGACCCCGAGGACCAGCAGGAGGACGGCGGCGGCGGTACGATCATGAGGGACGGCAGCGAGGGAGGAGTCGGAGGACTGGAGGAGAGGGAAGCGGACAACAAGACGTACGAGGACGTGACAGACAGACAGGAGGCAAGTTTCAGGGAAGAAGAAGAGGAGGAAGAGGACGAGGAGGAGGAGGAGGAAGGCGACAGCAGGAGCCAGATGGACTCGACGAGGGACGGCGAGGGCAAAGACGCGACGCAGCTGATGGACGAGAGTTCACGAGAAGGGAAGACAGACGGCAAGTCGGACCAGGAGGACTGATCCAGAAGGAACTCTGAAGGACTGTGCACAAGATATCAGGGCTGGAAAGAAGAAGGGGGGGGGCTTTTATAAGAGACCGTTGTTTTATTTTACCCCACATCTTGTTTTATTTTAAATGTCTTACACGTCCCGTCCCAACACCCCGACATCAGGATCCACGTTCAGCTCAACGGACCAACACGTGATCGGAAAGACTCACAGCGGGAAGCTGAACGATTCATCAGGATCTGTTTGGCTTTTATATGTAAAGAAAAAACATTTTGTGCAGGTTTGTTTGGACTTTAGAAAAAGGAAAAGTCTCTTCTGTCTCTTATTCTGAAGGTCACCTGGTGCTTCGCTCGGTGAGGTCGCTGAAAAGCTCGTTATTAATGAAACTCATGCAAACAAACTGTTGTTTAAACCGGAGTCAAAGACAGTATTAATAACACTGGGGTCTCTCCACGTCCCAAATAGTTTCGGTACAGTCCCAAACCGGAGATGCAACACGATGACGGTGCGTCATGAAGCTGGTGGGATTGTTTAAAAATCCACATTATGCAAAAAAGACAAAAGAAGAAGAAGTGATAATAATAATAATTATAATAATAATAAGAATCATTATAATGAAGCTGTTTTTAATTGTACAGTATTATTATAAAGGCCTAAAAGCTGTGTGGTGCTATGATGATGTTCTTAACTTCCTGTGTCTCGCTGTGTTCGAAAACCCCACATCAGGAAATTGCACTCGACTCCCCGAATCACTACAAAATAAAAGAAAATGAATTTTAAAAAAAAAACAAAAAGAGGGAAAGCAGCCTCGAACACTCGGTCACTTCCTGTCAGTGTTATTGTTGTGTTTTGTCTCTTTTACTGTGATGTTTTTTATTATTTGCATCCTGGTTTCTTCTTCTCGCAGACTAACCACACGACTTTGGGCCTCCCGATGTTTTTATTTCTTTATGTGAAGGAACATTTAAACCTGTGTGATTTTCAAAATAAAATGTCGATGTGAGTCTTAAGGGGAGAGAGGAAGGAGCGTTATTATGAAAGGGCTCCGTTTTAAAAAGACAAAATAAAAGAGGACAGAGCCTTTTTCTGTGTGTGTGTGTTGACTCTTATCTCCAGAGAAAGCCTTATATGCAAACCTTTCACCTGTGCCATCCCTGTACAGCCTCACCTGTCCTGCTTCACCCGGTCTGATCGTCAGTATTAGCTTAGATAGTTTGTTACTTTACATTTGTTTGTGCAATTTTCTCTATTCTTTTTGTTCCATGACAGTATTTTTTTGTCAGTATTACTTTTTTTTGGTTTTGTTGAATTTTCCAACACAAATTTAATTTTTGTTTTGTTTTTATTTGAGAATTTACAATTTTATTTATGTGACTCATTTTATATTTCCTAATTTTATTTATTTCATACGGTAGTGTACAGTATTAGAGTTCCTCACAAATAGATATATTTTAGTAAAATGATTCTGTCACTGATTGGAGCGTCTGTGGTATTTGGAACATTTCAACTTTTTGTTTTTATTTCCTTTGAAACTACTGGAAATTCTAAATTTGGGGAACTTTTGATACGATGATTATTGTGAAACACTGTATTTTTGAGAGTAAAAAAAAAATCCACTTTATTCATCCCACTGAAGAGGTGACGAAGGACCGATGATGATGATGATGGTGATGATGAAGGAATTTCTGAAAGTATTATTGAATTTTTTATTTCTCTTGGAGATGACCATGTTCGAATAAATGTAGCCAAATTAAATTTTAATAAAACTGTGTCTTCTTGTACCTGAGTTTCATTCATTAGCACGTTTGTCTTCATGAAGACATCATGCTTTCACTAACCCCTAACCATTGCAGATACCTGCCTACCCTGAACCCTGATTCTCACCTGGACTCTGGACCTGAACCCTAAAACCAAGTCTTAACCCTTAAACAACCCTTTAAACTTTTTCATCCCCACAACAACATGTTGTTATCCCAACTGGTCACATGTGGACACGTGGTCAAGACCCGTTGTTGTTTGTGACACACTGGGTTTAATTTTCTACACTAAAGGTAGCTGAAGAATATTAAACAGAAAAGTCAGAGTGAGGAGGTCTTTGGGTTGGACGGTGGGCCAGAGGCCAGACTTTCACCCGGGAGACCGGTTTGTTTACCGTATCAAACAAAAACAAACAAAAAGTTCTGCAAGTTAACTGATGTACGCAACGTATGCGTAATTTTAAACCAAACCATGATCTTTTGTTGTTGAACCGCATTGCTTTGTTCTGCAACGTTAACAAGTGCTTTTATTTTGAAAGTTGAACCGGACGTTGCTTTTTTATTCTTGCTAATTTGACCACGGGAACCAACACATCGCAAAATGACGCTCAAGGGTAACCACGGCGCTAAGGGCTCTGACCAAGCGTCCATATGTGATGAGTTGGGATGAGACCGTGTTGGTGGACCCACAAGTTTAAAGGACTGTTTCAGGGTTAAGACTTGGTTTCAGGGTTCAGGTCGGAATCAGGGTTCAGGTTAGGCAGGTAGCTGTGATGGTAAAAGACTGATCCACATAAAAAAGACGTAGGACACGTAAAAACATGTAGGACGGACACGTAGAAACACGTAGGACACGTAGAAACACGTAGGACACGTAGAAACACGTAGGACACAAAAAACACATAGGACAGACATGTAAAAACAGGTAGGATATGTAAAACCATGTTGGATGGACACGTAAAAACACGTAGGACAAACACATAGAAACACGTAGGACACGTAGAAACAAGTAGGACACGTAAAAACACATAGGACACGTAAAAACACGTAGGAAACGTAAAAACATGTAGGATGTACACGTAGAAACACGTAGGACACGTAGAAACAAGTAGGACACGTAAAAACACGTAGGAAACGTAAAAAACACGTAGGACAGACATGTAAAAACACGTAGGACACGTAGAAACAAGTAGGACACGTAAAAACATCGAGGACGGAAACGTAAAACACGAGGAAACGTAAAAACACGTAGGACACGTAAAAACACGTAGGAAACGTAAAAACATGTAGGATGTACACGTAGAAACACGTAGGACACGTAGAAACAAGTAGGACACGTAAAAACACGTAGGAAACGTAAAAAACACGTAGGACAGACATGTAAAAACACGTAGGACACGTAGAAACAAGTAGGACACGTAAAAACACGTAGGACGGACACGTAAAAACACGTAGGAAACGTAAAAACACGTAGGACACGTAAAAACACGTAGGAAACGTAAAAAACACGTAGGACAGACATGTAAAAACACGTAGGACACGTAGAAACAAGTAGGACACGTAAAACCCGTAGGACGGACACGTAAAAACACGTAGGAAACGTAAAAACACGTAGAACACGTAAAAACACGTAGGACAGACATGTAAAAACACGTAGGACACGTAGAAACAAGTAGGACACGTAAAAACACGTAGGAAACGTAAAAACACGTAGGACACGTAAAAACACGTAGAACCGACACGTAGAAACACGTAGGAATCGTAAAAACACGTAGGACACGTAAAAACACGTAGGACGGACACGTAGAAACACGTAGGGAAGCGTAAAACACGTGGGACACGTAAAAACACGTAGGACGGACACGTAGAAACACGTAGGAAACGTAAAAACACGTAGAACCGACACGTAAAAACACGTAGGAAACGTAAAAACATGTAGGATGTACACGTAGAAACACGTAGGACACGTAGAAACAAGTAGGACACGTAAAAACACGTAGGAAACGTAAAAAACACGTAGGACAGACATGTAAAAACACGTAGGACACGTAGAAACAAGTAGGACACGTAAAAACACGTAGGACGGACACGTAAAAACACGTAGGAAACGTAAAAACACGTAGGACACGTAAAAACACGTAGGAAACGTAAAAAACACGTAGGACAGACATGTAAAAACACGTAGGACACGTAGAAACAAGTAGGACACGTAAAAACACGTAGGACGGACACGTAAAAACACGTAGGGAAGCGTAAAACACGTGAGAACACGTAAAAACACGTAGGGACAGACATGTAAAACACGTGGGACCACGTAGAAACAAGTAGGGACACGTAAAAACACGTAGGAAACGTAAAAACACGTAGGACACGTAAAAACACGTAGAACCGACACGTAGAAACACGTAGGAATCGTAAAAACACGTAGGACACGTAAAAACACGTAGGACGGACACGTAGAAACACGTAGGAAACGTAAAAACACGTAGGACACGTAAAAACACGTAGGACGGACACGTAGAAACACGTAGGAAACGTAAAAACACGTAGAACCGACACGTAAAAACACGTAGGAAACGTAAAAACACGTAGGACACGTAAAAACACGTAGTTGCTCAGTTCCGGCAGCTCTAGTTTTACTCTGTCGGGACTTTTCCTTTCTGCCCTCTCCACCAGTACAGACGGAGTAGGGAGAAGATGTGAACAACCAATCACAGCATGGATACAAAAAGGGTGACGTGGTCCAACAGCCAACTTTGGAACTCGTTCTGCATGAATGGTTCTGATTATCGACAGGTTAGCGCTTAGCTGTAACATCAGTAATCACCATATATACTGTGACTGTAAACAACGAACAAAGGGCCGATTGTTTTATTTAAATCTCTACATATTTTGGCTGTTTTCATAGTTTTACTATCCTTTAAACCAAATAAAGTTTCAATTTAATGTTTAATTTATATCTTAAAATGTGCTAAATGTGCTTTCTTCTTAACCCATTTACACTTGAATGTAAAATGTTCCAAAAAATAAAATAAAGAGTTAAAATATATTCTTTCACAGTCCCTATCAACCTTTAGTTAAAAAAATATAATGTCTCTGTTCCCCAAAGTAACAGATGAACCAGCCACCGTCTAAATGTCATAAGTCTGAACTGAGAGGAACCTCTGGGGGCGGCGCTAAAGGCGACGTGATGACGCAGTGGACAGTACGTGCGCTGTCAGTTGGCGCCGTGCAGATGCAGTCAGAGGTGAGTGTCCGCTGCTGTTGAATGAACCGTCCATGTGAGGGGCTCGGTTCGCTGTTTGTGCCCCGCCGTGGACACAGTTTACCGGGTTCCTTCTGGAAACAGCCGGGGCGGTGCTCCGGTGCTGCTCCCGGAGGCTGTCACCGCCTGTGAGACCGGGAGACCGGGGTTGTTTTTAGCAGGAGGCGCAGAGCTAGTTAGCTGCTAGCTGCTATAGCAGCCGGTGAACGGCAGTTCTGCTGTGTGTTTGGCTAACGGAGCTAACAGCTAACGGAGCTAACAGAGCTAGCGGAGCTAACAGCTAACAGAGCTCACAGCCTGTTGGGCGCAGGATGAGCTGTAGAGGCTGAAGATTAACTGGCAGTGAACGTTTACTGAAGAACTTCACCTGAGTAACAGGTTGGAGTTTTACTGCAGAACTTCTGTACTTTGATTAAAGTTGATAAAAGATTAAAAGAAGATTAAAACAATCCGCAGAGAGCTAACGGTCAGGAAGGTCCAGATCTACTGCTGACTTTCCTGTTTTATATAAAACATCTTCTGAGACTAAATAACAAAAAGGTTTTATTTGATTTATTCAGGAACAAATTATTTAGAGCTTCTGCCTGTTACTGAATGAGCCTCCTGGTGCTGGCAGAAGGTGCACGAGCCTGTAAATATAATACATGTCAGTATTAAGATATAAAGTACGTTTCTACTCTGCTGGGAAGTTTAATCTGGTTTCTGTGTTAATCTGTGAGGTAACCTGCAGGTAGAATATTCCCCTCTGAGATGTGAAGCGTTAGAACAGGAGCACAGACTTAAACACAGACGCTCCAGCTAACAGGACAGAACAGGAGAAAAAAGACAAAGTGTAAACATGAAGCAGATGCTGAAGGAAGAAGCTGCAGTAAAGTGAAGTTTCTGCAGGTCAGAGTGTTTAAAGCTGGCAGTTTACGGCTCCGTCACTATATTTCAGAGCGAAAGACTGCGTGTGGATCACATTCAGAACAAGACCACAGAACATGAGTCATGTTTTAAAGTGAAACCGCAATATTTTCTGGCCTCGTTTCTGGTGTCAGAAATAATCCCAGCAGAGAGAAAGTTCACGTCAGCTCTTTGTTTGTGTCAGCAAACAGTCAAGAGCCTTCACTCAGTCCTTCACCCGGGTCTCCCAAGGTCACTGTGACCCCCCCGCATTGTGACCACCGGGGCCCCCCCTGCACCGTAATCACATTGTGACCCCCCCCCCCCAGTGATTAGTGGTTAGTGATCAGCACTCAGGATGTTGTGAGACTTCAGGTACAGATTCACTCAGTAAGTCCGGGACAGGAAGTGAAGGCTCCGTGCCGCTCGTGGTCGACGTGTCAGATCAGATAAACCGCCGCGTCCCTGTTGGCTCTGACAGGAAGAACGCAGCCGTCTGATTGGCCGAACTGCGGCAGAAGAAAGAGTTCATCGTGCCGTCTGTGTTTTAATACCGTTTCACGTCTCGTGCTCTGCGGCGTGCACGCTCGTGTTCACACGCAGAGATGGAGGGCCGTAAAGCTGCAGCGTTCAGACAGACGTCTGTCAGTTTGTTACGACACGAGCGGCTGCTTTAGTCACTCGTAGTCCTATAAAGGGTTTCCTACAAAACTCTGATTTTAATTTGAAATGCTTCACAAACAGGAAGACTTTCAGCTTCTCAGTGTTTCCCACATTACTTTGTGAGACTGCGGTGGCTGGACGTCGACCCTCTGGGGGGTCCGGGGCCAAATAACGGGTACATTTTAAAGGAGCGTTAATGTGGTGACTTTAAGTTCACGATTCGTTTAATGCCAGAAATCAAAGAAGTAATTTCATGTTTTATTCTTCCTGTAAAATAATCCTGTACGTCTTATTTCATAAACGTTGAAAACTTTCCCCCTTCCTCGACTCACTGATAAATTATGTCGTGTTGTTTTACGTATCGTACCAGATTTAATAGCCTCTTCGCTCGTTACAGAATAAAGGGTGTTTCTCTAAACCAGGAATGCAAAGAAGGGACTTGAGTTCTTGGGGAGAAGGTTCTTTCTAGTCGTTCTTGGAAGAACTTTCAGAAGGCTGCTGACGAGCCCGAGCACAGAGCCGCCTGCAGAGCAGCAGGGTTCATGTTTACTGTAGGTTTAAATAACAATTATTTAAAATAAAATAAATTGCAAATAATGTGACCATAACTCTACTGTACACTAATGGTGCTTTCACACCAAACGCGAATCGAGCGTTTGGGGCGGCGAGTTTACATATAAAGTCAATGCAGACGCGCGTAGGGCCGCGATTTCCAGGCTGAGCGGCGCTGGAAGGGCGGGGCGGCGACGAAGGCAACGCGATGGAATTCGCGTGAGTTTAAAATTTTCAACTCGAGCGAAAAAGACGCGTGACGCTGAGTCGCGACAGCCTATCAGCGTTGAGCTTGTCCGTACGTCACCGAGGCTTCAGAGCGTTGTGTGCAGAGGGCCGGGCAGAGCGGGGGATTGAAAATCTGCAGGCTGGGTGAGAGCTGCTAAACTTGGGGGAGAGGAGCAGGGAGCAGCTGCAACCTTCGGAGAAATAAACACCTGCAGTCGGTCGGATTCGGCTCTGACAGCTACGCCGTTTACTCACAGGAGGAGCTCAGAGTTAAATGTTTTTATTAAATTAGCGTTTTACTTAATTTTTGGGATTTCAGCGTTGATTTATCTTCACTGGAGCTTCTCAGCAGCTTCCAGTGTTGTTGTTAGCGTCGTTAGCTCTGTCGGACTACGACTTCATATTTATATAAAAACCGGACAAAGCTGGACGTTACTTTGAGAAAAGAAAGCGAGGAGGCTGAACTACCTGGTGAGTTCAGAAAACATGTGTCTGTAACTTTATTCCAGCTGTCGTTGTACTTTACTGTGACCAAGTTAGCATAGCACAGCCCTGATGGATCCGAACTCCATTCAGAAAACAAACATTTTAGAAGTTGTTGTCCTGCTGTCTTGCTGACAGACCTGACAAAGCAGGAATTCATATGTTTAACAAATCTGCATCATGTTGTCGTTATTTCGACATCAGTTTAATCCGTTTATTGATATTTAATCACAGCAACATGTTTACTTTGGTTTCATACAGTTGTAGTAATGGCGAGCTGTGTTTATTCACCTCATCGCGTTCAAATCGCCTTCTCGCGTTGTGTGTGAACACTTGCAGCGAATGTACTCGCGCGTGGAAAGCGCTGCGACGCGGAAAATCGCGTTTGGTGTGAAACCGGCATAACAGTGTCATGTCTGACATAATGATATTAATAATAATAAAGCAAAGACGGTCCCCTTTCCTTCTATTTCTGTTTATTTGTCCTGCAGTTTCACAGGATCAGATTTTTCTGCACATCGTCCAGATGTCTCTTGATTAAAGTTCTACCTCACACCATGACTCAGAATAACAGCGGTAAAACTGTCTTACAGCTGTGGGTCTTTACTCTGCTGCTGGCTGCAGGTCTGCGTGTCTGTAGGCTCTGTGAGCCGATTGGCTGGCCGGCTTGTTAGCTGCCCCCCTGATGGTCGCGTGGCGTCACCTCTCAGAAACGTTTGAAAGGCCCAACGTCTCTAACCTGCCCGTCAGCTCGCTCTGCTGCTTTTAACTGCATTTACCATAAAGGCTCTAATACGCGTGCACTCCAAACCCAGCGCTTGGTATGGTCGCGTTCTCACAAACGAGTGACTGTGCAAACTCTCAGCGGTTGTCTCGAGTCGGACGCCAAAGTGTGCGAGCGTCCGAGTGTGCAGCTGCGGCGTGAAACACAACGTTAGAAGTCTTTAGTGTTGATATACTTTAGGTTGAACATGTCAGCCGGCGGCGGGCCGACCACGGTCTCATTATTAACGGGAAACGCTGAGAGGTAACCGGGTCACGTGACCTGCTTCAGTAACAACAGATCAGTAAGATGAACATTTAATATCCAGGAGTTCACGTCAGCTGCAGGAGGAGCCTGAACTGCACGTGGAAACAGCTGATGTCAGATCAGATCTGTTAACTTGAACAAAGTACCGTGGCACAGTGTAAGGAGCACAGGACCGTCAGCACCACGCTGATCCAAATAACCTGAGGCCTCTCCAAGATGGCTGCCGAGTGGCGAGCCTGTGAGGACTTTGACCACCTCACCGATTAATGTTAAAAAAATTCTCTGGTTTTACTGAACCTGGATCAGATCTGATGGAGAAAACATTGTCTGCAGAGTTTGTTTGTTAGCGGTTACTTTAGCCGCTAACTACTGCTAACACCAGCTGCTGCTAGCCGCTCAGTTAGCCGTGCAGCTAGCCGTCCTGTTGCTGATTCAGCCCGGACTGGAAGCTCCGGGGGGGTGTTGGTGTTTCCACCTCTAACTCAGCACAGAAGCTTCGGACCGCTGGTTCAGAGCCAGCTGGTGACAGCAGCTGCTCTGTTAGCACCAGCTCCTCTGTTAGCACCAGCTCCTCTGTTAGCACCAGCTCCTCTGTTAGCACCAGCTCCTCTGTTAGCAGCAGCTAGTGTTAGCAGCAGCTAGTGTTAGCAGCAGCTAGCGGTTACTGTAGCGTTAGCAGCAAGTAAAGCTGTCTGTCATCAGAAACTGGATAAATCAGAGAGGTGGTGCAGAGCAGCCGGAGGACGTCAGAGGGGAAACCAGAAAGTCTTCCTTTCCTTCGCTTTCTGAGACCCTGAACAGCCTCCAGCTCCAGGAGCTCGACCCAGCGCTTCTCTGCAACAGAGCTGCTTTACGGAAACATTAGTGATACTAACATGTGACGTCACATCTGGCGGTTTTCGGCATTTGCACTGTTTTCCAGAGTCTTGTGCGTGCAGAGGTTTATATATGAAGGAGGAAGCGACGGCTCAGACCTGTTTTTATTCAGCCGTGCTGAGCTTCAGGCGGTTTATCATTCTACAGCACCTTTAAACAAAGATGTTCGTTTTATTTCTAAAGCACCAAGCGTCTCAGACATTTCTGTATTTTCCAGATAAATGCACACATGAAAATATAAATAACAGTGAATGGTGAGAGCGACCTTGCAAAGCTCATCATGCTGAGTGGACCTTTTGGTTCTCCGGGCCCTCGGCCCTCAGAGACCTCGTCTGGATAATTACAGTGTGATTGATGATTAACTCTGATTATTATACAGTGTGAGCTGTGAACCGCCGCCGCTTCAATTAACAGAAGAAAGTCACATTAATCCTCTAATATGAGATCAGAGCTGCGTTACATGTTCACAAAGGCTGCAGGACGCGTTATTAGTCCGTCTGATATTCGATCCTGGCAGGTTTCATTCTGAGGAAGCCTCTCTGAAGGAAATCTCATTTCTATCATTATTTAATGAATCGCTCGCTGGGCTGATGTGATGTGAGGAGATTTCCTTTAATCTCAGCAAACTCAGGATGTTATGATGCCACTGCGGAAAATATGTTTAAAGCGTTTCACTTTCACACCATATGTTTATTACTATGACATATTTTCTCCTTATTACTGCATTTTATCTGGTTATGTAAACTTTACCGTTTTTCCCCAAACTATTTTCATTATCGATGAATCTGATGATTGAACTTTTTTAAAGGTCACAGAACAGAAACAGTTTCTTCCTACAAGCGCCTCAGTGTGATGAACAGCTGAGATGTGAGTTCAGGAACAATATAATAATAAACATAAATAATGTGCACATCCACCTGCATTCTGTTTACCGCCTTTTATTGGTATTTATTTGTCACTGTTCATATTGTGTTTGTACACGTCCCTCTGATAGTGTACAGATTAAGCGCTTTGCACTCCGCTCTCACTTCACTGTTGTCTTGTTGTCTGCTGTTGTTTTGTGTGTGTTCTTCACACTGTGTGCTGAGCCTTTTGTTTACTTGCTTGTTCTGTGCACATCAAGAGCAACGTACAATTCAAAGTCAAATTCCCAGCATGTGTTTATATACCTGGCCATTAGAACTGATTCTGATGTGATATTCAGTTTACTGTTGTATAAACCTGGGCTGTTGATATTGACTACCAGCTATGTACAGCGTGCTAACCTCATCAACCCAGGTCCTAACGTAAATATATCATTATCAGCCAGGCTCCATGCATGCTAGCTAATAACTTTTTTAATGTGGGTCTCGCAGGTATCGGCTTGATTGGCAACTTTCAGTTTGATTGGCAGGTATCGGCCTGATATCAGTTTAGTTGGCAGGCGTCACTCTGATTGGCCGGTATCCGTGTGATTGGCAGGTATCCGTGTGATTGGCAGGTATCGGCCTGATATCAGTCTGATTGGCACTCATCCGTGTGATTGGCAGGTATCCCTGTGATTGGCAGGTATCCGTCTGATTGGCCGGTATCCGTCTGATTGGCCGGTATTGGCCTGATATCAGTTTGATTGGCACTCATCCGTGTGATTGGCAGGTATCCCTGTGATTGGCCGGTATCCGTCTGATTGGCCGGTATTGGCCTGATATCAGTCCGATTGGCATCCGTCTGATTGGCCGGTATCAGTCTGATTGGCAGGTAAGCTATCGATCTGATTGGACGTGCTCGTTGTATTGATAAATCACAGCACCCTCGTTCTCTTTCAGTGTTTACGATTTGACTTGAATTATCATTGAGATTTGCACAGACGGTGTTGAATGTCGTGGTGATTGTGCGCACATGCACAGTGCGTGTGCAGGCCCATGTCTCGGTGAGCGTGCACACATGCACAGTGCGTGTGCAGGCCCATGTCGCGGTGAGCGTGCACACATGCACATTGCGTGTGCAGGCCCATGTCGTGGTGAGCGTGCACACATGCACGGCGTGAGGCCCATGTCACGGTGAGAGTGTCAGACAGCATGATGTCACCAGGATGAAGCAGTGAATTCCTGCCCACAGACTCGGAGCTGCAGACATGAAGAAGCAGAAAAACATTTCCAGGTTCCACTTCTCGCTGAGAGCAGTTTAGTTTCCAGCCTCGCTCTGAACGCCTGACTCATCGCTCAGCTGCTGTTAACCCCTCGCCGCCGGCTGCAGCGGGGGGATTCCCTGCCGGGGGGAAAGCGGTGACATTAACCCTTTGTTTCATGTGTGTCGGCAGCCTTCCATGTTTCAGCAGTGGGCGAGGAAAGGTGTCTAGGTGAGATGAGTCTGCGAGGCTGGAATCCCCCGGCGTGGTTTACAGGGACTGTAATGATGAGTCCTCAGTGCTGATTGATTTCTCTTTTACTAACCACCTGCAGGTCAATCACAGCCGTTCCTTCCTCTCTGTTTCCTGTCTGCTCAGTGACCTTTCTCGCTCCTATTTACCAACTCTATTGGATTTCTGCTGTCATCAGTTGCTTATCATTACACATTTATTATTATCATTATTATTATTATCAGATTTTTTTTTTCAGATTTGATGCGTTTGCTGTTTCACCTTTCTTGTCTTTTGTCACAATGTTTGTCCTCTTTTGTATTTTATACGTTTTGTATTTATCATTTTTTATGTGTCATTTATTTATTATTTATTTATGAGTGTGTGTTTACCATTAAACTCCAGTCAACAGCATATATTTGCATGAATCAGTGAAGCCGCCCCGTCTTTATTTGCAGATATTTGTGACCTCGAGCTGCTGAATCTGTATGAATTCTACTTGCTGCTCGTCGGTGTGCGTTCAGGTTAAAGTCCCCGCCGTGATGTTTTATGTGCGTTTGTGTCGTGGTGAAGCGTCGGCTCTGTTCCGGCCTGTAGTACTGGTGATCTGGTGCGCTCTGAGCCACGTTTCTTCATTTAACGGCCGTGAGGTCGGAAGCCGGCGAGTTAATCGAACCATCTGACACGTTCACATTTTCATATTTCACATTATTTTGGCAGCATTCAGGAGATAGATTGGGCCTGTGAGCACAATGGGCGACAGTTCGCTTCTGTTCCCAATCAGATTTTTATTTTTTGACACATTTGCATTTAACCCCGTCTGAACCGGCGCGGCGGCGTCTGCTCATTTCCTTCTCCAGATATGAGTGGCATTACAGAGCTGCAGGGAGCAGATATTGACTGATTGAGCAGTCTGTGGGCGACGCTGAGTGCTGCAGCTACATTAGCTCCCATTGTGGGCAGCTAAATGGAGGCTGGACTGGAAATCTCTGGGAGGGGATTCGGTGGAAGGACAGAAAGCTCGGGGACCGTAAGACGTCCACTTCCTGTTAAAGCTGCTGGCATCATAATGGACTCTGAGCTCCTCTATCAGGACACATTGTGCTGCCAATAGACGGGTATTATCACTTATTGTGGTCTGTTGCTGCAAACTTCACTTTCTGTGTCAACAACAATAGTTTTCCATTTACTGAGTGAAAGGAAACGATGAGGAGGATGAGCTCTTCATCACCACGCCGCCTCCACCGGGCGCCGCGCGCTGTACGTTTCACATTCTTTGTCATTTCGTTTATGAAAAAGTTAAATAATGAACACACATTCATTTCAGTTATCTGCTGACCCCATGGGCTTTTCCCAGGACCCCCGAGAGGTCCGGGGCCTCAGCTTGGGTCCTCTGGGTTCAAGGTGACGTCGTCACAAGTTCAGACCTGAAACTTAATTATCCAGATAGTTTTAGATTTCATGTGTCACTCAGTAACCATGGTGATGAGATCATTTTCCACAAAAACAAATGTTCAATAAATGATTTAATTCATTTGAATACAAACGAATCAAAAACAAATTTTTCTGTTAAGACAGAAATTAAATGAAATTTGCCAGTTAAAGCACTTTGTAATGTTTAGAAAAGTTTATTGGATTATTATTATATATTAAGGAAAAGGGAACAAATGTTTTTAATTTATTTATTATTAAATGTATTTATTAAAACAGATTTTAATAGTTCGGCCTCAGATTAATGAGCCTCTGTTTGGCACCAACAGTTTGTTCTGAGTTTCACTCAGGAGCAGAAACAGAGATCTGATCCTGATCCTGACTGACCCTCCTTTACAGGATCCAGACAGATGCAGGTTAATCAGTGGATGGACTCACATTTGGTGCAGCAGGAACTAAAGTGCTGCTTTTATGAATCCTGCAGCCAATAAACTTTATTTATTCAAACAACAACAGGAAGTTCAGAAGCTCTAAACTGTTTTCTGTGTCGTTTGTTTTTCTGCAGGACGTCAATACGTTGTAAAACTGGTCTGAGATCAGCTGAGGGGACATTTGTAAAGCTTTGTTCAGCTTGTTTTCCTTTGTGATCAGCTTTTATTAATCATTTCTTCTTTTAAACACATTGAAATGTGCAGGGGCTCTGCTGTCTCTGAACAGGTCGATCCTCCCTGGACTAATAAAGTCCTGATCCACAACCACATCTTTAACTTTGACCGGTAAATCGGCCCTCGGTTGTGTTTTATTGGCTGTTTTCCAGCCTCGTCGGTGCTGAGACGCGTCTGACCTGAGATTCTCAAACATCTCTAGTTTTTCACGTTTAGTCATCCTGAGTTGTTGCTCTGACACCAACAACAGGATGTAGACGTGCTGTTCAAATATTGATCTGTGAACAACATGCGCTGTTTTCCTGCTCTGTCTAATGAATAGATTTATTATCGACAGAATCAGTCTACAGAAGGAAAACTCTTAATGTCCTCAAAGTCCCGTTTTCAACCTCACTGACGTCTCGTGTTCGTTCACAGTCAGACTTTTGGTTTTCACATTAATTAATCAGAAACAATCTGTGTTTAATTAAAGCTATTTTATTTAGAACAGGTAAATAACGCAGCCTGATGCTGACACCTGGTCAGTAACGGCGTGTCCTCTCCCTCAGGGCGTTCAGGCTCCCAGCGTTCTGCTGGTGGAGGCGTTTTACGGCGGCTCCCACAAACAGCTGATCGACCTGCTGAAAGAAAACATCCACGGCTGCTCCGTCTTCACGCTGCCCGCCAAGAAATGGCACTGGAGGGCGAGAACGGCGGCGCTGCACTTCAGCCAGACCATCCCCGCCTGCCCGTCACACAGGTGAGGCCCGTACAGGTGGCGTTCACGCCGCACACGTGTACACGTAGCACCTGTTCGGGGAGCAGCAGGGAACGCTGGTGTTAACAAGTCTTTTTAATTCATGGACCTGGGATAACTTTATTTATTCAGAATCTCTCTGCTCGGAGTTTGGAAAGTGAAGACGAGAGCAGCGTGAGGAAGAGTTCAGAGCAGGTTTCAGTGTCGTGTGAAGCTGCTCAGTCAGATCTGATGATAGAAGTCAATAAGAGAGCAACATCAGCCCGATGCATCTGATCTGGATTGATAGTTCCTCAGAGTGTGTCGGTGTGGGGGGGCTGACTCATTCTCAGACTGCTTCTAAAGGGCATCGTGTACAAACATGATTCACCGTTTCACTGCGCTGCCCTTTGATTTCGTCCTGAATTCAAACAAGTGCTCATTCCTAAAGTTTCGAAGCTGCTGCATCATGAAAACACGTCGTCTCAGAATATTTAAATTACAGTCATCCGGACTTAGAAGGCTTCCTCGTTGTGAATTTATGCAGCCTCAGTTTCTGCGTTTATTAACAGTTTATTTGATTTTCTCTTGTCAGTGTTTCCTCAGCAGCAGTTTAAAGCTCTTCTGCTGTTCAAGCAGCGGTTTGAGGAAATAACTTCATGAACAGTGAACATCACCAGCACAGACACGTCTCTGTAGACGTTTCCCTCGTCACTGATGTCCTGTTTAGCCGCACTGAGTCTACATGCTAGCAGCTCTGCCAGGCTGTTCCTTAGCACTGTGTTGCTATGAGCTAAATGCTAACAAAAGCATGCTAACGTGCTGACAATATTAAAAACGTTTACCATCTTCCCTGTGTGAGTTTAGCACGTTAGCATAAACCAAAGTGTATAACTGTATATGTGTGCTGTCATGTTTTCTTCAGTACTTTATCATTACTGTCATTATTTTTCTATAATTTGTTTAACATCAATTGAAAACCCAGAGGGGAGGTTTCACTGTAGGCCCTCGGGGTTTCTTCCTCTCCTGCGTAATTCATACAGTCTATTTATATTTATTTATTTATTGTTGTCCTACTAAAATAAATAAATGACTAAACTTATACCAGGATAAACAAAGTGCAGCTAGCATGGCTAAAAATGTGTTTGAAGATCATCGTACATCAGAAAGGCTAATTTAGCCTCCAAGACTCCCAGAAGTCACGTTAGCTCCCCAACATGTTAGCATGCTGAGAAGGAAATTAGATGTTTCATAGTTATGCTAGATGCTCCATGTTAACCACCAGCATGCTAACATGCTACTGTTGCTTGTTAGCATACAACAATCATAGCAAACATTATTAAACGCTATGCTAATGTTAGCATTAGCTTACAGGCTTACATTATGATAGCACATGTTAAATATTAAATGCCGTGTTAGCGTTAGCTTGTCAGCAGTGACCTCGGGAGCCTCTTGTTTCTGTTTCACAGGCGTTTGGTTGGTTGGTTTGCTGGAGGTCATGTGATCTGTGACAGCTTGTTAAAAGCCCAAAGCTTCGGTTAGAAAACACAGACGTCTCTGGAGAACTCTGAGCCGGATCGTCCACATGTTCGTCCTCTGAACTCAGGAAGCCCTCCGACTGTGAGAGGAGTAAAAATAGACTCATCTGGTTTGAGTCAGACTGAGTCCTGTTCCACTTTGGGAAAGGAAATGAGTCTAATCCAGGTCTGAGAGGCTCCCAGTTATCAGCGCTGGCTCGTGGAGAAGCCACATTAAAGATCCTGGAGGGTTAAAAAGGAGAGGGGGGGGGGTGATGAAGGAGGGGCCGGGTCAGTCAGGGATGATCCAGATCTTCAAAGACTCTGAGCACAGAGGGTTCGGATGATGTGGTTAACAGTAGATCATCATCGGGGGGGTCAGGACTGCAGGATCACCCACCCGGGAAGACCTGGTCCTGCTGGTCCACATCTTCATCATGGGGACACATCAGCTGACGGAGACGTTTGTCACCAAGGTTGTTTCACGTTTTTATAAAATGAATTCCAAAAGTCCATCCAGCAGGTTTTTATTTCTGTCAGTATGTGTTGGCTATGAGGGTCGGATCCAAGATCTAAATCAAGTCCATCAAGTCCTAAATCAAGACCTTAAGTCCTCAGTCAAGTCCTTCTGGTTTCTCTCTCTGTGTTCTGCTGCCCCGTTGTTATTACTGATACCAGTGTTAGTGAATAATATGCTTTTTGTTTGACTGTTTTAAAGAAGGCTCTGAACATATTTCTGTACTCCGCCGCCCCCCCTGGACCTCCATGCTGACTCCAGATGTGGTTCTCAGCAGCAGGTTTCTGACACCAGGTTTTTGGCAGCTGTACTTTTCCTTCCACTAACATCATGTTTCTGTTCACGCTTTTCTCCTCAGAGTCCTGTTCAGCAGCTCGGTCCTGAACCTGTGTGAGCTGGTGGCTCTCAGGCCAGATCTGGCCCGTCTGAAGAAGGTTCTGTACTTCCACGAGAACCAGCTGGTTTATCCGGTCCGCAAAGACCAGGAGAGAGACTTCCAGTACGGATACAACCAGGTCCTCTCGTGGTAAGCACTAGTCCTGTTATCGGTGTGTAGGTTCAGGTGGTTGGGTTTGGGCTGCCTGGGGTCACAGGAAGCAGCTGCAGAGCTCTCTCTCTTTTTAAGGAGTAATCAGGCGAGCCGCCGTCCTCACGTCCTTCACAAGAGCTGTGGAGGGGCTAGGACCGGTCTGAACGGTGGTATCAATGAGGTGATTGGAGGAAGAGTCATGAACATGATTTCAACACGTATGAATGACCCAAAGATCTTTTTCTTCCAGCCTCAGAGAAATGCTCCTGGAGTTGGTGCACGGCCTGTTTTCACTCACAGCTCATGTAGTTTGAAGACTCGATGGAAACTTGATGGCTGACAGAGAGCTGGCATGAACGCTGAGAGGACGCTGAAATGGGAAACCTGAATTAAACGCAGTTCAGTGGCGCTGGCAGTGTCAGTAGAAAGCTTTAAACAGCAGCGTGGTCCTTTAACGCTGGTGTTTGGTCCTTTAACGCTGGTGTTTGGTCCTTTAACGCTGGTGTTTGGTCCTTTAACGCTGGTGTTTGGTGTTTGGTCCTTTAACGCTGGTGTTTGGGCCTTTAACGCTGGTGTTTGGTCCTTTAACGCTGGTGTTTGGTCCTTTAACGCTGGTGTTTGGTCCTTTAACGCTGGTGTTTGGTCCTTTAACGCTGGTGTTTGGTCCTTTAACGCTGGTGTTTGGTCCTTTAACGCTGGTGTTTGGTCCTTTAACGCTGGTGTTTGGGCCTTTAACGCCGGTGTTTGGGCCTTTAACGCCGGTGTTTGGGCCTTTAACGCTGGTGTTTGGTCCTTTAACGCTGGTGTTTGGTCCTTTAACGCTGGTGTTTGGTCCTTTAACGCTGGTGTTTGGTCCTTTAACGCTGGTGTTTGGTCCTTTAACGCTGGTGTTTGGTCCTTTAACGCTGGTGTTTGGGCCTTTAACGCCGGTGTTCGGGCCTTTAACGCCGGTGTTTGGGCCTTTAACGCCGGTGTTTGGTCCTTTAACGCTGGTGTTTGGTCCTTTAACGCTGGTGTTTGGGCCTTTAACGCTGGTGTTTAGTCCTTTAACGCTGGTGTTTGGTCCTTTAACGCTGGTGTTTGGGCCTTTAACGCTGGTGTTTAGTCCTTTAACGCTGGTGTTTGGGCCTTTAACGCTGGTGTTTGGTCCTTTAACGCCGGTGTTTGGGCCTTTAACGCCGGTGTTTGGGCCTTTAACGCCGGTGTTTGGGCCTTTAACGCCGGTGTTTGGTCCTTTAACGCCGGTGTTTGGTCCTTTAACGCCGGTGTTTGGTCCTTTAACGCTGGTGTTTGGTCCTTTAACGCTGGTGTTTGGTCCTTTAACGCCGGTGTTCGGGCCTTTAACGCCGGTGTTCGGGCCTTTAACGCCGGTGTTTGGGCCTTTAACGCTGGTGTTTGGTCCTTTAACGCTGGTGTTTAGTCCTTTAACGCTGGTGTTTGGGCCTTTAACGCTGGTGTTTGATCCTTTAACGCTGGTGTTTGGGCCTTTAACGCCGGTGTTTGGGCCTTTAACGCCGGTGTTTGGGCCTTTAACGCCGGTGTTTGGGCCTTTAACGCTGGTGTTTGGCTGACAGGGGATCGTCCTCGCTGCGTCCTCCGCAGGTCTGATAATAAGAATGATAAAAACACTAGGTATTTAATCTGTCTGATACAGCGGTGTATAGTGAAACAAAGGTTGTCGTCCCTTCAGGCTGCACACAAGATTAAAAGATGGTAACATATGAAATAAATCAAATGAAACACTATGTACAGTTATTTCTCCACATGTTTCCAAACACACATCCACACAGACCAGCCTGCAGAGCTTTTCTGAACCTGCGTCCGGCTGAATGTAAACAGCAGAAACCAGATGATGATATGAGAGTTTCTTCTTCTGAGTCCATCCTGACTGAGTCTGAGCTCCGAGCATCATCGATGGAAAACACACCTGGTCTCGTCTCGCAGGAGTCTTGCTCTGACGGCCCAGAACACGGACCCCCCCACCGAGTGATCCGAGATGTTGATGGACCAGGAGGGCTCAACAGTATCTGGTTTCTGAGTCCACACCGGGCCGACGTGGCTCCTGTCCCGGCTCTCTTTCCTCTGAGCGATCCCCCTCAGTGGAAGCTGGTCCGGCTGAGTTGGGTGGTGGATCGTCTGAAGTCCTCAGCTCTTTAATCCTTTTCCAGTTTTCCAGTCAGAGGGAACAAAAGTTATGATAATAACATACATATATACATAAAATAATCTTTTTTTTTTTACATGTGGTCCCTGTGTTGGGCCTCTGCTGAACCATCGACACCATGTAAAGAAGCATTTCCTGTTTTTAGGCGCGAGCCGAGCTGCGTCAGCGGAGGAAGTTAAAGTCAGATATATATATAAAAGCTGTTACTGGTGTTCGTGGCTCATCAGTTAGAATCAAGTTCAGAAATAATTCTCACAGAATTAGGAGAAGTTACAACGTTGTTTCAGCTCAAACACGACGCACCAGGCCTCATGTATCCGATATAAACTGAGCTGCTGTAATTAATGAGTGAGATGAATTTAGCTTTAAACCAGCAAACGATCGCAGCATCAACTCTGCTGCAGTTTGTCTTAATGAGCGTGTCAGGCTGCGTGTGATTGGCTCACGGGCGTCTCTGACAGGCCGCTGTGTGATTGAAGTGGGCCTGGCTGTCATTAATCAGCCGTCCAACAGCACGCGGCAAACTGATTGTTGTTGATCTGCAGGGCGGCACGTCAATAAGTGGAGTCTCCCCGCCTCCGCTAACGACGTTACAGCGGCATTAAATAACTGATCATTAAGAGGCCTCCGATTGGATCGAAGCCCGATTACTTCACTCCTTTTAATGAGAAAGCGGCGCGCGGCGAAGCGAGTGTTTCCATCAGAGGGGGGAGCTTCCTGTTCCAGAGGGAGACCTGAGACTTTAACATCAGTGACCTCTGCAGCAGATACAGAAGCTCGGTGAGCCGCCGACACGTCACTGCTCAGGTCTGCGTGCTTTCATATGTTTGAAGCATGACGGAAATGGAAACACCTTTGGTGAATAATTATTAAATGTAAATTAATTATCATTAAATGTTGAACAGTCTGAGACAATGAGACAATTGATAGCCGAGTCCTTTCCTGTCCTGGTGCGGCAGCACAGGTCGACTCGTTCAGTCCGTCCCTGATTATCTGTCTTCCTTCAGTCTGTAAGAGTCCACCGATCAAAAGAGTCAGAACAGCTTTTAATAATCCAAGTTGTGAATCCTGTCACGTGAAGTCCGTCGCTCTCCGTCTGCTGACTTCTCTCAGCCTGTTGTTGTTTTCGTTACGTTGCTGCCTTCAAAATAAAAGCGTATCAGCCGTCTGTCGGAGCCAGATCAAATGAACGACATGTATTTGATATTATTTGATAATTTACATTAGTATTATTCAGTTTGAAATAAATAAACTGTTTCATAGTAGTTTTAGTTTTGTGTAAAAAGAATTAAAGGCCCGTCCCAAATAAAGGCCGGGTCAATTCAGTGATTTTAACGAAATAAAAGCCCGGGCTGTCAGTCAAAGTTTTACGGTTCTACTATATGAAATTATAATGAATGCAGTAATGACTATAACTGAACATCACACTTTCATTGGATGTAATAATATTATAGTACAGACTAGACCCTCTACAGTGTGGCAAAGCCAGTATTTTTAGACTTTGTTTAACTTTATGTTCAAGCTGAGAAACGCACTTCTAAATGTGAGCGTTCAGTGGAGACCTCGGTAACCAAGCGAGCAGACTCAGAGCAACGTGTGTTCTTTAGATTGTGCGGCCCTGTAGAGAACGCTGACCTCCTGTAATGAACGCTGACCTCCTGTAGAGAACGCTGACCCTCCTGTAGAGAACGCTGACCTCCTGTAGAGAACGCTGACCTCCTGTAATGAGAACGCTGACCTCCTGTAATGAACGCTGACCTCCTGTAGAGAACGCTGACCTCCTGTAACGAACGCTGACCTCATGTAGAGAACGCTGACCTCCTGTAACGAACGCTGACCTCCTGTAACGAAGACCCTCCTGTAGAGAACGCTGACCCTCCTGTAGAGAACGCTGACCTCCTGTAATGAACGCTGACCTCCTGTAGAGAACGCTGACCTCCTGTAACAAACGCTGACCCTCCTGTAGAGAACGCTGACCCTCCTGTAACGAACGCTGACCTCCTGTAGAGAACGCTGACCCTCCTGTAGAGAACGCTGACCCTCCTGTAACGAACGCTGACCCTCCTGTAGAGAACGCTGACCCTCCTGTAGAGAACGCTGACCCTCCTGTAGAGAACCCTGAGAACGCTGACCCTCCTGTAGAGAACGCTGACCTCCTGTAGAGAACGCTGACCTCCTGTAGAGAACGCTGACCCTCCTGTAGAGAACGCTGACCCTCCTGTAGAGAACGCTGACCTCCTGTAGAGAACGCTGACCTCCTGTAGAGAACGATGACCCTCCTGTAGAGAACGCTGACTGAACTAAGAAACTAACACAGAGGAGCGACACCATAAACTGCTTGTGAACTTGTAGTATCTGTGTTTCTGTCTCTCGTGACCTTCATGGAAGCGTGGAAGCAGCCGGGAAGTGAAATCCCTGCCGTTAAAGTTCACAGACGTTGACTCAAAGTCTTCCCTCCTGTGTGTCGGCAGCCTGGTGGCAGACCTGGTGCTCTTTAACTCCGCCTTCAACATGGACTCCTTCCTGTCCTCCATCTCCTCTTTCATGAAGAAGATCCCAGACCACAGACCCAGAGACCTGGACCTGCTGATCCAGCCCAAGTGCGCGGTCCTGTACTACCCGGTCCAGTTCCCTGACGTCAGCAGGTCAGTGTGATCCTCCTCCTCAGATTAAAGAGTTTAGTCTGCATCAAACAGGGTGTCGGATTAGACAGGAGCAGCGTTTAACGTGGATTAACTGAAGTTCAGAGGCTGTTCCACCTGACGGAGAACGCCGCTCAGAATCCATCTGCTGCAATAAGAAGGAAACACACGGAGATGAAAGTCTGTTCATTCAAAACTAAGACCCGGAACTTCCTGATTGGTTGCATTATTAAAAAGCTTTTTGAGACGTGATGTAAAAGACAGTGGTGTGTTAAACTGCCACATTTAGCATCTTAGCTTCTCACAGTGTTAAAATGAGCTACGTGTTTAATATGTTAAATCATTTCCTTTAATAACTAAGACTCTGAAGATGCTAACAAGCTAACGTCAGCTGAAGTGCAACATTGTGCAGCCTGTGTGTTAAACGGTTTGGTGTGTGTGTGTTTCCTCTCAGGCGTGTGATATCTAAACTGCGTGTTGGTGCTCTGCATGTCGGCTGCGTTCACGTGTCGTATCAGTGACGGCGGGCTGCAGGACCACTTCCTCTCGCCGGCGGCGTCTCTCAGCTCATTTTCAGATGCTAATGTGTCTGATCCAAAAGCAAACTCACAGAGTGTAAGTAAGTGATGATATGCATGGCCGACAATCCCCCCACACGCCCGCGGTCCCTCTGCCAAACACCCAGCCTGCTCTTTGAAAATATAAAGCGCTCAGAGAAACAAACGGGGCGAGGGGGGGGGTTCTCTGCAGAGGTATTAACGTGTTCAGATCGAGGAGGGTTCATGGTGAAGAAACACAAGCGGCCCAGAGGGGGAACGCCAAACCACAACACGTCTTCTTCTTTTAGCGTCTCTCGCTAATGAGCTCGTCGCCTCGAAACTAAAAGGGCTGCAGCTGATGACGGTTTTCACGTGCTCACACATTATCTTTATATACATGCACAGAAATCTGTCAGATTAACGCAAAGGTCAGAAGGCCCGGCAGCAGGCAGGCTGAATTACTGAGCGCAGTTTCTGGCTGATGTCATTAAAGTGACACTCAGAGGTTTACCGAGAAAACACAGGAAACGTTAGAGAAGCAGAGGACGTTTGTGTTTCCTCATGTGGCCGACACTTGGGTCCAAAGAGAGATTTGAGGAACAGCAAGCGTTCTGGTGAGAAAGCTGTTGGCTCGTTCTGCGTCAGTGGGGTGAAGACCTGGAGGACTGCGAGCAGACAGAAGAAGAAGAAGAGCATCTTCTTCAGCAACTTCAGGGTTTTCCTGCAGTTGTCCATCACATCTTTTTGTGAAACATATAACACTGTTTTTTAAAATAAATCAAAATAAATCAAGAGCACAGGAAGTGATGTCATCAGAGGAAGCGTTTTCAGGAGCTTCCTGAAGTCAGAAGGTTCCATCCAATAGTCCTGTGAATTTTAAGCAGACTTTTGAAATGTTGCAAAAAAAGAAATAGTGAAATCTGTGCGTTTCCATCAGCTGGTTCGGAGCGAATAAACCCGGCGAGCGTCGGTACGCCGGGAGTTTGACGTGACACACGGCTGCAATAAACAAGACGTACGGTTCAAACCAGAAACAGAACCGTGACCCTGAGACAAACAGACTGCTGCCGGCCACGTCTCTGTGCATTATGGGAACATCCAGTGTTATGGCGACTTCTGCGCGCGCCTCCAGATGATGCTTTTAACAGCTGTAGTGTCCTTTGTGGGGCTCATCAATGACTGGAAGTGTTTCTTCTATAAACGTTTAGAGTCGTTGATGTTTTATTCCACTCGGCAGAAGCAGCAGTGAGATTCAGCAGAACCATGAGGCGATGAGCCGTTTGATGAGCGACGGGTCTGAGACGGACAGAACACACGACGAAGATCTGCATCCACCTCTTCCACCAGAAGTTCGCTACGTCAGAACTTGTTTACTCTTTTACTACAAAAACCACCTCAAGCGGCCGTAAAAACCTTTCGTGAGATTTTTTTTTTAAAATGTTGCTGTTTCATCAACCTTTTCTTCAAAATGCACATTAGAAACGTTGATGGAAACACGGCCAGTGACTGAACAGCAGACAGAGAAACGATGAACGTTATTAATCGATTATCAGGTTTATTGCTGAATAATCGATCGGTTCCAGCTCTGTCCCTTAAATACCTGGAAAACAAATGAACGTCAGTCTGAACTCTTTAAGGAAAACAGAAGTTTCTTTGACCTCCGGCTGCCTTCATTTCTGACACTGAGTCGTGTTTGAAGACGTTTTATCCTGTTAACAGTGTTTAAACCTGCAGCCGAGCCGCTTCAGAGCCTCTCTTCCCGTTTCTCACCCTGGATGGTAGAAATGTTCGCGGGGCTCAAACACTTTAGTTTGCTGATCAGCTGTTCTTATATCTCCTGATCTGCAGGCTGGCGTAGAAACCAGCCCAAACTGGAACCAGAGTTCTGCTTTAATAGTTTCTGAGCCTCTCAGGCTCCAGTTTGCAGGTCCATCAGCGCTGCAGCGTCAGAGCGAGCTGGATTCCCGGTGCTGGCCCAGAAGAAGAAAACAAAACAAAAGAGGCTCTTTTGTGGAGGCAGTCTGGCGTGTCTGAATGCACTCGGGCGTCTGTGGCCTCTTTGTGGTCGGGGTGTTTGCGGCGTCCATCTATCAGTCGGCCTTTGAGCGGTGGACTTTTGTAATTTAATAGCGATTGACCCGGGCCGGCAGGAACCTGCGGCGGGACACAAAGACATCACATCCATCACGGCCGAGCAGCGGGACGCTGAAATCGCATCAATGTGGACACCACGTGGTCGGCAGGTGGCTTTTCTTCTTCTCTGGTCTTTGTGTGGCCGTCGGGGCTCTGCCGGCCGTCAGGTGTCCTCGTGAAGGTTTTGTTGCCGCGGCCTGAAAAGTACTCGCTTCTCGGCTTAGACGATTAATTCTCGCC
This sequence comes from Lepomis macrochirus, assembly GCA_024633595.2. Taxonomy (NCBI): domain Eukaryota; kingdom Metazoa; phylum Chordata; class Actinopteri; order Centrarchiformes; family Centrarchidae; genus Lepomis; species Lepomis macrochirus. The sequence goes on from JALXJV020000016.1 coordinate 1,289,490, forward strand.
GTGACGAGGACTTGACCCCGACCAATCACAGCCTGCTGTTTTCCACGGCCTGTGTGATGTCATCAGAGGAGGAGCTGGGGACTTCCTGTGAAAGAAACGCCGTTTGATGGCGGCGTGTTTCTGCTGGTGAGATGACTCACGGTTTCATGATTGTCACAGCTGGGTGTGTGGTGGTAACGACCAATCAGGGACGCTCGCTTCATCCTCATTCCTCTTCATCAGCGACTTCAAACACACATATGGAGCCAATTGTGGTGGATTCTGGCACCGAGAGCCGAGTCACTGCCAACCCCCCCCCCCCCAACGCCTTCACCTAAAGTACGTCCTCCAGCTAGCACCATGAGCCCCCCCTCCCTCCGTCTGCGAGGAGCCGACCCTCGCAGACGGGTAGAAGGTGGCCGCCAGCTGTTTCCACCCCTCCAGATCAAACATGTCATTAGGAGGCGAGCTTCCTGCTTCGTCAGCCGACTCCTTGGCTCACTCTGAAGTCAAACTTCAGGTTCAGGGTTCAGGTCCGACCTCGGAGAGTCCAGTGGTCTGTCCGGGTTCAGGTCCGACCCCGGCCGGTGTGTTGGAGAATAAATGTAGTCCTGTTCAGAGCTCTGCCCTGCGAGAGGAGCCTCCTTCAGACCTGAGTCCAGTGGGACACTACGTGGACTTTCAGTGTCCCCTTTAAATCGTATTTTGACGTGGTCCTGTCGCAGCAGGCCGACCTTCAGTCTGAATTGTCCCCGTAAATCTTGGCTCCAACCTTACGCATATTTTCATGATGCATCAGATTCACTGATATCGATTCAATGTGTGATATTTTCCTTTTGAATTGCTGAAATCTTTTTCTTCCACCTCACGGTGACACTGGATCCCATGTGGTCCTGTTCTTGGTCTCGTGGCCCCGTACGAAGTCATCAGGAGGTGGGCCCTTCGGTGGGTGACGGACCTAAACGGCAGATATTAGTGAGACTCTGGTGGTTTTGGGTCGACCACTGCAGATGGCGTTGAGTGAAATTCATGCGGCTCAGCGGGACGGCGGCCCGGACCCCACCCCTTCTCTGCGTTCTGTAGTCTCGAAGCGTTACAGATGTTTGCAGCTGTGCAGCCTTTAAAACTACATTTCTTTTTAGTCAGTGGCTGCTGATTGGTCCGAGCGCACTAGCCCCCGACCAATCAGAGAGCAGCTAGCGGGGACCCCTAGAGAGTCTGGTGGTCGGGGGATTGTGGCGTCCCAGCTGAGCCCAGCAGATGCTTCTTCTTCTCTGGACTGAAAATAATCCGTCGCTCCTGATGCCACCGTTTTCCCTCCATATGACTGTTACATCATTTCCTGTTGTGCGTGAAAAACCACCAGGAGTCAGGACCAGGAGACGGGCTGCCTCCTCATGTGGGTCAGGACCCCCCCCAGGTCATCGGACCGTCAGAGGACACCGCGGCGATCGGTTTTGACCGCTCGTCTCGTAATGACTCTAATGTGGATCTTAATGTGCTGTAACGACCCTCTGAGCCTCCTCCGGTCCGCCGGACCGCCCCGCCCCCCCTCAGACCCAGAGCTTTCTGCTGATGAGATGGTTTTAAAGTGACAGGAACCTCCAAGCTGTGAAACCCTCGCTGTGACCCGGCTGAGACCAGGACAGCCTCGGGCCTGAGGGCTCAGAGCTGGATCAGACTCCTTTAACCTCTCCAGTACCGGCCCGGTCTGATGCCTCCTGTCCCCCCAGAGCCGAAGCACCGTGAGCTGCTGCAGGCCCCCAACAGGTTTCGTTCTCCTGGTGAAGGAGACTCTGAACGCTGGTACAAATCCGGTCAGAATAACCACAGAGGAGAGGTTACATCCAAGTGTAGAAAGCTCCGCCCCCCCAACACCTGAGCTTAACTGTACGGATGGTTTGGGTGCTTCTGGTGGACTCTTCAGGTCTACAGCTACAACCTTAATGAACAGACGGGTTTATAGAAATGATCAAACCTACTGTTCTATATTTAGATAGTGGCCTCAGGAAAGCGCTGTGACCAGGTTCAGACCTGGTTCAGACCTGGTTCAGACCTGGTTCAGACCTGGTTCAGACCTGGTTCAGGCTCAGTAGCGGACTCTCAGACTCTTGAATCTTGAAATGATTCTTCGTGTTTTCATGTTGGATCAGACCGTCAGAGGTTCCTGCTGCTTTAACACCTTTTTATTTCCTCCAATCAGACGTCTGCTTTCAGAGACCGGACCTCCCTGGATGAGCTGTCTCTGTCCACTTCCTGTCTCATTGTCTTCATGTCTCTGTCTTTGGATCTAAATGTTGGGTTTGTGTCCTTGCTCCTCCCCCTTCAGTGGCCATGAGGCGTTCAGGAGCGTTCAGGACTGCAGGAAGCTGCTGTGTGTGTTTGCTGATTCTTCCTCTGTTTTTTTTTAGACTGCTGCCCGAACACAAACTCCTCCGGAGGCCTGCAGAGCCGTCTCACGTTGATGACATCACCCCGGTGGTGGAGCAGCAGACTGGACGGTAAGAATCAGATACTCAGAACTCAGCGAGATCAGCGTCTCAGAGTGATGAGGTCAGAGACGAGTTCAGCGTCTCAGAGTGATGAGGTCACTAACATTTGGGTATTGATCATAAAATATCAGGTTAAATGTCTCCTCTTGCTCTTTTTCTCACTACTATGGGATGGACTCTGGGACGTGTCGGTGACCAGTATCTTTACTTTAATGACCCCGGCAGGTCTGAGCAGGAGGATCCGCATCAGTCCACTTCAGAACCCAGAGGGGACCGGAGACCAGTTAGTGAGGCGGGCAGCTCAGACCAGATGAACCCTCTGCACATCGTCTGGCCTCACCGCTGGTGAGTTCACGACGACGCCTCGCTCCTCGCCGTCTACACGTTCTCTCTGGGTCAGATTCTGCTCCATGTCCCAGATCCAGGTGGAACCGTAAACCTGGCTGAGTCTTTTCAGCGCCTCCATCCTCTGAATATTTAACCTGACCCCCAGACCTTTTCTCTCGTCCTGGTCCTGTAAGTGTTTGTGTGTCCGGAGCCTGGACAGCACTCTGGTTTTTAAATCGGCTCTATCAATAAATCTGAATTTAAGACGTGTGAAGTCTTCAGGTTTAAAGGTTCCTTCCATCAGACTTGATCGTTTGGTCTTTAAAGTCACATTTTCACTCGTTCAGAATCTTTTAAAATCAGATAATTATCTTTATCGTAAACCAAACAAGCTCATAATTCCACAAGAAGAGAGGTCAGTTTAAAAACTTCTCACAAAACAAACGGTGGACGAATCAGAGCTTTAATGGCAGGAAGTGTTTTACATGTAGGAGGAAAAGGTGATTAGGAGCTGGACAGAAACACATCAACATAAAACCTGCTGAATATGGAAGAAACACGAGCAAGTTATAAACAGAAACTGCAGATTACAGGGGCAGAGGATTATCATGATATAGATAAAATCTAAAACAGTTTGACTCGTGCGCGCGCCGACAGGAAGAAGAAGAAATGCCTTTTATTCTGAAGGCTGTGGATAAAGGTATCTTCACTTCCTGTCAGCGGTCTGATAGATCTCAGATCTGCTGATATGCGATGCTTCCGATCGTCTCGATGAATCGGCTTTGAGTTGTCAGGCCGTGGCGATATTGGCTGTGCGGGGCCGCCATGGCGTCCCTGAGCAGCGTGTTGGTGCGGCGGTGTTTTTCAGCTTCTCTTGTATCAGTAACAACAGCAGCCGTCGTGTAATCTGCTCTGAACTGAGCAAAAACACAGATGGATTAAAGCTGCAGCCGGCTTTTATTCTGATTTCTGTTAATCTGTGATTGGAGCTCCTCGTCTGTTTGCTTTAATCTGTGTGTGGCCCCGATCCTCAGATTACAGCTCCGTCTTATTGCTGCTGCTGCGGGGGGGGCGGGGGGAGGTGAACAGCTGTTCCAGGTGAGGATGGGGGGGTCATGGGGTTAAATCTGTGTGCGAGAGCAGCATGTTGATCAGGATCAGAGGAGCCGCATCCTGATTGAAACAAACGGCAGGAAACGCTCTTATTTTGTAGGCTGGAAGATGTTTAACATATTGATCAGCTGATCATCCATCACACGGTCAATAAACTGGACTATCGAACAGCTTTATTTTAATGGTTCTTTCTCCAACAAACTGAAGGTGTTTGACTCATTTTACCAAATAAGCCACTGATTAACAGAGAAAGTAAGTGACAGATAATAAACATGGCTGCCATGTCTGCCGCCCGACGCCTGGACGCATCATTAGTGTTCGCTTTAAACATCAGGAGCTCTTTTCCACTGTGTTAAATCACCTGTGTGTTTCCAGAGGCCTGTGTTCATGCTGTGCTGTAGTGTATCTGTAGTGGTTCTGTAGTGTCTGTAGTGGTTCTGTAGTGTCTGTAGTGTCTGTTGGGTCTGTAGTGGTTCTGTAGTGTCTGTTGGGTCTGTGGTGGTTCTGTAGTGTCTGTAGTGTATGTAGTGGTTCTGTAGTGGTTCTCTAGTGTCTCTGTAGTGATTCTGTAGTATCTGTTCGGTCTGTAGTGTGTCTGTAGTGATTCTGTAGTGTGTTGGGTCTGTAGTGTCTCTATAGTGGATCTGTAGTGTCTGTTCGGTCTGTAGTGGTTCTGTAGTGTCTGTTGGTTCTGTAGTGTGTTGGGTCTGTAGTGTCTCTGTAGTGGTGGTTCTGTAGTGGTTCTGTAGTGTGTCTGTTGGGTCTGTAGTGTGTCTGTAGTGTCTGTTGGGTCTGTAGTGTCTCTGTAGTGGTGGTTCTGTAGTGGTTCTGTAGTGTGTCTGTTGGGTCTGTAGTGTGTCTGTAGTGTGTCTGTAGTGTCTGTTGGGTCTATAGTGTCTGTAGTGATTCTGTAGTGTGTTGGGTCTGTAGTGTCTCTATAGTGGATCTGTAGTGTCTGTTCGGTCTGTAGTGGTTCTGTAGTGTCTGTTGGTTCTGTAGTGTGTTGGGTCTGTAGTGTCTCTGTAGTGGTGGTTCTGTAGTGGTTCTGTAGTGTGTCTGTTGGGTCTGTAGTGTGTCTGTAGTGTCTGTTGGGTCTGTAGTGTCTCTGTAGTGGTGGTTCTGTAGTGGTTCTGTAGTGTGTCTGTTGGGTCTGTAGTGTCTCTGTAGTGTGTCTGTAGTGTCTGTTGGGTCTATAGTGTCTGTAGTGGTTCTGTAGTGTGTATGTAGTGTCTGTTGGGTCTGTGGTGTTTCTGTAGTGGTTCTGTAGTGTCTGTTGGGTCTATAGTGTCTGTAGTGGTTCTGTAGTGTGTCTATAGTGTCTGTTGGGTCTGTAGTGTCTGTTGGGTCTATAGTGTCTCTGTAGTGGTTCTCTAGTGTGTCTGTAGTGTCTGTTGGTTCTGTAGTGTTTCTGTAGTTGTTCTGTAGTGTCTCTGTAGTGGTTCTCTAGTTTCTCTGTAGTGTGTCTGTAGTGTCTGTTGGGTCTGTAGTGTTTCTGTAGTGTTTCTGTAGTGTCTGTTGGGTCTATAGTGTCTGTAGTGGTTCTGTAGTGTGTCTGTAGTGTCTGTTGGGTCTATAGTGTCTCTGTAGTGGTTCTGTAGTGTGTCTGTAGTGTCTGTTGGGTCTATAGTGTCTGTAGTGGTTCTGTAGTGTCTGTTGGGTCTGTAGTGTCTGTTGGTTCTGTAGTGTCTCTGTAGTGGTTCTGTAGTGGTGGTTCTGTTGTGTGTCTGTAGTGTCTGTTGGGTCTTTAGTGTCTCTGTAGTGGTGGTTCTGTAGTTGTTCTGTAGTGTCTCTGTAGTGGTTCTGTAGTGTGTCTGTAGTGTCTGTTGGGTCTGTAGTGTGTCTGTAGTGTCTGTTGGGTCTGTAGTGGTTCTGTAGTGTCTGTTGGGTCTGTAATGTCTCTGTAGTGGTTCTGTAGTGGTGGTTCTGTTGTGTGTCTGTAGTGTCTGTTGGGTCTGTAGTGTCTCTGTAGTGGTGGTTCTGTAGTGGTTTTGTAGTGTCTGTAGTGTCTCTATAGTGGTTCTGTAGTTTTTCTGTAGTGTCTGTTGGGTCGGTAGTGTCTCTGTAGTGGTTCTGTTGTGTGTCTGTTGGGTCTGTAGTGTGTCTGTAGTGGTTCTGTAGTGTCTGTTAGGTCTGTAGTGTCTCTGTAGTGTCTCTGTAGTGGTGGTTCTGTAGTGGTTTTGTAGTGTCTGTTGGGTCTGTAGTGTCTCTATAGTGGTTCTGTAGTGTCTCTGTAGTGGTGGTTCTGTAGTGTCTGTTGGGTCTGTAGTGTGTCTGTAGTGGTTCTGTAGTGTCTGTTGGGTCTGTAGTGTCTCTGTAATTGTGGTTCTGTAGTGGTTCTGTAGTGTCTAGTGTGTCTGTGGTGGTTCTGTAGTGTGTCTGTGGTGGTTCTGTAGTGTCTGTTGGGTCTGTAGTGTCTCTGTAGTTGTGGTTCTGTAGTGGTTCTGTACTGTCTGTAGTGTGTCTGTGGTGGTCCTGTAGTGTGTCTGTAGTGTCTGTTGGATCTGTAGTGTGTCTGTAGTGGTTCTGTAGTGTCTGTTGGGTCTGTAGTGTCTCTGTAGTTGTGGTTCTGTAGTGGTTCTGTAGTGTCTGTAGTGTGTCTGTGGTGGTTCTGTAGTGTGTCTGTGGTGTCTGTTGGATCTGTAGTGTCTCTGTAGTGGTTCTGTTGTGTGTCTGTAGTGTCTGTTGGATCTGTAGTGTCTCTGTAGTGGTTCTGTTGTGTGTCTGTAGTGTCTGTTGGATCTGTAGTGTCTCTGTAGTGGTGGTTCTGTAGTTCTGTAGTGTCTGTTGGGTCTGTAGTGTCTCTGTAGTGGTTCTGTAGCGTGTCTGTATAGTGTCTGTTGGGTCTGTAGTGTCTCTGTAGTGGTTCTGTAGCGTGTCTGTATAGTGTCTGTTGGGTCTGTAGTGTGTCTGTAGTGGTTCTGTAGTGTCTGTTGAGTCTGTAGTGTCTCTATAGTGGTTCTGTAGTGTCTCTGTAGTGGTGGTTCTGTTGTGTGTCTGTTGGGTCTGTAGTGTATCTGTAGTGGTTCTGTAGTGTCTGTTGGGTCTGTAGTGTGTCTGTAGTGGTTCTGTAGTGTCTGTTGGGTCTGTAGTGTCTCTGTAGTTATGGTTCTGTAGTGGTTCTGTAGTGTCTGTTGGGTCTGTACTGTGTCTGTAGTGTGTCTGTGGTGGTTCTGTAGTGTGTCTGTAGTGGTTCTGTAGTGTCTGTTGGGTCTGTAGTTATGGTTCTGTAGTGGTTCTGTAGTGTCTGTTGGGTCTGTACTGTGTCTGTAGTGGTTCTGTAGTGTGTCTGTGGTGGTTCTGTAGTGTGTCTGTGGTGGTTCTGTAGTGTGTCTCTAGTGGTTCTGTAGTGTCTATTGGGTCTGTACTGTGTCTGTGGTGGTTCTGTAGTGTGTCTGTAGTGGTTCCGTAGTGTTTGTAGTGTGTTTGTAGTGGTTCCGTAGTGTTTGTAGTGTGTCTGTGGTGGTTCTGTAGTGTTTGTAGTGGTTCTGTAGTGTTTGTAGTGTGTCTGTGGTGGTTCTGTAGTGTGTCTGTGGTGGTTCTGTAGTGTCTCTGTAGTTGTGGTTCTGTAGTGGTTCTGTACTGTCTGTAGTGTGTCTGTGGTGGTCCTGTAGTGTGTCTGTAGTGTCTGTTGGATCTGTAGTGTGTCTGTAGTGGTTCTGTAGTGTCTGTTGGGTCTGTAGTTTCTCTGTAGTGTCTGTTGGGTCTGTAGTTTCTCTGTAGTTGTGGTTCTGTAGTGGTTCTGTGGTGGTTCTGTAGTGTGTCTGTGGTGTCTGTTGGATCTGTAGTGTCTCTGTAGTGGTTCTGTTGTGTGTCTGTAGTGTCTGTTGGATCTGTAGTGGTTCTGTTGTGTGTCTGTAGTGTCTGTTGGATCTGTAGTGTCTCTGTAGTGGTGGTTCTGTAGTTGTTCTGTAGTGTCTGTTGGGTCTGTAGTGTCTCTGTAGTGGTTCTGTAGCGTGTCTGTATAGTGTCTGTTGGGTCTGTAGTGTGTCTGTAGTGGTTCTGTAGTGTCTGTTGGGTCTGTAGTGTCTCTGTAGTGGTTCTGTAGTGGTGGTTCTGTTGTGTGTCTGTAGTGTCTGTTGGGTCTGTAGTGTCTCTGTAGTGGTTCTGTAGTGGTGGTTCTGTTGTGTGTCTGTTGGGTCTGTAGTGTATCTGTAGTGGTTCTGTAGTGTCTGTTGGGTCTGTAGTGTGTCTGTAGTGGTTCTGTAGTGTCTGTTGGGTCTGTAGTGTCTCTGTAGTTATGGTTCTGTAGTGGTTCTGTAGTGTCTGTTGGGTCTGTACTGTGTCTGTAGTGTGTCTGTGGTGGTTCTGTAGTGTGTCTGTAGTGGTTCTGTAGTGTCTGTTGGGTCTGTAGTGTCTCTGTAGTGGTTCTGTAGTGTCTGTTGGGTCTGTGGTGTCTCTGTAGTTATGGTTCTGTAGTGGTTCTGTAGTGTCTGTTGGGTCTGTACTGTGTCTGTAGTGGTTCTGTAGTGTGTCTGTGGTGGTTCTGTAGTGTGTCTGTAGTGGTTCTGTAGTGTCTATTGGGTCTGTACTGTGTCTGTGGTGGTTCTGTAGTGTGTCTGTAGTGGTTCCGTAGTGTTTGTAGTGTGTTTGTAGTGGTTCCGTAGTGTTTGTAGTGTGTCTGTGGTGGTTCTGTAGTGTTTGTAGTGGTTCTGTAGTGTTTGTAGTGTGTCTGTAGTGTGTCTGTAGTGGTTCTGTAGTGTTTGTAGTGTGTTTGTAGTGGTTCCGTAGTGTTTGTAGTGTGTCTGTGGTGGTTCTGTAGTGTTTGTAGTGGTTCTGTAGTGTTTGTAGTGTGTGTGTAGTGATTCTGTAGTGTGTCTGTAGTGGTTCTGTAGTGTTTGTAGTGTGTCTGTAGTGGTTCTGTAGTGTTTGTAGTGTGTCTGTAGTGTCTCTGTAGTGTGTCTGTTGGGTCTGTGGTGGTTCTGTAGTGGTTCTCTAGTGTCTCTGTAGTGGTTCTCTAGTGTGTCTGTAGTGTCTGTTGGGTCTGTAGTGTCTCTGTAGTGGTGGTTCTGTAGTGTGTCTGTAGTGTCTGTAGTGGGTCTGTAGTGGTTCTGTAGTGTCTGTAATGGTTCTGTAGTGTCTGTTGGGTCTGTGGTGGTTCTGTAGTGTGTCTGTTGGGTCTGTGGTGGTTCTGTAGTGGTTCTGTGGTTCTGTTCACCAGGTGCAGTTTGTGGTTTTCACACTGTGAATCTCAGTAAATAATATTTGAATTTTAAAAAGCTCCTCTCGGGTTCAACATGAAGCAGAATATTTAATCGCTCGGCTTTACACGAGACCGTCAGAGTTTGATATGAATATTAATGAGCTCTTCACTGAGCATGCTCAGTCCTCCACACTGCTTCTGCTTTTATTTGCTTTTTACAAATGAGACGTGTTCATCTAAAACAAATCCATAAACAAAGACATGAAGAGAAAAGAAGGAAGCAGCTGACATCAGTCACATGACCGTCACAGCGCCATGTGACAGAAATAAAGAGAGAATTAGGAAAATAATAGAGCTGCTCGTTAGTGCTGTGAGGTCGGGCGAGGAATGATGACATCACGTTACAGGTGATGTCACCGTCAGATGTTAAAATGATGCTCACCTGCAGGGAAACATCACAGCGTTGTCACATGACATCACAGCATCATTGCGTGACATCACAGTGTCGTCGTATGACATCACAGCATCATGGCGTGACATCCCAGCGTCATCGCATGACATCACAGCATCATGGCATGACATCACAGCGTCATCGCATGACATCACAGCGTCATCGCATGACATCACAGCATCATGGCATGACATCACAGCGTCATCGCATGACATTACAGCATCATGGCATGACATCACAGCGTCGTCACATGACATCACAGCATCATGGCGTGACATCACAGCGTCGTCGCATGACATCACAGCATTATGGCGTGACATCACAGCGTCGTCGCATGACATCACAGCATCATGGCGTGACATCACAGCGTCGTCGCATGACATCACAGCATCATGGCGTGACATCACAGAATCATGGCGTGACATCACAGCGTCGTCGCATGACATCACAGCATCATGGCGTGACATCACAGCATCATGGCGTGACATCACAGCGTCGTCGCATGACATCACAGCATCATGGCGTGACATCACAGCGTCATGGCGTGACATCACAGCGTCATGGCGTGACATCACAGCGTCGTCGCATGACATCACAGCATCATGGCGTGACATCACAGCATCATCGCATGACATCACAGCGTCATGGCGTGACATCACAGCGTCATCGCATGACATCACAGCGTCATTGCATGACATCACAGCATCATGGCGTGACATCACAGCGTCATCGCATGACATCACAGCATCATTGCATGACATCACAGCGTCATGGCGTGACATCACAGCGTCGTCACATGACAGATTTCATTCTCTGGTGGACTCAGCACTCGGTCATTATCTCTGAGATTAAACGTGTTCCAGCCTAAATAAAATATGTAAGAACATTTAAAGAAACTCCGCCCCCTCCTGCAGTAACTTTCTCTGTGTGTTTGCAGGGAGCACGATAAAAACCCAGAGCTCTTCTTCTCCACTCTGATCAAACTGAAGGAGAGACGAGTCGACTTTCACCTGTCGGTGCTCGGAGAGACTTTCACTGATCCCCCAGGTGAACACACACATTTATACACACACATTTATACACACACACATTTATACACACACACATTTATACACACACACATTTATACACACACACATTTATACACACATGTAAAATATCTAAAATTAACAGTTAAATGAAGGAGTCTTGTTCATTATCTCACTGTAGGATCAACTCTACATTATTATTATGTATGATATATACATACACAGTACAGTACTACAGTACAGTACTACAGTACAGTACTGCAGTACAGTACAGGTAGTAGTCAGTACTACAGTACAGTACTGCAGTACAGGTAGTAGTCAGTACTGCAGTACAGGTAGTAGTCAGTACTGCAGTACAGGTAGTAGTCAGTACTGCAGTACAGGTAGTAGTCAGTACTGCAGTACAGTACTGCAGTACAGGTAGTAGTAGTACAGTACAGTACTGCAGTACAGGTAGTAGTAGTACTACAGTACAGTACTGCAGTACAGGTAGTAGTAGTACTACAGTACAGTACTGCAGTACAGGTAGTAGTAGTACAGTACTGTAGTACTGACTACTACCTGTACAGGTAGTAGTAGTACTACAGTACAGTACTGCAGTACAGGTAGTAGTAGTACAGTACTGTAGTACTGACTACTACCTGTACAGGTAGTAGTAGTACTACAGTACAGTACTGCAGTACAGGTAGTAGTAGTACTGCAGTACAGTACTGCAGTACAGGTAGTAGTAGTACAGTACAGTACTGCAGTACAGGTAGTAGTAGTACTACAGTACAGTACTGCAGTACAGTACTGCAGTACTTGCGTAGTGCAGCGCCGAGGCCTGAGAGTCCCTGAGCTCAGTGGAGCTCTGACTTTAGTTTCACCTTTACAAACTCGGTCTGCAGGTAAATAATCATCTGTGTTATTAGATCCCGGGGGGGTCAGAGGTCGGCGCTGCCTTCAGGCCCGAGCGGCGTTTTTAATTGATCAACACGCTGTGTATCATCAGCTGATGATGCTGTAATGACTGTGTGCGTCTCTTAGCTTAATGAACTCACTCTGAGATATTGAGACGTAAAGTTTTACTGCAGCAGAAAGTCGCTGACCGTAAATCCTGCTTCATACTCACTGATTAGCTTTATGAGCGCCGGGAAGGCAATCACATTAGGACAATTTTAATCGACTTTGATTTTGTTAATAGGGTCAGAGTATTGATTATTTTCACCCCTCACCTGTTTGTCTTTCTGCTCCTGTCATAAACGTCCAGATTCATAAACGTCCGGCTTTTTTAAAACCGTGTTTGATCTCATTTCCTTTATTTGTTCCTGTCAGACGGCTGCAGGGTTTATGTGAGGAAGCACAGATAGATAAATATAGGAAGGAAGGGACGCAGAGAAGAAACTCTGAACATGCTGTCGAACTTCCCTTGTTCTTCTTCTGTTAATTCTGAACTCGTTACCTGACAGCCGCCCTCTCAGACTCACCTGCACGGCTCTTCTTCTTCTCCTCCTGTTGCTCTGCAGAGATCTTCTCGGAGGCCAGACGTCAGCTGGACCGTCACATCCTGAACTGGGGCTTCCTGCCCAGCAAAGAGGACTACCTGCGGGTGCTGAGTCAGGCCGACGTGGTCGTGTCCACCGCCAAGCACGAGTTCTTCGGAGTCGCCATGTGAGTTCACGACGACCGTCTGTCAGTAATAATGATAAAAACGCTGTCGTCCTGCAGGTGTGGACATTTTAGACCAGGCGTCTTTAAGAAAAAGGGACACACTTTAAACAAGTGGAAGGTGTTTATTCACCTGTCTGTCCTCACCTGTCTGTCCTCGTCTGCCTGTCCTCGTCTACCTGTCCTCGCCTGTCTGTCCTCGTCTGCCTGTCCTCGCCTGTCTGTCCTCGCCTGTCCTCGTCTGCCTGTCTTCGCCTGTCTGTCCTCACCTGTCTGTCCTCGTCTACCTGTCCTCGCCTGTCTGTCCTCGTCTGCCTGTCCTCGTCTACCTGTCCTCGCCTGTCTGTCCTCGTCTGCCTGTCCTCGCCTGTCTGTCCTCGCCTGTCCTCGTCTGCCTGTCTTCGCCTGTCTGTCCTCGCCTATCTGTCCTCGCCTGTCTTCGCCTGTCCGTCCTCGCCTGTCTGTCCTCGCCTGTCTTCGCCTGTCTGTCTTCACCTGTCTGTCCTCGCCTGTCCTCGTCTGCCTGTCCTCGCATGTCCTCTCCTGTCTGTCTTCACCTGCCTGTCCTCGTCTGCCTGTCCTCGCCTGTCTGTCCTCGCCTGTCTTCGCCTGTCCGTCCTCGCCTGTCTGTCCTCGCCTGTCTTCGCCTGTCTGTCTTCACCTGTCTGTCCTCGCCTGTCTGTCCTTGCCTGTCTTCGCCTGTCTGTCTTCACCTGTCTGTCCTCAACTGCCTGTCCTCGCCTGTCTGTCCTTGCCTGTCTTCACCTGTCCGTCCTCACCTGTCTGTCCTCACCTGTCTGTCCTTGCCTGTCTTCGCTTGTCCGTCCTCGCCTGTCTGTCCTCGCCTGTCTTCACCTGTCTGTCCGCGCCTGTCCTCGTCTGCCTGTCCTCGTCTGCCTGTCCTCGCATGTCCTCTCCTGTCTGTCCTCACCTGCCTGTCCTCGTCTGCCTGTCCTCGCCTGTCTGTCCTCGCCTGTCTGTCCTCGCCTATCTTCGCCTGTCCGTCCTCGCCTGTCTGTCCTTGCCTGTCTTCGCCTGTCTGTCTTCACCTGTCTGTCCTCGCCTGTCTGTCCTCGCCTGTCTTCGCCTGTCTGTCTTCACCTGTCTGTCCTCAACTGCCTGTCCTCGCCTGTCTGTCCTTGCCTGTCTTCACCTGTCCGTCCTCACCTGTCTGTCTTCACCTGTCTGTCCTTGCCTGTCTTCGCCTGTCTGTCCTCGCCTGTCTTCACCTGTCTGTCCTCGCCTGTCTTCGCCTGTCTGTCTTCACCTGTCTGTCCTCGCCTGTCTTCACCTGTCCGTCCTCACCTGTCTGTCTTCACCTGTCTGTCCTTGCCTGTCTTCGCCTGTCTGTCCTCGCCTGTCTTCACCTGTCTGTCCTCGCCTGTCTTCGCCTGTCTGTCTTCACCTGTCTGTCCTCGCCTGTCTGTCCTCGCCTGTCTTCACCTGTCTGTCCTCGCCTGTCTGTCCTTGCCTGACTTCGCCTGTCTGTCCTCGCCTGTCCTCGCCTGTCTGTCCTCGTCTGCCTGTCCTCACCTGTCTGTCCTCACCTATCTGTCCTCACCTGTCTGTCCTCACCTATCTGTCCTCGTCTGCCTGTCCTCGCCTGTCCTCGCCTGTCTTCGCCTGTCCTCGCCTGTCTGTCCTCGTCTGCCTATCCTCGCCTGTCTGTCCTCGCCTGTCTTCACCTGTCCGTACTCGCCTGTCTGTCCTCAACTGCCTGTCCTCGCCTGTCTGTCCTTGCCTGTCTTCGCCTGTCCGTCCTCACCTGTCTGTCTTCACCTGTCTGTCCTCGCCTGTCTGTCCTGCTCTGTCTCACCTGTCTCGTCCTTGCCTGTCTGTCCTGTCCGTCCTCACCTGTCTGTCCTCACCTGTCTGTCTCGTCTGCCTGTCTGTCCTGTCTGTCCTCGCCTGTCTCGTCTGTCTGTCCTCGCCTGTCTGTCTCGCCTGTCTGTCCTGTCTGTCTCTCGCCTGTCTGTCCTCGCCTGTCTGTCCTGCCTGTCTTCGCCTGTCTGTCCTGTCCTGTCTGTCTCGCCTGTCTGTCCTGTCTGTCCTGTCTGTCTGTCTCACCTGTCTGTCTTCACCTGTCTGTCCTCCTGTCTGTCTCGCCTGTCTTCATCGTCCTGTCTGTCTGTCACCTGTCTGTCCTGTCTGTCCCTCAGTCTGTCCTGTCTGTCTGTCTGTCTCGTCCTGTCTGTCCTGTCTGTCCTCACCTGTCTGTCCTGTCTGTCCTGTCTGTCTCTCTGTCTGTCCTGTCTGTCTGTCTCCTGTCTGTCCTGTCTGTCCATCTGTCTGTCTGTCCTCCTGTCTGTCCTGTCCTGTCTGTCTGTCCTGTCTGTCTGTCTCACCTGTCTGTCTTCACCTGTCTGTCCTCCTGTCTGTCCTCGTCTGTCCTCGCCTGTCTGTCCTCACCTGTCTGTCCTCTGCTCCTGTCCGTCCTCACCTGTCTGTCCTCGTCTGCCTGTCTCGCCTGTCTGTCCTCGTCTGCCTGTCTTGCCTGTCTGTCCTCGCCTGTCTCGTCTGCCTGTCTCGTCCTGTCTGTCCTCGTCTCTGTCTGTCCTCGCCTGTCTGTCCTGTCTGTCTGTCCTTGCCTGTCCTGTCTGTCTGTCTTCACCTGTCTGTCCTCGCCTGTCTGTCCTGTCTGTCTCGTCTGCCTGTCCTGTCTGTCTGTCCTCGTCTGTCCTCTCCTGTCTGTCTTCACCTGCCTGTCCTCGTCTGCCTGTCCTCGCCTGTCTGTCCTCGTCTGTCTTCGCCTGTCTGTCCTGTCTGTCTGTCCTGCCTGTCTTCGCCTGTCTGTCTTCACCTGTCTGTCCTGCCTGTCTGTCCTGCCTGTCTTCGCCTGTCTGTCTTCACCTGTCTGTCCTCAACTGCCTGTCCTCGCCTGTCTGTCCTTGCCTGTCTTCACCTGTCCGTCCTCACCTGTCTGTCTTCACCTGTCTGTCCTTGCCTGTCTTCGCTTGTCCGTCCTCGCCTGTCTGTCCTCGCCTGTCTTCACCTGTCTGTCCTCGCCTGTCTTCGCCTGTCTGTCTTCACCTGTCTGTCCTCGCCTGTCTGTCCTCGCCTGTCTTCACCTGTCTGTCCTCGCCTGTCTGTCCTTGCCTGACTTCGCCTGTCTGTCCTCGCCTGTCCTCGCCTGTCTGTCCTCGTCTGCCTGTCCTCACCTGTCTGTCCTCACCTGTCTGTCCTCACCTATCTGTCCTCGTCTGCCTGTCCTCGCCTGTCCTCGCCTGTCTTCGCCTGTCCTCGCCTGTCTGTCCTCGTCTGCCTATCCTCGCCTGTCTGTCCTCGCCTGTCTTCACCTGTCCGTACTCGCCTGTCTGTCCTCAACTGCCTGTCCTCGCCTGTCTGTCCTTGCCTGTCTTCGCCTGTCCGTCCTCACCTGTCTGTCCTCGCCTGTCTGTCCTCGCCTGTCTTCACCTGTCTGTCCTCGCCTGTCTGTCCTTGCCTGTCTTCGCCTGTCCGTCCTCACCTGTCTGTCTTCACCTGTCTGTCCTCACCTGTCTGTCCTCGCCTGTCTTCACCTGTCTGTCCTCGCCTGTCCTCGTCTGCCTGTCCTCACCTGTCTGTCCTCACCTATCTGTCCTCGCCTGTCTTCGCCTGTCCGTCCTCGCCTGTCTGTCCTCGCCTGTCCTCGCCTGCCTGTCTTCGCCTGTCTGTCCTCGCCTGTCTGTCCTCACCTTCCTGTCCTCGCCTGTCTGTCCTCACCTGCCTGTTCTTGCCTGTCTGTCCTCGCCTGTCCTCGCCTGTCTGTCCTCGCCTGCCTGTCCTCACCTGCCTGTCCTCACCTATCTGTCCTCACCTGTCTGTCCTCACCTATCTGTCCTCGTCTGCCTGTGCTCGCCTGTCCTCGCCTGTCTGTCCTTGCCTGACTTCGCCTGTCTGTCTTCACCTGTCTGTCCTCGCCTGTCTGTCCTCGCCTGTCCTCGCCTGTCTGTCCTCGCCTGTCTGTCCTCACCTGCCTGTCCTCGCCTGTCTGTCCTCGCCTGTCTTCGCCTGTCCGTCCTCGCCTGTCTGTCCTCACCTTCCTGTCCTCGCCTGTCTGTCCTCGCCTGTCCTCGTCTGCCTGTCTTCGCCTGTCTGTCCTCGCCTGTCCTCGCCTATCTGTCCTCGCCTGTCTTCGCCTGTCCATCCTCGCCTGTCTGTCCTCGCCTGTCCTCGCCTGTCTGTCCTCGCCTGTCTGTCCTCGCCTGTCTGTCCCCGCCTGTCCTAACACAGACCCAGTTAAACGAGCTTCAGCAGACTTGTGTTCCAGCAGACAGATGATTTTCAGGACTCACCTCAGAGCTCAGTATCTGCAGTAAACCCGACCCCTCGGACTCAGAGGGTCCCGACTCTGTTCCTCAGGTGGTCTCGTCAGATCAGAGGCCTGTAGAGACCTGCAGGTGTGGACTCTCAGCGGGGACCGGCAGCCTCTCAGGTGGTTTGTTTGTGGACCGGACTTCAGTCAGACTTCAGTCACCTGAGCTCAGCAGCAGAGTCTCTGATCACACGTTCAGTCAGGTGGACCTGAGCTGCGGGCCGGGCGGCAGCAGCCAATCGGACGCTCCGCTCTCTGAAGCGCAGCCAATCAAGCGGCTCTGCGAGCGTCCGCCCTGCGGCCCCACCGTCTGATCTTCACCTGATTCATGTTGGAGCTCTGAGATATTTATTTGGATGTGAGCTCAGCACATCAGCTCCACACCAGACTCCTGTTGTTTTTTCACTAAAAGAAGAAAAACATGTGTTTAGATTCCTGAGATCAGGACACACGGTGGCTAACCTGACATCATGCTAACACTTAGCACGCGTTAGCCGTGCGGTGCTAGCAGCAGTCTGACAGAAGAACTGGTCATTAATGTTGGAGTTTTCCTCCACAGAGATCCGTCTAATTAAAGAACAAGAAAAGCTCGTTCTGCTTTATTAATTATCTGCGTCTCCAGTTAGCCGTTTTGGCGTCAGCGTCCACGGCGGCGCTGACAGCGGGCGGAGACGGTGACGTTCTGGATGCGAATGAAGAAAAGTGTTGTTTGTTTAATGAGAGCAGACGGCAAACTGTTCCCCCCGTGTGTTAACGAAGTCATGAGCTAATTATGGCAGAGAGAAGAAGTGTCGTCCCTGAGGGGGAAGAGATGTTTGTGTTTTATCTTTGATGCCAAACCAGGAGGGACCGGGGCCCCCGGCCCCCCACGGCGCCCTGCTGACGCTCAGCGCGCTGGTGTTCATACAAACGTGCAGAGATGAGGACTTTAAAAGGGTTAATATTAACATGGAGTTCTGTGAGAGCGCAGATCATCACAACACGGCTTGTTCTTCTTCTACAGCCATTAAATCATCTGAAGGAATAAACAAAGTGTTTTAATTCAGATTCACAGTTTTTATACACATCATGTGTACTTTTACTGCACACAGCAGAAATACAACAAACAATACTTCACTCTGCAGCATCGGCTCTAATGTTTCCATAGGAACAGGCCAACATGCTAAATGCTAGCATGTTACCATAGGAACAGGCCAACATGCTGAATGCTAGCATGTTACCATAGGAACAGGCCAACATGCTAAATGCTAGCATGTTACCATAGGAACAGGCCAACATGCTAAATGCTAGCATGTTACCATAGGAACAGGCAAACATGCTAATAAATGCTAGCATGTTACCATAGGAACAGGCCAACATGCTAAATGCTAGCATGTTACCATAGGAACAGGCTAACATGCTAAATGCTAGCATGTTACCATAGGAACAGGCTAACAAGCTAGCAGCTCAGTCTGTCCCCGGAAGCAGCGGCGTGTCGTCGGCTCACTGCGTTCTCTTTGGTCTGATTATTGGTCGTCAGTCCTGCGGCGTGATGATGTCATTCAGCGGTCAGATAATTACATGTGAGAGGGAACAAAAACATTTACTCACATCAGAGACCTGACCTCAGTGATCCAGATCAGAGAGAGGGGCAGGACCCTCAGACCTTCAGACCCTCAGACCTTCAGACCCTCAGACCTTCAGACCCTCAGACCCTCAGACCGTCAGACCAGAACTCGGATCATTTTCAAAGCAGTTCTTCATGAATCCGGTTTGTTTTTGATGAAACGCTGTGGAGCTCAGTGAGATCTGCTGTTTAAATATGAATGTTTCCAGCATGAAAGAGATGGTGAGGAGTGAGATTGAAATTCATCAATTATTAATTAATGATCTACAAAATATTAAAATGTGGGGCGTCTCTGGTCAGCAGGGTTCAGTTCAGTTCAGCGGATCTGACCCGCAGCGAGGCTGTTAAACAGAGCAGGTATTCTGTTTGCTCTGTTACTTTATGCTAAGCTAAGCTAACCAGCTGCTGGGTATCAACGAGAACATTTTTCTCTAAATGTTGAACTGTTGCTTTAAACGCTGTAGGTGATGGATCGTCGTTGGAACGTCCTCACACCCTGAATTAAATTAATACTGTGTATTAATATTTGCGCGTGTTAATATTTGCGTGTTAATATTTGCGTGTTAATATTTGCGTACGTGTTAATGTTCCACAGGTTGGAAGCGGTTCACTGCGGCTGTTACCCTCTGTGTCCGAAGGCTTTGGTGTATCCTGAAATATTCCCAGGTGGTAAAGACGTGTGATTTTAAAGTGAACCCTGGTTGAGTCACGTGTCTGTGTGGAGCTGTAACTTCTTCTTCTCTGTTCTCTAATGCAGCAGAGTACCTGTACTCCACACCTGAGCAGCTCTGTAAACGGCTGCAGGGACTCTGCAGGAGGCCCGACGTTGCCCGGCGACACAATGTTAAGGTGACTGACAACGTTTAGATTAAAACCGGAACCGTCCAAATCTCAGCGGCGCAGCCGGAGATATCCTGGCATTTAGCCCAAACACTGGATCCTACATTTCCCATGATGCATTTGTTAGCTCAGAGTTAGGTCCAGTTAGCTTTAAGTTCAGAGTTAGCTTAACGTTAGCTTGCCTGTCCAGTTAGAGTTAGCTTCTAGGTCCAATTAGCTCAAAGTTAGCTTCTAGGTCCATTTAGCTTGAAGTTCAGAGTTAGCTTAATATTAGCGTCTATGTCCTGTTAGCACAGAGTTAGCTTGTATGTCTAGTTAACTTCTATGTCATGTTAGCACAGAATTAGCTTGTATGTCCAGTTAGCTTCTAGGTCCAGTTAGCTTGGAGTTCAGAGTTAACTTAGTGTTAGCTTTGATGTCCAGTTAGCTTGAAATTCATAGTGTTAGCTTCTATGTCTGGTTAGCTCATAGTTAGGTTCTGTGTCCAGTTAACTCAGTTAGCTTCTAGGTTTAGTTAGCTCAGAGTTAGCCTCTTGGTTCAGAGTTAGCTTCTAGGTCACAGTTAGCTCACAGTTAGCTTCTGAGGCCAGTTAACTCAGTTAACCTCTAGGTTTATTTAGCTCAGTGTCCAATTAGCTCAAAGTTAGCATTTAGGTCCAGTTAGCTTAGAGTTCAGAGTTAGCTTTGTGTTAGCATCGATGTCCAGTTAGCTTGGAGTTCAGAGTTAGCTTAACGTTAGCGTGCATGTCCAGTTATTTTAGAGTTAGCTTCTAGGTCCAATTAGCTCAAAGTTAGCTTCTAGGTCCATTTAGCTTAGAGTTAGCTTCTAGGTCCAGTTAGCTTGGAGTTCAGAGTCAGCTTAGTGTTAGCTTCTATGTCCAATTAGCTCAGTCCTAGCTTCTATGTCCAGTTAGCTCACAGTTAGCTTCTGGGGCCAGTTCACTCAGTTAACCTCTAGGTTTATTTAGCTCAGTGTTAAGTTCGATGTCCAATTAGCTCAAAGTTAGCATTTAGGTCCAGTTACCTTAGAGTTCAAAGTTAGCTTTGTATTAGCTTCGATGTCAAGGTCTAATTAGCATAGATTTAGCTTCTAGGTCCAGTTAGCTCAGAGTTAGCTTCTAGCTCTTGACCCCTGGATCCAGTCAGCTAACCCAAGCTACTGGATGGATTGGTGACTAGCTTGTTAGCTAACAAGTTGCAACATGTAAGTCAGATAGAGCCTTTGTGCTAAGCTAGGCTAAACAAAACGTACTAGAAGCTAACTCTGAGCTAACTGAAGATGCTGTTTGCTGGCCCAGAGTGTTTTGAAAATGTTAGCTTGTTTAAACTGATCCCTTCCAGTAGCTCTCAGAATCATCAGAACCGGTTCAGTTGACTTTGGATCTGCCTTGAACAGGCGTTTAAAACAAATTTCACAGGAATGTTCAGAGGTTAAACTTTAACTGTTTAAATGCAAATGAACATATGAAAGTTTAAGTTTGGGATCTTCTTCTTCTGTGGTTCAGGTCGACACCTCCTCCTTCTCCTGGACCTCTCTGAAGGAGCGTTTTGAGACTCTGCTGGCAGCGCAGGCTCCCTGAACGCACCGCCGCGGCTCTGACTTCACTCCATTAGCGCCGGCTGGTTCTGAGGTCGCCGGAGCGTCTGCCAGCCCGTCGTCATGCTTGACTCGACGCCACGGCCCGCAGAAAGCGCCGGTGACTCCCAGCCCGTCCCAGGCACCTTTTGAGCTCCCCGAATCAAAAAGGCGGTGTGGCGTGCCGGAGACGCAGAGTCTGGACCTGTAAACCGTCCTCTCGGGCCGGAGGAGAACTTTCTTTTATGTGTGTGGTTTGGGTTTAAAGGAGGGGGGGTCACCGTGTAAAAGCTTTCATGTTTCCACAGGCGGAGCCACCTCATAGATCCGGCTCCATCCATTTTTATCCTTTGTGCTGGTGAGTTTCTGTTGTTCACCGCAGCGACTGAGCGGCAGCCAGGCTGTGGTTTCAGTCTGCAGCTCCACCTGAGCTGCCAGGTCCAGGACCCGGCAGAAACCAGAATAAAGTGGATCTCCAGACGTACCCACTGAGGCCACATCGCCGTCACAAACCCACAACCAGGTCCTGAAGTGTGACGAGAGGATCCGAGTGTTTCAATACAAATAAAGTTTCTTATTTTGATTACGATCTGATCGACTAACGTCTGTCTGTTAATCAATAAACTAAAATAAGACTTTGTATGGAAGCGCTGTCCTGCCAAGATGCTGGGGAGTGAATATTATGAGACACGAAGTCAAAGAAGTATTTTACAGTTAAAATATTATTGATAATAAGTCAACAAATATGAAAAGTTTAATCTACCAAACATTTTAATAAGTTAAAAGTGAAATAAATGAAAACCTGAAACTGACTTAAAAGATTGTTAATGATGAAATAGTGACATAGATTTTAAATCCTGAAACCCTTTGATTACAGTCTCCATCTGATCAGCTGAGGTCTGTCCATTAATCAATCTGTCAGATTTAATAAGATGTATGGAAGCACTTTCCTGCCAAGATTAAAATCGACTCGTCAGGCTGAAGCTGAGTTCAGTCGGCAGCTTCAGGCCTCCGGATCCTGATTCAGCTCTGCAGAGGAGCAAACTGACCTCCGGCCGGAGCACGTACGAGTTTTCCAGCCTCCAGTTTGGCATTTTGCCCGTCGCCATCTTGGTTTTTTGCAACCCGATGTGACCAGTGTCGCCATAGTGACGCATTTACAGAAATGTTTTGTAATATTATACCTGTTACAATCGCAACACAGGAGGGTGGAGCTAGCTAGCTTGGTTAGCAAGGTGCAACTGTAATTCTTGTTAACTGTGATATTAGCTGGGATGCTAATTTTAGCTAGCGACAGACAGGCTTAAAACTAAACGTACAAACTGAAAAATGAGCAGCCGACTCCTGATGAGCTTTTTCAGCGGCGCTGGTTAAATGTACAGAGTCGTGTCAATCCCCTTGTAGCCCCGCCCTAAAGCCCCCCCTGCTTCCTGGTCTCTGTTCCTCTAAATGGGACCATAATTTACTAAATGAACATCATGCTGTGTTGAAGAAGACTTGAAACTAGCGACTGAGACCATAAACTCATCAGGAAAGTGTTTACTGAGGGAATAAATCAGCTGAGAAGGAGAAACAGCCGGTGGAGTCGCCCCCTGCTGGCTGCTGGAGAGGACAGACCCGGAGGCTCCTGATTGGTTCAGACAGAAGCGAGAGCCTGAAGGTGCCTGACATGAACACACACACATTAACACACAGTAAACGCGCGTGTTAACAGGCCAATGAAAAGCTTTAATGCCTCTGTGTTTTTATGGACTCGACTGTAAAAACTTTATTGGTGTCGTGTTGTTCTGGAGCGTTATGATGTCATCAGGCCGTGACCCCTGAGCTCCGCGCTGATGTCACTACAACATCCACAGTCTGCTACAGGTAAAAGGCCTCACCTGGTCACGTGACATCATCGCCCTCGGCTGGTCACACGGCACTGCACGCGCAGAATGAAAATCAATGTTAACGAGGTGCTCTGACTAAATGCTGCTTAACAATCTGATTAATCGATCAGGCAGAGTTTTGATTGGTCGTTTAAACCAAAGTAATAATTAAATTGTTTTATTTTATCACTGTTTGACACCAGAAAACACTTAAAAGAAGAACAACGCACAGCACTGAATGAGAAGCTGAACATTTAATGTGAATAAAAAGCACTAATAAGGTTCAGTCTGAGGGTAAAATGTTGTTTTCAGAGGTTTCCAAACGAGTCGAAGTTCTGTTTCTGCCGACAGAAAAGAGAAATGCAGAGAAATGTAATTTGGTTTGAGGCTTTTCTGGAAACTGTTGGATTATCAACAAAGAACAGCAACATTAATTTCACGCTCGAGGAGCGACGGCGGTCTCGTCCTGGCGGCTCTGCAGAGCTCTGATTGGAGCTCGAACACCTCCAGCGTCGAGCCCTGAAACCGAACCACACAAACACGGCGAGGTGAGCAAATGTGTTTGTGTCCGTTAAGATGAAGCTGACGAGGCCCAATCAGATGGTCACGTTAAACTGCAGCAGCTCAAACACGTCCTCAGTCTGTAAAACACGGAGCCTCAATATTTAACGAGATGAGACTGAACAAGGACAGCTGCTAGCTTAGCACTGATGATGTTATATTAGGTTAGCCATGATAGTTACATTAGCTTAGCTCTCTGCTAGCTTAGCCCTGCTAATGTTATACTAGCTTGTCTTGGTCCACCACTTACTGTGAACATGTTTATAATGCTAATAATGTTATGTTACCTTGTTCCCTGCTTATACAATGTTGTTTTGTTTACTAAACTTATTAGCCTAGCTTAGCCCTACTAATATTACATTTGCTTGCCTTGGTCCACCTCTTGCTTGGGCCGCTTAGCCCCATGTCAGGTTGCTTAGCACTAACAACGTTTCATTAGCTTAGCTTTCTGCCAGCTTAGCCCAGCTAATGTTACACTATCTTGCCTTGGTCCATCTCTTGCTTGAGCCCCTTAGCCCCATGTCAGGTTACTTAGCACTAACAATATTTTATTAGCTTAGCTTTCTGCTAGCTTAGCCCTGCTAATGTTCTACTAGCTCACCTTGGTCCACCACTGTCTGTTAACGTGTCGGATTGCAGGTTACTTAGCACTAATAATGTTAAGTTAGCTTAGCCCTGCTTAGCCCCATGTCAGGTTGCTTAGCACTAACAACATTTCATTATCTTAGCTTTCTGCTAGCATAGCCCTGCTAATGTTCTACTAGCTCGCCTTGGTCCACCACTGGCTGTTAACGTGTCGGATTGCAGGTTACTTAGCACTAATAATGTTAAGTTAGCTTAGCCCCGCTTAGCCCCATGTCAGGTTGCTTAGCACTAACAACATTTCATTATCTTAGCTCTCTGCTAGCTTAGCCCTGCTAATGTTATACTAGCTTGCCTTTGTCCACCACTTACTGTGAACATGTTTATAATGCTAATAATGTTATGTTACCTTGTTCCCTGCTTATACAATGTTGTTTTGTTTACTAAACATATTACCCTAACTTAGCCCTGCTAATGTTACATTTGCTTGCCTTGGTCCATCTCTTGCTTGAGCCCCTTAGCCCCATGTCAGGTTGCTTAGCACTAACTACATTTCATTAGCTTAGCTTTCTGCTAGCTTACCCTGCTAATGTTTTACTAGCTTGCCTTGGTCCACCACTGGCTGTTAACATGTCGGATTGCAGGTTACTTAGCACTAATAATGTTAAGTTAGCTTAGCCCCGCTTAGCCCCATGTCAGGTTGCTTAGCACTAACAACATTTTATTATCTTAGCTTTCTGCTAGCTTAGCCCTGCTAATGTTTTACTAGCTTGCCTTGGTCCACCACTGGCTGTTAACATGTCGGATTGCAGGTTACTTAGCACTAATAATGTTAAGTTAGCTTAGCCCTGCTTAGCCCCATGTCAGGTTGCTTAGCACTAACAATGTTACATTAGCTTAGCTCTCTGCTAGCTTAGCCCTGCTGTTTATCCCTGCTTATACAATGTTGCTTTGTTTACTAAACTTATTAGCCTAGCTTAGCCCTACTAATGTTACATTTGCTTGCCTTGGTCCATCTCTTGCTTGAGCCCCTTAGCCCCATGTCAGGTTGCTTAGCACTAACAACATTTCATTAGCTTAGCTTTCTGCTAGCTTAGCCCTGCTAATGTTTTACTAGCTTGCCTTGGTCCACCACTGGCTGTTAACGTGTCAGATTGCAGGTTACTTAGCACTAATAATGTTAAGTTAGCTTAGTCCTGCTTAGCCCCATGTCAGGTTGCTTAGCACTAACGTTTCATTAGCTTAGCTTTCTGCCAGCTTAGCCCAGCTAATGTTACACTATCTTTCCTTGGTCCACCTCTTGCTTGGGCCCCTTAGCCCTATGTCAGGTTGCTTAGCACTAATAATGTTACATTAGCTTAGCTCTTTGCTAGCTTAACCCTGCTAATGTTATACTAGCTTGCCTTTGTCCACCACTTACTGTGAACATGTTTATAATGCTAATAATGTTATGTTACCTTGTTCCCTGCTAGTTTATCCCTGCTTATACAATGTTGTTTTGTTTACTAAACTTATTAGCCTAGCTTAGCCCTGCTAATGTTACATTTGCTTGCCTTGGTCCATCTCTTGCTTGAGCCCATTAGCCCCATGTCAGGTTACTTAGCACTAACAACATTTCATTAGCTTAGCTTTCTGCTAGCTTAGCCCTGCTAATGTTTTACTAGCTTGCCTTGGTCCACCACTGGCTGTTAACGTGTCAGATTGCAGGTTACTTAGCACTAATAATGTTAAGTTAGCTTAGCCCTGCTTAGCCCCATGTCAGGTTGCTTAGCACTAACGTTTCATTAGCTTAGCTTTCTGCCAGCTTAGCCCAGCTAATGTTACACTATCTTTCCTTGGTCCACCTCTTGCTTGGGCCCCTTAGCCCTATGTCAGGTTGCTTAGCACTAATAATGTTACATTAGCTTAGCTCTTTGCTAGCTTAGCCCTGCTAATGTTATACTAGCTTGCCTTTGTCCACCACTTACTGTGAACATGTTTATAATGCTAATAATGTTATGTTACCTTGTTCCCTGCTAGTTTATCCCTGCTTATACAATGTTGTTTTGTTTACTAAACTTATTAGCCTAGCTTAGCCCTGCTAATGTTACATTTGCTTGCCTTGGTCCATCTCTTGCTTGAGCCCATTAGCCCCATGTCAGGTTACTTAGCACTAACAACATTTCATTAGCTTAGCTTTCTGCTAGCTTAGCCCTGCTAATGTTTTACTAGCTTGCCTTGGTCCACCACTGGCTGTTAACATGTCGGATTGCAGGTTACACGTATAATGTCATCACGTTAGCTCGGGCTTTAAAAACCATATTTTGGTTTTAAAAAAACGGGGGGCGGGGGGTTCAGGCTGGAGTGATAGCGCCTTTATTTGACACTGAGCTACGTAGCAGCTTAGCACGTCCTGACACACAGAGACACACTATATCACGTATCATTAGTTTAGCTTTAGCATTATATCATTAGTACAGCAGCCTATTATAAGTTTTGGAGCTCCACCACGCTAATGTAGCGTTAGCATTAGCTAATAATACATTAACTTGTGTTCTGCAAACTGAGACAGGGAATCAAACCTTAACGTAATAACCCCCTCACCCCCCCCGCTGAGCTGCTTTGTCACACCTGCCCCCGGCCTTTGATAACTGCCTCTGGAAAAGGAAACAGAGCCGTGTTTAAACACGTTTAAATAAATGTCTGTGTTTGATGTGGAAATGTAATTTAGCCAGTTTTGTACAGCGAGCAGCAGAAATAAAAGGAAACCTTAACCGTCGGCATCAAAGCGGCCTCGACTGTCAGCTGCTATCTCGGGATTTACTTAAAAATTCAGCACTTGAAAGATCCATTTTTAAATGAAGGCCAGCCTCAGTTTTCCGTGCAGCTTCAGAGGAAGACGCCCCTTCCCGGAGACATTAGAGCATTAAAGGTGCCGTAATTAGCCGAGCGAGCTGCCAGCTCCACATTAGCTTTTTACCGCTGCCATATGTTAGCAGCTGCTGCTGCTGCTGCTGCTGCTGCCGGTGGAGGACAGAGAGACGGAGGAACAGAGGACTGTCCTCATGTGACTCAGTCATATGCTGTCAATGTGCTGCCATGTTTTTAACGGGCCCTCTGGTTAGAACGTGGCACGCCTCGGCTCGCCGTCTTCATTTGATTTGCTTCTCTAAGTGAGGCGGCAGGCAGCCGTCCATCACCGTGACTCTCCAGAAACTCGGCGTCCACAGTTATTATATGAAATAGCTGCTCTGAGAGGTTTGGCTTCAGGACGCAGCCCAGAAACGCTGCAGGGAAAATAACTGCAGGAACACTTCAGTCAGAGCGAAGGTCACCGTGTTCAGACGCTCAGCGCGCTGACAGGACGCCATTTTAAACCAGCGGCAACATGTTTACGTGCTAAGTACAGCCGCGTTCCCGCCGAGGGAGCCTGACCTTTAGGAGCCTTTCACACCTGGAAGTTCATGTTTTCATACATTCTCAGCCCTTCGGTTGGTTTTGGTTTGGGTTCAAACTGCAACTCTGCGACGGCACTAAAGACCTGCGTCCTGCCGCCATGCTCTCTGTGGGCGGCGTCTCCCTGTACTCGACACTGATTGGTTCATTAAACAGCTCAGCTGGGAGCTTTGACGAGAAAGAAAGAATGAATAATAAACGTGTGCGTATTTGCCACTGTACTGTTGTTATGGCGTCACTGCAGCTCCAGGTGGGCCGAAGCCTGGTTCACATTCCCAATGAAACGTCCTCGACAGGACAGGAGGAGACCAGGACAGGAGGAGAGCAGGACAGCAGGAGACCAGGACAGGAGGAGAGCAGGACAGCAGGAGAGCAGGACAGCAGGAGAGCAGGACAGCAGGAGACCAGGACAGGGGGAGCCCAGGACAGCAGGAGACCAGGACAGCAGGAGACCAGGACAGGAGGAGACCAGGACAGCAGGAGAGCAGGACAGCAGGAGAGCAGGACAGCAGGAGAGCAGGACAGGAGGAGACCAGGACAGGAGGAGACCAGGACAGGAGGAGAGCAGGACAGCAGGAGAGCAGGACAGGAGGAGACCAGGACAGGAGGAGACTAGGACAGGGGGAGACCAGGACAGGGGGAGACCAGGACAGGGGGAGACCAGACAGATGGGTGTCAGTGAGCTTCTACAGCGGCCGTCTGATTGAAAAGACGAGCTGTCACACATTTATGATCGTGTCCTTATTTCAGTGCATTTTTCCTACATTTATTTGTTTCCGGTTCACACAGCAGACGCAGAACCTCCTGTAAATAGTCTGAAAGTCTGGACCAAACCAGGTGAGAAAGCCTCCTGAGTCCCAGGAAATGAAAGGTTGACGCTGGATGGACGGTGTTTTATCACCTGGTATAATCAGCTGTTTGTTTTGGAGAGGAGGAGACTCTGGAAGCACGCTGCTGTCTGGAAACCGGACGCAGACGAGCGAGCCGTCGGCGGTTGGTGTGATTTACTGGTTTAAAAAGAGACGAGCAGCGAAACGGATTCTAAAGACCTGAAAAGCGAGTAGCCTCTACTCGACCAATCAGAGGTGAAGCTGTTCATTATCAGACCTTTGTTGAACCATTTCAGGTGCTGCTTTAATCAAACGGAGCAAATCTACTGAAGCTTTAAATCGTCAAGAGCTCAGTTTATGCTGCAACAGTTAATCTGTCAATTAATATTAAATTAATCTCCCACTATTTAACAATTAAAGAAAAAAACGTGAACATCTTTCATCTGAGGACGTCACCGACGGCTAAGTGACAGTGACAGCTAAGTCAGTTTTGTTGTGGTTTTTGTATTTCATCTTGTTGGTTCAGATAGTAACGGGGACGCCGCAGACCTCGCTGTACTGCGGTGACGTTACAACTACGTCAGCATCCAAAAGTCTGCGGAGGACCTGGAGGTGGACCGGACCTCCTGAGACAGTGAATATTTAGTCAAACACAAAGAGACGAACACATGAAGCCACCCAGACGTCCGTCTTTAACAGACATACAGAAATATTAAACTTCCTGTTGGCACATTTCACATTAAATGTCCATAAATGTTAACAGTCGTGTTGCTGAGCGCTCCGGGGGGCCTCGCCGGCGTTTTCCAGGAGGAGGTCACGAAGCCCCCCCCCCTCCCCCGGTGAGATTTAGTGAAGCCCTCGACCACAAAAGCCTGTTTAAGCCTGTCACTTTCCCATCGCTCCCAGTCCGGCTGCCAAGCCAGAGACATCTGATTTAGGGAATAATAAAATACAGAAAAATGGTTTTCCCATAATTACAGACTCCGTTATCTCGGCACGAGAGACGGGGAGAAGAAAAGAGCGGCTTCCACAGCGAGCTCGGCCCGTTAGAGGACACGGAGAGAATGAGAAAGTGTTTCTGGCTGATCTGAACCTGATGTGTTTCTGAGGGAACGCTGAGCGAGCAGGAACCTTCATCTGAATCCTGTTTGTTTTCATCACTGAGACCAGTTTCTCTGCAGGGACGACGTCACCACGACCACGACCACGACCGTGCTCTCCTACTCTGTTTACTACCTGTGTACTCAGCAAATAATATTATAGACACACACATCTATACGGAGGCCGTCGTTGTTGCTCCCCTAATCATTTCTGTATTTTACTGCAGCCTATGTTTTTACTGTGTACTTAATATCTTTCTTGTGTGTACTGTATGTATTTTCTATAATAATTATGTCTAATGTAGTGTGTTTTTATTACGTGTGTATTATCAATGACTAATTTCACATTTTATTTAATAATGCAGATAATTATATTTTCTGAACATAATATGAGCAATACTACATGGATTTAATTTTAATTTGAGTTCAAATCAGTTATCAGTCAGAGCAGCAGATTATTTTGTGTTGGGTGAGCTGAGTGCAGATCCCTGTAAACCCAGGTCCTGACACCCCTCCACAGATCCAGCAGCGGACTTCTAAAAGTGCTGCGGGACGAGGTTTTACACAGAGAGTCTGGCAGGGAACAGAAACCAGCGAGAATCTGGCAGCAGAGACCAGAATCCAGAGCGGAGTCCTGGAGGACTGCGGTTAGGTGTCGGTTCTGAAGGTGGAACTGAACCCTGCATTTATCTCCGTTTAGAACAATGTGGGTGAGATCCCTCCCTTCCTCGAGGAGGCCTCAGCAGGAAGGTGTGGCATTAGGAGCTGGAGCTGGATGTGAGCTGAGGCTTGGCTGGGGGACAGACTGCAGACCGGAGGGGGGTTGGAGGGGGTTTCTGGGTCGCAGTGGAGAGAGTCCTGGAACAGGATGGAAGGAGTGCGGCGCAGGGCGGCGCTCCAAGCTGTCAGCGGGCTCTTGACGGAGCGCTGTGAGGTGGACGGGGCCCTCGCGAGGCCTCTCAGCACATAATTGCATCCAAAGGTTGTTGTCAGCTCGCCAGCTGAGCTGCAGGACCATTCTGTTGATCCAAAACACAGAGTGTGAATGTTCTGATGACGCTCAGCAGCACCACGAGGGCAGAACCCACATCCCACAGGGCAGTAAAAGTACCAGTACAACAGGTACAAATACTACAGTACCCGTCCTGTATTTAAAAAGAGAACTTAAGGTACTGATAGGTACAGGCAGCTAAATGTACTGAAAGTATTAACAGTAAAAGTACATGACTGATATTATAAATTAATTACATAATTAAGCAGCGTGTTACTGTTGTAGCTGCTCGAGGTTTATCTGCTTTTAACTACTTTACGTACAGTCGGCTTGTTTTAACTTCTTTACGTACAGTCGGCTAGTTTTAACTTAAACTACTTTACATACAGGCAGCTAGTTTTAACTACTTTACGTACAGTCGGCTAGTTTTAACTACTTTACGTACAGTCGGCTAGTTTTAACTTAAACTACTTTACATACAGGCAGCTAGTTTTAACTACTTTACGTACAGTCGGCTAGTTTTAACTACTTTACGTACAGTCGGCTAGTTTTATGTACTTTACGTACAGTCGGCTAGTTTTAACTTCTTTACGTACAGTCGGCTAGTTTTAACTTAAACTACTTTACATACAGGCAGCTAGTTTTAACTACTTTACGTACAGTCGGCTAGTTTTAACTTAAACTACTTTACATACAGGCAGCTAGTTTTAACTACTTTACGTACAGTCGGCTAGTTTTAACTACTTTACGTACAGTCGGCTAGTTTTAACTTAAACTACTTTACATACAGGCAGCTAGTTTTAACTACTTTACGTACAGTCGGCTAGTTTTAACTACTTTACGTACAGTCGGCTAGTTTTATGTACTTTACGTACAGTCGGCTAGTTTTAACTTCTTTACGTACAGTCGGCTAGTTTTAACTTAAACTACTTTACATACAGGCAGCTAGTTTTAACTACTTTACGTACAGTCGGCTAGTTTTAACTTCTTTACGTACAGTCGGCTAGTTTTAACTTCTTTACGTACAGTCGGCTAGTTTTAACTTAAACTACTTTACATACAGGCAGCTAGTTTTAACTACTTTACGTACAGTCGGCTAGTTTTAACTTAAACTACTTTACATACAGTCGGCTAGTTTTAACTACTTTACGTACAGTCGGCTAGTTTTATGTACTTTACGTACAGGCAGCTAGTTTTAACTACTTTACGTACAGTCGGCTAGTTTTATGTACTTTACGTACAGTCGGCTAGTTTTAACTTAAACTACTTTACGTACAGTCGGCTAGTTTTATGTACTTTACGTACAGGCAGCTAGTTTTAACTACTTTACGTACAGTCGGCTAGTTTTATGTACTTTACGTACAGGCAGCTAGTTTTGACTACTTTCCGTACAGTTGGCTAGTTTTAAGTACTTTCCGTACAGTCGGCTAGTTTTAAGTACTTTACGTACAGTCGGCTAGTTTTAAGTACTTTCCATACAGTCGTACAGTCGGCTAGTTTTAAGTTCTTTACTTACAGTCAGGCTAGTTTTAACTACTTTACGTACAGTCGGCTAGTTTTAACTTAAACTACTTTACATACAGTCGGCTAGTTTTAACTACTTTACGTACAGTCGGCTAGTTTTATGTACTTTACGTACAGGCAGCTAGTTTTAACTACTTTACGTACAGTCGGCTAGTTTTATGTACTTTACGTACAGGCAGCTAGTTTTAACTACTTTACGTACAGTCGGCTAGTTTTAACTTAAACTACTTTACATACAGGCAGCTAGTTTTAACTACTTTACGTACAGTCGGCTAGTTTTAACTTAAACTACTTTACATACAGTCGGCTAGTTTTAACTACTTTACGTACAGTCGGCTAGTTTTATGTACTTTACGTACAGGCAGCTAGTTTTAACTACTTTACGTACAGTCGGCTAGTTTTATGTACTTTACGTACAGGCAGCTAGTTTTGACTACTTTCCGTACAGTTGGCTAGTTTTATGTACTTTCCGTACAGTCGGCTAGTTTTAAGTACTTTACGTACAGTCGGCTAGTTTTAAGTACTTTACGTACAGTCGGCTAGTTTTAAGTACTTTACGTACAGTCGTA
Organism: Lepomis macrochirus; assembly: GCA_024633595.2. NCBI lineage: Eukaryota > Metazoa > Chordata > Actinopteri > Centrarchiformes > Centrarchidae > Lepomis > Lepomis macrochirus. Next base: position 1,321,443 of record JALXJV020000016.1, read on the forward strand.
CAGTCGGCTAGTTTTAAGTACTTTACGTACAGTCGGCTAGTTTTAAGTACTTTCCGTACAGTCAGCTAGTTTTAAGTACTGTACGTACATTCAGCTACTTTTAAGTTCTTTACTTACAGTCAGGCTAGTTTTAACTACTTGTACATTCAGTGTCAACGAACATCTTTTTGTTATATTAATTTATTCACATCTCTCCACTGTGGCTGCCTGAAGCTTCACTTTCCCTGTCCTCGCTCTAACTTCCACTAAGCACAAGAAAACAAAAAGGGGAGAAGAGAACGACTTTGTGGCTTTAACAACGCTGCTGACATAATATACAGATAACCAGCAACCCCTGCTGGAGCAACAGAACTGCACAACAATCAGTGTTTAATGATTAATTCGGCTATAATCAAAACTCATGTTAGGTCTAATTTTTGGGACAAACCAGACGGGAGTCGGGACAACTGCTTCATGTAATTCAGGACTGTTCTAGATTGTTTGGGACGTCTGGTCACCCTTCTCCAAAGGGTCACCATAAATCTGAGGGGTCGTGAGATGATTAATGGGAGAGGAAAGAAGAAGAAAAACAGAATTCTTACACATAAATCTGCTTTCAGCTTTTGGACTTTACACCAATCTTTTAGTTTTAGAGAAATATTTAAACAATTATTGAAGTCAAACCATGTGAGAAATTTAGAGGAGAGGACACATCTACCATATATATACACACATATACACACACATATATATATATATATATATATATATATATATATATATATATATATATATATATATATATATATATATATTGCATGATGATCCACAGAATGATTGAGTTCATCATCTGTGATTCATTACATGACTTCAGTCGTAGTGTCCTGACTGATCACACACCGTATATTCAGCAGTAAACACAAACTTGTTATTTCAAACATCTTCTAAATGTTCCCTAAAATCTAAATTCATTTTCTTTGATTAGTCATTAAAATAAATGAAGCTTCAGTTTCATGTCAGGCGTGTGAGAAGTAACAGATGTCCGTGGAGCAGTAATGACCTCCTGGCTGCTGAAAGTGCTGATCAATAGATGTTTGATCGTGTGAGTCTAAGTGTCTTTAATAAGAAGAATCAGCAAAGTCAAAGATTTTACATCCCCATGTGTTCACAGAAAAACAAATCGCATGAAATGTGTGCAACATCTTTTCTTCTACTGCATAAAAAACAAATATATTTCATCAGGTCATCTCACTGGGCTCCAGAGAGACCTGAGGACAGCAGATAGAGACAGAATGACAGGACAGTCGGACATCTCTACATCTGCAGAGGAGGGCTGAGATCAGGTGACTGAAGGCCGCAGCATTTTATTCCCATCATGCTCTTCCTCACCAAACCGCTCAGGGAGCTCGTGACAGATATCATTTCTCCTTTTACTAATAATTTAAACGTGTCACTTTGACAAACTGCACAACAGCGTTTCCATCAGACGTGTGATCCTCTGCTTCAGTCTCAGCTCAGGCAGCGTTAAAATAATGTTTTCATTATTTTCATAATGGTGATTGTTATGATGACCAGTCGGATCTGATTTAATTATCATGATGTAAAATGTTTCTGTGAAAACGACTTTAATGAGTGATTTTATATATTTTATTATAAATATTTATATTAAACACATTTAAAATCTCTCGGCTGTGACTGCACTTTGTCTTATTAGTGCTGAATCATTAATAAAAAGATGCAGCTTTGTTACCTTGTGCCTGGTGCAGCCGGCTGATTGAATTCCCTCCTGTGTGTAATGAATATATTTGTTTCCTTTTAACCCTCCGACCTGAACTAAACGATCCTTTGTGTTGGAACTCGCCGCGTCTCTGAGGAGTTTTCAGTTAATAAGGTCAGGATCAGGACGGATCCGTCACCTTGGACGACTCGGCTCCTGAGCGGTTAATATGGTGTGATGGCCGACATCTTGGCCTGCCAGATGTCATTATTACACTGAGGACGGAGCGCCGGCGTGCTGTGAATATTCCTCCACCTCATTACTGAGCCTCCGTGCTGACGATCATCCGCTCTGACACTATCATTATGAATAATTATCATCTCGCCTCACTTTCTGCTAAAAGTCACATTTTCCTTTAAATATTCCTGCGCTGTGTAACGTGAGGATGGATGTGAAGTGACTTCTCTGAAGATGTTGACCTATCAAACTTTTCCTTTGTCTCTGCAGACTCTTCTTCTGTTGGTGGAAAATAATCTTCTAAACACTTTTCACATCTTTTCACTGATCGGCCATTTTGTATCGTTGAAAAATCAAAGACTCGTCAGAGTCGGGAGGCTCCGATAGGACAACATGACCTGATGTGTTTCTAACAGTGTGAACAGGTCACATGGATTTGAGCCACTTCCACATGTGGTCCAGATCAGATCCAGGTCCGATTGTGTGAAATGTGACCTCAGAGGTCAGAGTTCATGACGGGTCTGGTCTAGACTGAGCCGTGCTGAACGAAGAAGCTGCTCTGTTTCTCCTCGTCCTCGCTGCTGCTTCACCTGCCTGTCCAGGTGCAGCAGCACAGAGAGCTGCGTGACCTCAGGAGGAAACCAGGAGGTTGGTATGAGCTAACCTCAGCGGCTCCATGTTTCCTTCTGTACCACGGCGTGCTGCGAGTGACGCCGTGATAATCAGAGTTACGACAAACATTAACAGTCGACAAGAGAAAAATATCAAGAGTTTAAAGCTTTCTGCTGCCTTCAAACATCAACAGGAAGTAAACTGAGAGTCAGAAAGATCAACGTAATCTCTGAGTACATACGTACGTATATATACAATAGATACAGTACATGCAGTACATACTGTATCTACTGCATGTACACATGCAGTATAGTGGCGGGCGTGCCTCCACCCTCCGCCCTCCGCCCTCCGGCTGCAGTTGAAACCTGATTAGAACGTCTTCTCTCTCTAATTTCCCTTTTCTGTCTGTAATTAACTTCAGCTGCTGTGTTTTAACTTCGTTACAGCACAACGACCATCTGAGGCCCTGATGGGCCGCTAACGAGCTCCAGGGTTAAAGTCTCTCTGCCGGAAACTCACGGGAGGAAACACCTGACCGCTACACGTACTGGACTTCCTGTTCCTCCTGGTCACTACGGTGTCGGACCACCAGCTGGACCCTCAGCCTTTCTCAGGTACTCCACATTTTCACTCGTGTTCGTGTTCAAACTCTGGAGGCCGTAACATGGACTTGAGCGTCTTTAGGACCGTAGCGTGTTCAGGATCAGGACTGCAGGACTGTAGCGTGCTCAGAATCAGGACCGTAGGACCGTAGCGTGTTCAGGATCAGGACCATAGGACTGTAGCGTGTTAAGGATCAGGACTGCAGGACTGTAGCGTGCTCAGAATCAGGACCGTAGGACCGTAGCGTGTTCAGGATCAGGACCGTAGCGTGCTCAGAATCAGGACCATAGGACCGTAGCGTGTTCAGGATCAGGACCGTAGCGTGCTCAGAATCAGGACTGTAGGACCGTAGCGTGCTCAGAATCAGGACCGTAGGACCGTAGCGTGTTCAGGATCAGGACCGTAGGACCGTAGCGTGTTCAGGATCAGGACTGTGCCCGGCAGCTGAGTGCAGGACTGATGTGGTCTGACGAACCATTGATTTCTCTGCCCGAGCTGACGTGTGTGGCTGAAGCTGCCAATGCTAATTAATTAGCATCTCATTTTCCTGAGCGAGGGCATGACAGGAAATGGGAGCTGGAGCATGATGGTGCCCCCCCCCTCGCCTGGGAGGCTCCCACTAATTGGGTCAGGATCATTGACTCCTTCAGGATCAGGGGACGGATAATAAATAGAGGAGGAGGATGAAGCTGTGATGAAGTGAAGCGACAGCGCCTACAGCTGCTCTGAGATCAGCTCTGACCGCAGCAGAGTTTCAGAGAGGATCTCTGATTAGAATAACACAGATTACAGAGACACGAGATTCAGGACTGAGGTGCTGAACCTTCAGCTCAGACCAGCACAAACACTTCAATTAACCTCTGAAACATTTCACTCTTTTAACTCATTAACACAAAGAGTAAAGTGGTCAGTCTGAAGCTCAGGTGTCTCGTTCAGAGAACATTTTACTTTGTTTACAGCCTTTCACACTTTTCATATCGTCTGACGGTGTTTCATAGTGTTTACTGTGATTCTACAGTGACAAGCGGGGGGTCAAACAGAAACCCAGCAGAGCTCAGGCTTCAGTAAACTGAAGCTTATTTAACTGATGTGCAGCCTGGAGATGATGAATTAAATTCATTCCAGCGGTTCATGGTGTCCTGTACCACACGGCACCACAGCAGACCCACACGACACTGAACCAGAACCAAACACACTGTCACAGTCTGCTTTCCTAATTCTTATTATTTAGTAAGTTTCAGCTTATTTTTAGCAGATATAAATATAGAATTTTTGGGTCACTGTAAATAATATTAAACAGTATATTAATATTAAACAGTACTGTGTAGACCTGCTGTATGCTGTTTGTAGTGAATCAGTGCGCCATAAATAAAACTGAACACATTTGGACTAACACACCTTTTAACATTTACCTGGGCAGGTAAACCTGCTGAACTCCAGAGTGAAAACACGTCTCATGCTGACTGTAGAAAGACTCAGATGAAATAATGAATAAGCCTGTGTTGATGTCAAAATGTGTATCTACAGTAACCAATGCTCAGTTTCTCTGCTCAGTTTCTCTGCTTGAGAGCCAGTGTTGGCTGACAGATATGAAACCATACAGGCTACTGATAATGAAATGACAGGCTGGGCTCTCAGCTAGCTAACATCAGTTAGCTCATTTAAAGTAAAACTAAAGCTGATTACGAAACTCTGAAGGTTGGAAAGTTTGGAGTGTTAAAGAAGCGAGATAGCTAACTGTGCAGCTGCAGCTGCTGTGACTGTGGACAGACAGGAAGGTCAACCGACATCAATGCTGGGAAATGGTACGGTTTGTTTTAGGGGTGTCTGACATCGTATTTTACGATTCTTGACTATTCACCTTATTCCGGCCCGCCCACTTTTAATACTTCGTTCGTCCGCATTTTGTCATCCGACTTCCGCTAACACTGAAACGTCACGTCCGGTTAGTCAGAATGGTTAGAAGGTTTGTTTATAGCTAGCAGTAACTAAACGTAATCAGATATGAGAAGTAATGCCACAAATATTTCGAAATGGAAGCAGACAGAAAACTACATAAGAAGAACGAACGGTCTCATAACGTCCCGTCCGTCTTCAGTGTAAACGTGGGTAATTAGCATAAGTTTTGGACGATATGAAGAAGCGGCCACAAGGAAGCGATTGGGACATATTTTACAAACCTTACTTCGACCTGTCTGAAAGAGCTGATGGAGCATCTGTGAAAGATTATAAAAGTACCGATGCTACATGTAGGCTAAGGTCCGGTTACACACAGAGGAGGATTTGATCTTTTTAGATCAGAAGCCAGTCCATCAGCCCGAACCTTACGGCGCGGGTTACCAGTTACTAGCAGCCAGGGACCAGTGGCTTCGTCGCCGGTTCGGGAAGGTCGTGTAGCCACGCAGCCTCCATAATATGAAAGGTAAGACTATCTAGATTATACATACATTATTATCATTACCTTGCAACGTTCGTGTCGTTAACAGACGTATGTTATTAATGTACAAACCCAACATGTGTTTGTGACACAGCTGCAGACCTGATGACCATCTGCTGACGAAGTATCCTGTCAAATCTCTTGCAGGTCAGGTAAGTATATATAAAAGGTAAAGTAAGGTTTGTTACGTGTACATTAAGTCTAATCACTATCACCTGATATAAGGAATAAAATCAGTAAACATCAAGTGTAATGTTAATGCATAGGACTTTGAAATACTTTTAAAGTTGGTCATTAATTTATTTTATCTTTTAAGACTCACCGTATTATATGTTGTAGAAAGTAAACGTTGTTTTCAGGGAGACAGACACAGCATCTTCTGACTTTCATGTACAGATTATATTTCACCATTGAACATGTAATAAACAAAGATGAAATGAACTTACAAACTTGTGGATGTGACTTATTCCTTCAAATCGCAAGAGTTCATTCCTTTACGGTTTAAGGGGAATCTACAAAGCGCACCTTGTTAAGGTTTATAAAAAATAACTATGTACTGACAGTTAACATGTGGTCACATTGCAAAGGTTTATAAGAACTATTAAATGACATGTAACATCAGGTCACATCAAAGTTTATTATAAAGAAACAATGATTGAAGTGGCAGTTGTTCCACAGTGTTGTTCTTCAGAATTATATGAGCCGACTCAACACATTGTGTTTATCTGTCAGATATCAGGCTGAGTGATGATTTTGAAGTGTAGCTGTGCTCAGAGAAAGATGGATCCTCCCATTTTATTTCTGCATCACAGTGCGGAGGCATGTGGATGTGATCATTCTCACAGTTCTCCGCTGCATCTGTGGAAATAATATAACCATAAACATATTTTTACATTAGGACCTCATGAGTTTAATATATCATGGCCATCACAATTATATAATGGAGTGTGTGTGAGAGAGGTGTTTTAAAAACGAGACAGTATACACATCTCTAATTATTTTGTTAATACTCAGGTCAATATCCATATCTGACTGAACTAAGCGGTCAGCTAACATGTGCAGTAAATGTAAACAGGAATAACCTGAGCTATTGTTAGACTAACGGAGGAGATCATAATATCTTCTAACACCTTAATGTCAAATATGAAATACATAGCGGTAGATAACATTAGGCAATGGAAACGTTAATCATGCAAAATGCATTGTAACCTTATTTAGTAAACTTTAGTGAACGTTACTGATCTTTAAATGTATAGAACGAACTTAACAAAGGTAACGTTATGCAAACACACATGTATAACTAACTTACCTGAATCTGACAACCTGTTCAGCATCAGACGGATCTTCTTCACCGGAGCATCTTAGCTGAGGACTTCAGTCAAAAGTTAGCCTCAAGTGTTAAGTGGCAGGTGTAAGTTGTAAAGTGCACGACAACACGCCGACCTCGTCATGTTATGCTCGTAACGTTGTGTGTGCATTGTTCTCGCCTCTTGAAACGGAAAATATAATACTTATCTTTTCTCGGTTTTCGTCTAACGTTACTGCTAACAGCTAGCTTAGGTCCCGTTCAACCGGAAATAATGATCCCGCTTCACCGGAAGTTGGATGACAAAACGAACGCAATGGCGTCTCCCTTGTTATCGTAGAAAATAAGGTGAATAAGGCATGAGGATGGGAAATATATTGTAATATTTACAAATACAGGTAAGAAAGACGCTCCGAACTGTTGTTTTTGCTTCTTTTGGGGGGCCAAGCCTTAATTAGGGGGGTCAACCCCCCCCAATGCCCCCCGTAATTCGAACCATGGTTTACAGTGTTTATAGTGGTTACAGGGCACGCTCACTGTAAATTTAGTGAAAAAGGCGGTCCTTATAGAGGTGGTGTTTTGCTCATCTTCAGGTTCCTCATCTTATTCAGAGGTCGTACCTGAACAGGGTCACATGGTTATATTTCTGTCAGACTGCTCATTGCTGCAGCTCCTCTCTTCACCCTGTGCTGAAGGCTTCGTTTTAGCTATGGAGTGATACATCTCGTCTCTAAATGATCTTTGTTGGGAGCTGCACACGCTCAGTTCCTAGTTAAGGACTACTAGCCAATCAGAAGCAGAGTAGGGCAGGTCAGAGAGAAGCCGGTAAACAGCTCGGGTTCAGCTGCACGTGTTGCCGACCAGCTCGGCAACATGGACTGGAGCAAGAGTTTCAGAGCGGTGAGTTATTAATCTGTAACAAAAGGATCTTTCATCCATAAAGTTTTAACCGAGCTCTGTCTCTACATCACAGTAACAACTTTATGTCCACTGACTGCCTGGAGGGTAGCTAGTGTTTGGAAGGGAGAGGAGAGCTGAGTGCTGCAGCTCGCTGTTTCTGAGGGCGTGTCGGAGCAGCCGCTCGGCGAGCGTTTAGCTTTCATCCCTGTGACGTCACAGGGATGAAAGGGAAGCGGCCGGACTACAAACGAGCTGTTTTCAGTTCAGAGCAGAGTTTCTGTGGGAGATGGGAACTAACTTTGGGCTTTTTCACTCTGCAAACCTGTTACAGCACAAAAAGGTTTATAACTCAATAAAAGAGAGGGAGGAGGCAAAAAAGCAGAAAAGCACCTCTTTAAGGTTTGTTTTATGTGCGAGTGATCAAAGATAAGTCCTGAGATTCCGAGTGATGCCGTCCAGAGTCCTTATAATGTGGGGGTGTTGGGCCCCCGTACAATAATTCAGTTTTATCTGAGTTTATCATCAGAGGGCCAACGATTCTATTCCAACTCCACTCAGTGAATATCTCCTCACGGCCCGCTGGCTGTCGTCCCGTGGGCGGCGTTTTGTGCTCTGTAAACAGGAAACAACATGTCAGCTGTTCCAGGAGCGTTAAAGGACTTCAGAACATGTAGCAGAGAAGACTGGTGTGTAGTTGGTGGACTGTAAATAAAGAAACACCTTGTAGGTGTAGAGAGCTGTTTACTCTGCTTCACCACCCAGACCTGGTACCCGCTGATCATGTGACGGGCCCTGGACGGGCCCCGGCTGTCCAGAGGTCAGCGCAGAGGTTTGTTTTCCCTGCTGTCGAAGGTCGGCCAGACGTGGAGACTGAAATCTGAAGCCTGTGGATGTTTTGTGGTGAACGACGGGAGGAAGAAATAGAACAGCTAAGTGAAGGTACACTTCAGAGAGTCTGGTTTCCCTCACCACATCGTCACAATGCCAGTACACAACACAGGGACATATTGAAGCCAGACCCCCACAGACCGAGAGCTCCACACGAAGCCACAACAAAGACCTGCAAACTTCACAGAGTCCATTATGAGCCTCAGCCGGGACTGAAATAAAACTCGCACAGACCAGAATCATAAAAAACTACAATCCAAAAGTGACTTCATGTGGGCGACTCTCAGACATGGAGAGATTCTGCAGCAGTCATCAGATCTGTTATCACAGAGCCTGGGATTTCACTCAGCCTGTAAGAACACACTGAGGGCTGAGGAGCACGTCATCAGATCTGTTCTCACAGAGCCTGGGATTTCTCTCAGCCTGTAAGAACACACTGAGGGCTGAGGAGCACGTCATCAGATCTGTTCTCACAGCAGCAGCTTTCACTTTCACCAACTTAGCAACTGCTTTCAGCAACTTAGCAACTGCTTTCAGCAACTTAGCAACTGCTTTCAGCAACTTAGCAACTGCTTTCAGCAACTTAGCAACTGCTTTCAGCAACTTAGCAGCAGCTTTCACTTTCACCAACTTAGCAACTGCTTTCAGCAACTTAGCTACTGCTTTCAGAAACTTAGCAATCACTTTCACCAACTTAGCAACTGCTTTCAGCAACTTAGCAACTGCTTTCAGCAACTTAGCTACTGCTTTCATCAACTTAGCAACTGCTTTCAGCAACTTAGCTATCACTTCCACCAACTTAGCTACTGCTTTCAGCAATTTAGCAACTTAGCTACTGCTTTCATCAACTTAGCTACCGCTTTCAGCAACTTAGCTACTGCTTTCAGTAATTTAGCAACTTAGCTATCACTTCCACCAACTTAGCTACCGCTTTCAGCAATTCAGCAACTTAGCTATCACTTCCACCAACTTAGCTATCACTTTCAAGAACTTAGCTACTGTTTTCACCAACTTAGCTATCACTTTCAGAAACTTAGCTATCACTTTCACCAACTTAGCTACTGCTTTCAGAAACTTAGCTATCACTTTCAGAAACTTAGCTATCACTTTCACCAACTTAGCTACTGCTTTCAGAAACTTAGCTATCACTTTCACCAACTTAGCTACTGCTTTCACCAATTTAGCAACTGCTTCCAGCAACTTAGTTACCGCTTTCACCAACTTAGCTACCGCTTTCAGCAACTTAGCTACCGCTTTCACCAACTTAGCTACCGCTTTCAGCAACTTAGCTACCGCTTTCACCAACTCAGCTACCACTTTCATCAGCCTAGCTACCGCTTTCACCAACTTAGCTATCACTTTCACCAACTTAGCTACCACTTTCACCAATTTAGCTACTGCTTTCACCAACTTAGCTATCACTTTCACCAACTTAGCTACCACTTTCAGCAATTTAGCAACTTAGCTATCACTTTCACCAACTTAGCTATTACTTTCACCAACTTAGCTACCGCTTTCACCAACTTAGCTACTGCTTTCACCAACTTAGCTACTGCTTTCACCAACTTAGCAACTGCTTTCACCAACTTAGCAACTGCTTTCAGCAACTTAGCTTCCGCTTTCAGCAACTTAGCAACTGCTTTCAGCATCTTAGCTACCGCTTTCAGCAACTTAGCAACCGCTTTCACCAACTTAGCTACTGCTTTCAGAAACTTAGCAATCACTTTCACCAACTTAGCAACTGCTTTCATCAACTTAGCTACTGCTTTCAGAAACTTAGCAATCACTTTCACCAACTTAGCAACTGCTTTCATCAACTTAGCTACTGCTTTCAGAAACTTAGCAATCACTTTCACCAACTTAGCAACCGCTTTCACCAACTTAGCTACTGCTTTCAGAAACTTAGCTATCACTTTCACCAACTTAGCTATCACTTTCACTTCAGGTGATCATCAGCTATATTGATGTACATTAATTTGCTGTGAGCGTAATTATGCTAATTAACACGTCATACTAATATGTTCAACATGACTAAGCAGTTTAATGTATGTAGAGTACGCAAGTTCCACTATCTCATTTAGCCACAGTGTTCAGCTGTCCACATACTTTTGCCCCCCCCTTAGCTTTCACTTTCACCAACTTAGTTACTGCTTTCACCAATTTAGCAACTGCTTCCAGCAACTTAGTTACCGCTTTCACCAACTTAGCTACCGCTTTCAGCAACTTAGCTACCGCTTTCACCAACTTAGCTACCGCTTTCACCAACTTAGCTATCACTTTCACCAACTTAGCTACCACTTTCACCAATTTAGCTACTGCTTTCACCAACTTAGTTACTGCTTTCAGCAACTTAGCTACCACTTTCAGCAATTTAGCAACTTAGCTATCACTTTCACCAACTTAGCTATTACTTTCACCAACTTAGCTACTGCTTTCACCAACTTAGCAACTGCTTTCACCAACTTAGCAACTGCTTTCAGCAACTTAGCTTCCGCTTTCAGCAACTTAGCAACTGCTTTCAGAATCTTAGCTACCGCTTTCAGCAACTTAGCAACCGCTTTCACCAACTTAGCTACTGCTTTCAGAAACTTAGCAATCACTTTCACCAACTTAGCAACTGCTTTCATCAACTTAGCTACTGCTTTCAGAAACTTAGCAATCACTTTCACCAACTTAGCAACTGCTTTCATCAACTTAGCTACTGCTTTCAGAAACTTAGCAATCACTTTCACCAACTTAGCAACCGCTTTCACCAACTTAGCTACTGCTTTCAGAAACTTAGCTATCACTTTCACCAACTTAGCTATCACTTTCACTTCAGGTGATCATCAGCTATATTGATGTACATTAATTTGCTGTGAGCGTAATTATGCTAATTAACACGCCATACTAATATGTTCAACATGACTAAGCAGTTTAATGTATGTATAGTACGCAAGTTCCACTATCTCATTTAGCCACAGTGTTCAGCTGTCCACATACTTTGCCCCCCCCTTAGCTTTCACTTTCACCAACTTAGTTACTGCTTTCACCAACTTAGCAACTGCTTCCAGCAACTTAGTTACCGCTTTCACCAACTTAGCTACCGCTTTCAGCAACTTAGCTACCGCTTTCACCAACTTAGCTACCGCTTTCACCAACTTAGCTATCACTTTCACCAACTTAGCTACCACTTTCACCAATTTAGCTACTGCTTTCACCAACTTAGTTACTGCTTTCAGCAACTTAGCTACCACTTTCAGCAATTTAGCAACTTAGCTATCACTTTCACCAACTTAGCTATTACTTTCACCAACTTAGCTACCGCTTTCACCAACTTAGCTACTGCTTTCACCAACTTAGCTACTGCTTTCACCAACTTAGCAACTGCTTTCACCAACTTAGCAACTGCTTTCAGCAACTTAGCTTCCGCTTTCAGCAACTTAGCAACTGCTTTCAGCATCTTAGCTACCGCTTTCAGCAACTTAGCAACCGCTTTCACCAACTTAGCTACTGCTTTCAGAAACTTAGCAATCACTTTCACCAACTTAGCAACTGCTTTCATCAACTTAGCTACTGCTTTCAGAAACTTAGCAATCACTTTCACCAACTTAGCAACTGCTTTCATCAACTTAGCTACTGCTTTCAGAAACTTAGCAATCACTTTCACCAACTTAGCAACCGCTTTCACCAACTTAGCTACTGCTTTCAGAAACTTAGCTATCACTTTCACCAACTTAGCTATCACTTTCACTTCAGGTGATCATCAGCTATATTGATGTACATTAATTTGCTGTGAGCGTAATTATGCTAATTAACACGTCATACTAATATGTTCAACATGACTAAGCAGTTTAATGTATGTAGAGTACGCAAGTTCCACTATCTCATTTAGCCACAGTGTTCAGCTGTCCACATACTTTTGCCCCCCCCTTAGCTTTCACTTTCACCAACTTAGTTACTGCTTTCAGCAACTTAGCTACCACTTTCAGCAATTTAGCAACTTAGCTATCACTTTCACCAACTTAGCTATTACTTTCACCAACTTAGCTACCGCTTTCACCAACTTAGCTACTGCTTTCACCAACTTAGCTACTGCTTTCACCAACTTAGCAACTGCTGTCAGCAACTTAGCTACCACTTTCACCAACTTAGCTACTGCTTTCAGAAACTTAGCAATCACTTTCACCAACTTAGCTACCGCTTTCACCAACTTAGCAACTGCTTTCAGCAACTTAGCTACCACTTTCACCAACTTAGCTACTGCTTTCACCAACTTAGCAACTGCTTTCAGCAACTTAGCTACCACTTTCACCAACTTAGCTACTGCTTTCACCAACTTAGCAACTGCTTTCAGCAACTTAGCTACCACTTTCACCAACTTAGCTACTGCTTTCAGAAACTTAGCAATCACTTTCACCAACTTAGCTACTGCTTTCACCAACTTAGCAACTGCTTTCAGCAACTTAGCTACTGCTTTCACCAATTTAGCAACTGCTTTCAGCAACTTAGCTACCACTTTCAGCAACTTAGCTACCCCTTTCATCAATTTAGCTACCGCTTTCACCAACTTAGCAATCACTTTCACCAACTTAGCTACCGCTTTCACCAATTTAGCTACCGCTTTCAGCAACTTAGCAATCACTTTCACCAACTCAGCTACCACTTTAAGCAACTTAGCAACCGCTTTCACCAACTTAGCTTTCACTTTCACCAACTTAGCTACCGCTTTCATCAACTTAGACACTGTTTTCAGCAACTTAGCTACCGCTTTCACCAACTCAGCTACCACTTTCAGCAACTCAGCAACCGCTTTCACCAACTTAGCTTTCACTTTCACCAACTTAGCTACCGCTTTCACCAACTTAGCTATCACTTTCATCAACTTAGCTATCACTTTCATCAACATGGCTTCCACTTTCAGCAACTTAGCAATCACTTTCACCAACTTAGCTTCCGCTTTCAGCAACTTAGCAATCACTTTCACCAACTTAGTTACTGCTTTCAGCAACTTAGCTTCCGCTTTCAGCAACTTAGCAACTGCTTTCAGCATCTTAGCTACCGCTTTCAGCAACTTAGCAACCGCTTTCACCAACTTAGCTACTGCTTTCAGAAACTTAGCAATCACTTTCACCAACTTAGCAACTGCTTTCATCAACTTAGCTACTGCTTTCAGAAACTTAGCAATCACTTTCACCAACTTAGCAACTGCTTTCATCAACTTAGCTACTGCTTTCAGAAACTTAGCAATCACTTTCACCAACTTAGCAACTGCTTTCATCAACTTAGCTACTGCTTTCAGAAACTTAGCAATCACTTTCACCAACTTAACTACTGCTTTCAGCAACTTAGCTACTGCTTTCAGAAACTTAGCTATCACTTTCACTTCAGGTGATCATCAGCTATATTGATGTACATTAATTTGCTGTGAGCGTAATTATGCTAATTAACACGTCATACTAATATGTTCAACATGACTAAGCAGTTTAATGTATGTAGAGTACGCAAGTTCCACTATCTCATTTAGCCACAGTGTTCAGCTGTCCACATACTTTTGCCCCCCCCTTAGCTTTCACTTTCACCAACTTAGTTACTGCTTTCACCAATTTAGCAACTGCTTCCAGCAACTTAGTTACCGCTTTCACCAACTTAGCTACCGCTTTCAGCAACTTAGCTACCGCTTTCACCAACTTAGCTACCGCTTTCACCAACTTAGCTATCACTTTCACCAACTTAGCTACCACTTTCACCAATTTAGCTACTGCTTTCACCAACTTAGTTACTGCTTTCAGCAACTTAGCTACCACTTTCAGCAATTTAGCAACTTAGCTATCACTTTCACCAACTTAGCTATTACTTTCACCAACTTAGCTACCGCTTTCACCAACTTAGCTACTGCTTTCACCAACTTAGCTACTGCTTTCACCAACTTAGCAACTGCTTTCACCAACTTAGCAACTGCTTTCAGCAACTTAGCTTCCGCTTTCAGCAACTTAGCAACTGCTTTCAGAATCTTAGCTACCGCTTTCAGCAACTTAGCAACCGCTTTCACCAACTTAGCTACTGCTTTCAGAAACTTAGCAATCACTTTCACCAACTTAGCAACTGCTTTCATCAACTTAGCTACTGCTTTCAGAAACTTAGCAATCACTTTCACCAACTTAGCAACTGCTTTCATCAACTTAGCTACTGCTTTCAGAAACTTAGCAATCACTTTCACCAACTTAGCAACCGCTTTCACCAACTTAGCTACTGCTTTCAGAAACTTAGCTATCACTTTCACCAACTTAGCTATCACTTTCACTTCAGGTGATCATCAGCTATATTGATGTACATTAATTTGCTGTGAGCGTAATTATGCTAATTAACACGCCATACTAATATGTTCAACATGACTAAGCAGTTTAATGTATGTAGAGTACGCAAGTTCCACTATCTCATTTAGCCACAGTGTTCAGCTGTCCACATACTTTGCCCCCCCCTTAGCTTTCACTTTCACCAACTTAGTTACTGCTTTCACCAATTTAGCAACTGCTTCCAGCAACTTAGTTACCGCTTTCACCAACTTAGCTACCGCTTTCAGCAACTTAGCTACCGCTTTCACCAACTTAGCTACCGCTTTCACCAACTTAGCTATCACTTTCACCAACTTAGCTACCACTTTCACCAATTTAGCTACTGCTTTCACCAACTTAGTTACTGCTTTCAGCAACTTAGCTACCACTTTCAGCAATTTAGCAACTTAGCTATCACTTTCACCAACTTAGCTATTACTTTCACCAACTTAGCTACCGCTTTCACCAACTTAGCTACTGCTTTCACCAACTTAGCTACTGCTTTCACCAACTTAGCAACTGCTTTCACCAACTTAGCAACTGCTTTCAGCAACTTAGCTTCCGCTTTCAGCAACTTAGCAACTGCTTTCAGCATCTTAGCTACCGCTTTCAGCAACTTAGCAACCGCTTTCACCAACTTAGCTACTGCTTTCAGAAACTTAGCAATCACTTTCACCAACTTAGCAACTGCTTTCATCAACTTAGCTACTGCTTTCAGAAACTTAGCAATCACTTTCACCAACTTAGCAACTGCTTTCATCAACTTAGCTACTGCTTTCAGAAACTTAGCAATCACTTTCACCAACTTAGCAACCGCTTTCACCAACTTAGCTACTGCTTTCAGAAACTTAGCTATCACTTTCACCAACTTAGCTATCACTTTCACTTCAGGTGATCATCAGCTATATTGATGTACATTAATTTGCTGTGAGCGTAATTATGCTAATTAACACGTCATACTAATATGTTCAACATGACTAAGCAGTTTAATGTATGTAGAGTACGCAAGTTCCACTATCTCATTTAGCCACAGTGTTCAGCTGTCCACATACTTTTGCCCCCCCCTTAGCTTTCACTTTCACCAACTTAGTTACTGCTTTCAGCAACTTAGCTACCACTTTCAGCAATTTAGCAACTTAGCTATCACTTTCACCAACTTAGCTATTACTTTCACCAACTTAGCTACCGCTTTCACCAACTTAGCTACTGCTTTCACCAACTTAGCTACTGCTTTCACCAACTTAGCAACTGCTGTCAGCAACTTAGCTACCACTTTCACCAACTTAGCTACTGCTTTCAGAAACTTAGCAATCACTTTCACCAACTTAGCTACCGCTTTCACCAACTTAGCAACTGCTTTCAGCAACTTAGCTACCACTTTCACCAACTTAGCTACTGCTTTCACCAACTTAGCAACTGCTTTCAGCAACTTAGCTACCACTTTCACCAACTTAGCTACTGCTTTCACCAACTTAGCAACTGCTTTCAGCAACTTAGCTACCACTTTCACCAACTTAGCTACTGCTTTCAGAAACTTAGCAATCACTTTCACCAACTTAGCTACTGCTTTCACCAACTTTAGCAACTGCTTTCAGCAACTTAGCTACTGCTTTCACCAATTTAGCAACTGCTTTCAGCAACTTAGCTACCACTTTCAGCAACTTAGCTACCCCTTTCATCAATTTAGCTACCGCTTTCACCAACTTAGCAATCACTTTCACCAACTTAGCTACCGCCACCAATTTAGCTACCGCTTTCAGCAACTTAGCAATCACTTTCACCAACTCAGCTACCACTTTAAGCAACTTAGCAACCGCTTTCACCAACTTAGCTTTCACTTTCACCAACTTAGCTACCGCCATCAACTTAGACACTGTTTTCAGCAACTTAGCTACCGCTTTCACCAACTCAGCTACCACTTTCAGCAACTCAGCAACCGCTTTCACCAACTTAGCTTTCACTTTCACCAACTTAGCTACCGCTTTCACCAACTTAGCTATCACTTTCATCAACTTAGCTATCACTTTCATCAACTTAGCTATCACTTTCATCAACATGGCTTCCACTTTCAGCAACTTAGCAATCACTTTCACCAACTTAGCTTCCGCTTTCAGCAACTTAGCAATCACTTTCACCAACTTAGTTACTGCTTTCAGCAACTTAGCTTCCGCTTTCAGCAACTTAGCAACTGCTTTCAGCATCTTAGCTACCGCTTTCAGCAACTTAGCAACCGCTTTCACCAACTTAGCTACTGCTTTCAGAAACTTAGCAATCACTTTCACCAACTTAGCAACTGCTTTCATCAACTTAGCTACTGCTTTCAGCAACTTAGCTACTGCTTTCAGAAACTTAGCTATCACTTTCACCAACTTAGCAACTGCTTTCATCAACTTAGCTACTGCTTTCAGAAACTTAGCAATCACTTTCACCAACTTAACTACTGCTTTCAGCAACTTAGCTACTGCTTTCAGAAACTTAGCTATCACTTTCACTTCAGGTGATCATCAGCTATATTGATGTACATTAATTTGCTGTGAGCGTAATTATGCTAATTAACACGTCATACTAATATGTTCAACATGACTAAGCAGTTTAATGTATGTAGAGTACGCAAGTTCCATTATCTCATTTAGCCACAGTGTTCAGCTGTCCACATACTTTTGCCTCCAAGGTGTAATCTGATCCCACGTCAGCGATACGAGCTGTGGTCATCTGATGTTCGTGGAAAAGACTGTTTATCTGCTGTTTGATAATTATTTTCCCCCTCAGTGGGCTGAAGACTCTCTTCCCATGCAGCTCTCGACTCTGAATAATAAGCGGGTAAATAAATAAAAAAGTCGCACATGATCCTCATTTACTGTGGTCTAGTGTGCAATTTAGATTAGACAGGAGACCACATGAGTCCACGCCTGGTTCTGGTCCCTGAGGATCACGAGACGGTACTGTGGGAGGACGGAGACAGACACAGTGACTCTGATGGGATTTATCATCCACACATCAATCAGCAGGCTGACAGTTTCCACACACACAGTTAGCTTAGCTTAGCACAAAGACTGGAAGCAGGGGGAGCAGTTAGCCTAGCTCCTTCAAAGCCCAAACAGTGTTTCCACTGAGGCTGCTGGTGGTGGTTGTCACTGCTGATCTACTTGAAGCTTTATTTATTAACAATATGAAATATCATTGGCTGATGTGGTATCAGCCAATGATATTTCAAGCCAAATTTACCAAAACACCAAACTGTTTCATAAAAACGTGTAAAGTTTCATTTTCCAAGGTGAGTTTTCGCTAAATACACAAGAAACAAACAAAATTTCGGATTTGAAAGTAGAGTTGGATCTGCAGACTTATTATATTTATATATATTTATATATATTTATTTATTATAATTATTTACTTTATTTGCTTTAAAAACAAAATGAGCAACACTTTCCTTTGAGAGGCTTAGCCTAGCTTAGCACAAAGATTGGAAGCAGATCAAAGTTGTACCGTGTTAGCTAACAAGCCATTCTGTAATCAGCTGGGGTTAAACTGGAGCCAGGGGTCAGGATGTAGAAGCTAACTCTGAGCTATAACTGGATGTAGAAGCTAACTCTGAGCTATAACTGGATGTAGATGCTAACTCTGAGCTATAACTGCAGATGCTAATTATATGCAAACGGCATGTTCTGAAATCTTGTTTCAGGACTGTTAGCTTAGCTCCATCACCACCTTCTGATTTACTCGTTGTACCTTGTTGGATTAGGTCTTGTGTTGTCTCCTGTGACTCCAGTATAACTTAGTGTGTCCAGCTTCCAAGCCTTTAAGCTTTAGCAGATCATTATTGATGGCTAAGCCACCAGTTAACATCCTCTGTGACAGAAAGCCTCACAGTTTCTGTCAGGGTTCGTCTAAACCAGGACGTTTAGAAATAGTTTGAATCACAAAAACAAATGTTGATTTCAGTCTGACATCCTTCAGATGAGCCTCCTCTTTCGTCACCTATTTAAAAAAAGTCCATTAAACAGATTACAACATTAATTTCTCTTCTTCTGTCTGACTTTCTGCCTGAGAACTCGAGGAAACCGAGAAATTAATCCTCTCTGGTGAAATGATATTGTTTTACAGGATCGCTCCACGTGAGTCGACATGCTTACGTAACCTTAATTTTCCTTTTTCTTCATCGTCTGAAGGTTTGAATGTGCCACAGTTAACAGGCAGTTAATATCTAAATGGGTCGGCCGTTGCCTTTTACGCTGATTAGTTCTTCTGTTTTTCCAAAATCACATTTCCTCCTCCTGACTGAAGACACACAGAACAGTTTTAATTGAGAAGTCAGATACTGAGCAGAATGAAAATGTAAACTGGAGAAATAAAAAAAAGCTCGAGAGCAGCGAGGAAATAAATTGGTTCCTGTTACATCATCGCTCTCGCTCTGTTCATGCAATTTAGACTTTTTATTAAGTTATTTTTTACAAACATCATGTGAAACCTATGGAAGACCAATTCTGCCAGGACAAGAAAAATCCATTTAAAAGTTTAAAACAGTTTTTGCATTATGAAAACTAAAAAATGAATCAGGCCGAGCTGCTTTAACAGCATTAAATATAATATATATATACTGTATATATGTAGAGATTAACAAACTGAACCTGCTCTCCTTTAAACAGCAGCCTCACTCTGAAATCTACAGCAGAGCCTGATCTATGTTTCTGTTTCTCTCATTAATAAAACATCCGAAACACATTTCTGCTGAGAGAACATGCAGATTTTACTCTGCAGGAATAATTTTTCTCTGTTGGTGTTATACAAGGTACAAGGTAGTTTATCTATAAATAAGTTTGTGGTTGCTTCATGCTGCACACAGAACATAATAAACAGACGTATCCACCCAGAACATTCTGCAGTTTTTCTTATCTGTGTCTGGGTGAATGTAAACAGCAGCAACCAGATCTGGTTTCATCTTCACACTAAACAGACTTTTGGGAAACAGAGTCCATCTCGACTGAGTTTAGCTCCAAGCATCATCAGCTCCGCCTCCTCAGCTTTGCCTTCCGGCTCAGCAGAGCGAAGATAAACAGCCCCCGCTAAAGTGAAAGCTAACTGTATGTAATCGTTTTCCTAGGTGATATTTTTATGTACTATGTCTGTTTTTTTAGATGTTAAATCATTTTTAGTTTCATAATTTTCAACTTTGCATCTGTTTTTTTTCCCCGGGCAGAAGTGGGCTTCCGTAGAAAAAACGTAAAGAATGATTTACCCGACAGTTAAGTTCAGTTTGTTGTAGTTCAGGTGTGAAATGATCAGGTGACCATGTGTCCTCTTTTTCCCGGACGTGTCCTTGTGCCTGAACAGCACATAAAACACACAGACAGATGAGTTACTGAAAGAAAACACAGGATTTCTTGCCCCCCCCCCCCCCCCATGCACGGTGCCACTAATGCCTTGAAGCCCCCGCAGCCCCAAACCTTCCTCCCTCTGCGGGTGTCCTCTGTTGGTCACCATTGAACTGATCGCTGTGGTTTCCATCAGTTCATCCCTGATCCTGTTTTATTTAACTTTATTCTCCGTCATGTAGAGTCGAGCTCAGAGATCCACTTCAACATTTCATTCACCACAACGTGTTTAAACTGAATTACGAACATTAAACTGATGTTTGGATAAAATCTCTTTCCGTAGAAACAGGCTGTATCACAGTTTGATGTCCTGCGTCGCTGTAGTTAATATGTTTTCACTCTGTCTCAGTACCTTCTGTGATTCTCACCACACATTTGTACGTTTTTACCAGCTTTCCTGTGTTTTTGGTGTTTGGCACCTTTTGTTACATCAACACAGCGAGACCTCAGACTGCGAAGGACATGGTGTACGAGGACAGTTTACCAGCTGCTACACAAAGACAAACGCTGATGAGTTCAGCTGCTTATTTGTTTCTGTCTTTGTGCGAACCGCCGGCTTCGTCTGTGACTTCGCAGCAGCCGACAGAAAGTCTCTGATAAACCTGATGATCAGAGAGGCGGCAGAGCGGCGATCAGGATTTCCACATCTCATCAAAAGCTTTCAACACTTCATCGCAGAGTGCGACTCTCCGATCTTAGAACAGGGCAGATTAAAGGGGGAATTACAACATAATCTTAAATAATCCAAACAGCACGGACACTCGAGTGCAGAGTTGTTCTGAGGTCTGACAACACTGTCAATCAACACCCAGATTACAGTTAAAATTAGCACGAAAACTTGCTGTTAATTTGTCCCGGTGGCCTCGCACAGATGATTAATCTGCAGGAGCCTCGCGGAGATAAAACTGTGATTAAACACATAATGGCTTTAATATTTTTAACTCGCTGCTGCTGGATTCATGTTTCCTTCTTTAAGTTTGACAGGAGCTTAGAAAATGAAAGTCTTTTATTAAAATGTCGTGGTTACATGGGGTCATCTTTAAGAACATCCTCTGGGAGTACGGTGGCCACGAGGGGCCAAACTGACCTCAACACTTCAGAGAGGTTTCTGTCACAGGAACCATTTAGATCCTTAAATAGAAGTTTCTCTACCAGGTTTTGTTGATTTATTGATTCTTAAGTTGAGTTTCTGGTGTTGGATGAGAACGAATCTCGCTCCGTAGAGAGTTCATCTGTTAAAGGTTTGGTGTCCCGGTCCAAATGAACAGTTCTGTTGGAGCCTCACCTCCCACCTGCTCCGAAGGTCCGGAGCTGTTAACACAGACTCCCTCCTGAAGCTCGGCGCCGTCGTCAGACGCTTCCTCAGCTGAAACAGGATCAAACTGAAACGTCTCAGGGCTTCTTTTCATCTGAGGAGCTGAAAGTCGGAGGGTTTCAATCGATTTCTGAAGGTTTGTGCTCAGAGAGGGATTAACCCTCTGCAGCTGCTCCGGGCCGCAGTGCTGAGGAAACTTCAGGCCGAGGAAAAAACACCCTTCTGGTTTTGATTTTGGTTTTGAAGTGGAGACGAGCATTCTGGGTAATGTGGGGTGTTATCAGCAGGATTTTAAAGACTAGCAGAGACCTGCAGTTAAACAGGAACTCCACCCTGGACTCAGAGTGTTGGTTACAGCTGAAGTTATTTTCTAGTGAGATCCGGTGATTCTGTTCAGTAGAGCTCAAACCTCAAAGGTTCAGACGCATTCGGCCACTGAAACAGAGAGATGCTCAGAGAGGAGGAGTGAAGTCACGCAGTGAAGAATCAGGTGTGAACGGCATCAGATGGAAATCTGGAGTCAGAGGGAAGCTCTGATCTATGTTTGAATAGTGTTGCTCTTTAACGTGAACACATTTATTAATCCCAATGTTACATAAGCAGCTGGAACATTAAATAACCTGATAACGTCTCACGCTAACAGGTGTCATTTCCAGCGGGGACGCTGGGGACATGTCCACGCCACTGCTGAGAAGCAGAATGTGGAAAAAATATTCTAAAACAAGGTTTGCCAGAACAAATGGAAATGCTTTGCACAATAAGAAAACATGCACTGCATTGTCCAAAGAAAGTTATAATAACAAACTCTGCACCCAAGTTTTCTCTCGCCGTGAACGTGCAGCCGCATGAATAACACGGCGATCTCTTAATTCGGCGTGTTCTTCATGCTGTTCAGGCTGTATTGACTCTTATTGTGCAGAAATGTCACTGGTAAACCAGCGTGCGGCGGATATAAACAGCCATGAAGGTCTAAGGTGGTGGAGGGGGGGTCGGTGGATACTGAGTTGGTCCCTGACCCATGAGACCGGCGTTCGATTCCCAAGTGAAACAAGAATTACACATTAGTTTTTAAAAAATTTACATTACGTTACATAAGTTACCATAATATCGTTGCTAACG
Source organism: Lepomis macrochirus (assembly GCA_024633595.2). Taxonomy (NCBI): domain Eukaryota; kingdom Metazoa; phylum Chordata; class Actinopteri; order Centrarchiformes; family Centrarchidae; genus Lepomis; species Lepomis macrochirus. The sequence continues at coordinate 1,344,242 of JALXJV020000016.1, forward strand.
TCAGCTTAACGTTAGCTTAAAGTTTAAGTAGCTAGCTAACAATGCTATCATTGCCCCCCGTGCAGAAAGGGTTAACCTCCTTTGTGTTGTTTAGGTTGCACGCCGTTTCTGCACGATATTTCTCTAAAGGTAAAAAAGTTTGCAGCATTGAAACAACGAGTTTAAGAGCTGCAGGTCAGGTGAGTTCACACCGTTACACATTCACACCTGGAAGCCGCAGTCTGGTCTGCTGGCCGCTAACTAAAAATAGGAGGCATCCCGGAAAACGGGAGGGTTGACAGGTATGGCGTGCGGTCGACACCTTTTTTCTGACCCGTGTCATTTTAATGATCCTCTCCGAGCTCAGCCTGATCCTGTTAACTTCCTAAAAGCCCGTGTGCTTTTGTGAAGCCGCCGTGAGAGACGTCACTTTGAGAAGCAGAAAGCTGATCCTGCAGCAGCTGACGGTCAGCGTGTCGCCTCAGTTATCACCTCCTGTTGGTGCTGAAACACGAGGTCAACAGTTAAACAAAAGAAATCAGAGCTCAGCGGTGATCACTTTTATCGCAGCCTCAGGAGAGGTGGCTGATGGGAAGCCCAGGAGGAGGACGGTATTTACTCAGCTGCCGTCCTTCGTCTGTCTCTTCAGGATCATCGTCCTCGCCCTCCCCGTGTCTCCGTTACACACTTGCGCTCTCAGATCAAACTTCCTGTCTTCGGCGTGTTGATCACAGATCGGTGACGGCAGCGTGCGACGCGCTGAAACTCGAACCTCGGCCTGATCTCAGCTCGGCGCCCCGAGGTTTTTTTGACACCCGAGGGGCCGGACGCCTCGGCCCTCGCTGTGGGAACGAACACAAACACAAAGAGAAACGGGGAGCTGCAGGAGGTCACCGCTCAGACCGGGTCACGGTTTCCCTCAGGTTGAACTGCTGATGGGAAATCTCCCTCAGTGGAAACAAAGAGGCGGACGTGCTGCAGATGTTTTAGAAAACTCAGACACGTTTTATTTTCCAGCAACATCTTTATTGACTGTGAAAATTTCCTGAAGCAGGTTGAGGACAGAAGTCGTTAACGTTGGCTTTAAGACACAGAATGATTTCTAATAGAGAGAAATGTTTTAAGAATCCTGTCCTGACCGACTCTGTTGGAGTTTAAATCAACAGTTCGACCCTCCTTCTCCCTGGAAGACATCAAAACGCAGCACGCTGTTGTGTCTTTGTAATCAGGCTGCTGTAAAGCTTTAACTAATACAAAATGTGACAGCGAGAGTTTTAACACACGACTCCGGTTTCAGCTTCCTGCAGCATTTAGAACTGATTTTAAAGTTCTTGTTTTTAAAGCATGTCATGTTTTAGCACCTTCGCATCTCGCCGACCTTTCCTCTCGCTGTATTCACACTCGCTCTCTCGGGTCCGCCGGTGCTGGTCAGCTTAATGAACAGAGTAAAGTTTGGTGAAGCAGCGCTCTGTTTGGTTTAGGACAGGAGTCACCTCGACAAACAGAGACCTACTTTATGCTTTCAACTGATCAAATACACTTTATTTATTTATTTGTTTGATTTTATAGTTGTGTTTGCATTGTTCCAGCTTTAACACCAGTGTTTTCTGCATGCGGCTGTATTTATTCATGAGCTACTCGTTTAAGTGCTTGTGAATGTAAAGCACTTGGAGCTGCATTTCATGAGGGAAATGTGCTTTACAAATAAAGATTATTATTATTATTTTAGTGTTACTTTAAGTTTCTTCTTATGCTGGTGTTAAGTTCTCTGAAGTTCTTTCAAATGAAGAAATCTTTACTTTAAACACATCATTTCCTTTTTGTACCTTTGTGTCAACAACTAGACGTGAATTCTCGCAGACGCTCAGAGCTGAAGTGAAGATATCTTGAATTTGAGCTGCTGTTTGAAATGTCTGCCCCTGCAGGTAAACGTTAACCCAGACTCAGTAAACCAGGTTCAGCAGCCACAGCGGCACCAAAAACAGTTCATGAGTCTCTGTTCGTTTTCTCGTGATTACAGAAACTCTCAGAGGGTTTCAGAGCGACGCTGATAACGCTTGAAATTTCTTTGACATTGTTGAAATAATCAAGAGAAGCAGAAGTTTGAATAAGTGGTTATGAATTTTTCATGCACGTCTGAATATCAGAGCGAGTGTCTGGTTTGAGTGAGTTAAAAGCAAATAAGAGAAACAAGTCCAGAGCCCCCACCCCCTCCTCGCCCCCCCACCCTCCAGCCTCTGTAGAAGAAACAAAAGCAGACAGTCGTGTTGTGTCAAAGGCTGCTGGGTTTTATCAACTCGCCGCCGCGACAAAGACCTCAGCGCTTGCATCCCTCTCTCATCATTAATTGATTCTCGTGAGCGACTCGCTGCTCTCCGCTCCGACAAACACTGCAAAAACACAACAACCAGCGAGACCACCGACACCAGATGATGAAACGAGCCCGAGGCCAGAAAATAATGAGTCCACTACAGCGTGAGAGCCGCCAACCTGAAAACACGCCTTTGTCTCAGAGTCCTCCTCCAGCAGGACCTGCAGACGCTGATCTGTCGGAGGTGAAATGTGTTTGGGTGCCGAGGTTTCTCTGGAAAAGGTCAACATGTTTTTGAAGTTTGAAATAAAGCAGTGTTTGTGTTGTTGTCCCCACAGAAGACAAACCGGAACAAAACACCCCGCAGCTCCTCCTGACCCAGAACCTTTAACTGGAACTGGAATTAAAGTCCGTTACTTCCCTTTAAAAACTAGAAGAGATGATCCACAACTTGTTCCGGAGAATAAATCTCAGCTTTGTTGCTCTACAAGAGCTGAACTGAGTTAAGAGGTCTTCAGGAGTCCCAAAGTTCTGGACCACATACGTTAAGAAACCTGATCCAAAAGGGACCTGCTGGAAGATCCGGAATCTAACACACTTGGACCCTCTCTGAAACAGACACTGGGTTTATGTTCAAGTGGGACACACAGAGGTGGGAGAGGTTCTGTAAATTAGTTTAGTGTTTGTTGGAGCTGGACTGGAGGTGGTCCAGAGGTTCTGATGAAGTTTTTGTTGGAGCTGGACTGGAGGGGGTCCAGAGGTTCTGGTGGAGTGTTTGTTGGAGCTTGACTGGAGGGGTCCAGAGGTTCTGGTGGTGTTTATTGGAGCTGGACTGGAGGTGGTCCAGAGGTTCTGATGAAGTGTTTGTTGGAGCTGGACTGGAGGGGGTCCAGAGGTTCTGATGAAGTGTTTGTCGGAGCTGGACTGGAGGGGGTCCAGAGGTTCTGGTGGTGTTTATTGGAGCTGGACTGGAGGAGGTCCAGAGGTTCTGAGTGTTTGTTGGAGCTGGACCGGAGGGGGTCCAGAGGTTCTGATGAAGTGTTTGTCGGAGCTGGACTGGAGGGGGTCCAGAGGTTCTGATGGAGTGTTTGTTTGAGCTGGACTGGAGGAGGTCCAGAGGTTCAGATGGTATTTGTTGGAGCTTGACTGGAGGGGTCCAGAGGTTCTGGTGGTGTTTATTGGAGCTGGACTGGAGGTGGTCCAGAGGTTCCGATGAAGTGTTTGTTGGAGCTGGACTGGAGGGGGTCCAGAGGTTCTGATGAAGTGTTTGTCGGAGCTGGACTGGAGGGGGTCCAGAGGTTCTGGTGGTGTTTATTGGAGCTGGACTGGAGGAGGTCCAGAGGTTCAGATGGTATTTGTTGGAGCTGGACCGGAGGGGTCCATAGGTTCTGGTGGTGGTGTTGGAGCTGGATCAGGACAGTCTGTGTTGTCAGTGTGTCCCGTGTGTCCTGATCCTGCAGGATGTAATCGTCCAAAGCCTCTGACCTGAGCACTTTAATGAAATCCGTCTTAAGCTGACGGTGGCTGATTACTTCCTGGTGATTACGGCGGTGAACCAGAGGAGCTGCGGCCCAAAACACTCGCAGGAGAACAGAAAGAAAAGTTGTCTCTGACCCACATGAAGAAATGTTTGCAGCTAAATAACCAGACTCGCATTTCTAAACGTTTTATCCCCTCTGTGAGACATCCGGCCGTCCCGACCGGCTCCTGCAGCTGTTTGCTGTCAAACCTCTCAGAAACTCAAAACAATCAAACCTGATTCGTCTTTTCATTCAGCCGGGAAACGGAAACTTTTATAGATCATTCAATGCAACACTAGAAATGTCTGAAGCAACAGTGACCTCCTCCTCCTCATCATCATCATCATCATCATCATCATCATCATCATCATCATCACGCTGTTACCTTTCTAACGTCCAGATGAGATGAAATCCTCCGACAGGAAGTTAATCTGTTGGCTGGCTGATCTTCAGAAAAGGTATTTTGTGCTTCAAAGCTGCTTACAGACTGAAGTGAGAGCTGATGGATTTGTACACTGTCAGGCAGGAGAGGAGTAATGAAGTACTTTTACTCTTGTTACTGTAACGGTAAGTATTATTTATCTCCTGTATTGTACTTGTTCCACTACTCTGCACAGGTTTACTTTATTTTGTAGCCTAAAAGTTTTCTTTAATACTTCTATCATAAAACATCATCACCACATTCGTCCTGTTTTAAAAAAAACGCAACTCAGTACACTTTTACCTACTTTTTACTTTTACCCAATACTTTTTTACCCGTTCCGCCGTTGGAGGAGGACGTCGCTTTCTTTTCTGCCGTCGAAGGAGGACGTCGCTTTCTGTTCTGCCGTCGGAGGAAGATGTCGCCTCCTGTTCTGCCGTCGGACGAGGACGTCGCTTTCTGTTCTTCCGTCGAAGGAGGACGTCGCTTTCACTTGGACCGTCGGGGGAGGACGTCACCTCCCGTTCTGCCATCGGACAAGGACGTCGCTTCCCGTTCTGCCGTCGGAGGAGGACGTCGCCTCCCGTTCTGCCGTCGGAGGAGGACGTCGCTTTCTGTTCTGCCGTCGGAGGAGGACGTCGCCTCCCGTTCTGCCGTCGGAGGAGGACGTCGCTTTCTGTTCTGCCGTCGGAGGAGGACGTCGCATCCCGTTCTGCCGTCGGACGAGGACGTCGCTTCCCATTCTGCCGTAAGAGGAGGACGTCGCTTTCTGTTCTGCCGTCGGAGGACGTTACTTTCCGTTCCGCCGTCAAAGGAGGACGTCGCCTCCCGTACTGCTGTCAAAGGAGGACGTCGCCTCCCGTTCTGCTGTCAGAGGACGTCGCCTCCCGTTCTGCCATCAAAGGAGGACGTCACCTCCCGTTCTGCCATCGGACAAGGACGTCGCTTCCCGTTCTGCCGTCAGAGGAGGACGTCGCTTTCACTGGTGCCATCGGAGGAGGACGTCGCCTCCCGTTCTGCCGTCGGAGGAGGACGTCGCCTCCCGTTCTGCCGTCGGAGGCTGACGTCGCATCCCGTTCTGCCGTCGGAGGAGGACGTCGCATCCCGTTCTGCCGTCGGAGGAGGACGCCGCATCCCGTTCTGCCGTCCGGAGGAGGACGCCGCTTCCGTTCTGCCGCCGGAGGAGGACGTCGCTTTCACTGGTGCCATCAAAGAAGGACGTCGCTTCCCATTCTGCCGTAAGAGGAGGACGTCGCCTCCCGTTCTGCCGTCGGAGGCTGACGTCGCATCCCGTTCTGCCGTCGGAGGAGGACGTCGCATCCCGTTCTGCCGTCGGAGGAGGACGTCGCATCCCGTTCTGCCGTCGGAGGAGGACGTCGCTTTCCGTTCTGCCGTCGGAGGAGGACGTCGCTTTCACTGGTGCCATCAAAGAAGGACGTCGCTTCCCGTTCTGCCGTCGGAGGAGGACGTCGCTTTCTGTTCTGCCGTCGAAGGAGGACGTCGCTTTCACTTGGACCGTCGGAGGAGGACGTCACCTCCCGTTCTGCCATCGGACAAGGACGTCGCTTCCCGTTCTGCCGTCGGAGAAGGACGTCGCTTTCACTGGTGCCGTCGGAGGAGGACGTCGCTTCCCGTTCTGCCGTTGGAGGCGGACGTCGCATCCCGTTCTGCTGTTGGAGGAGGACATCGCTTTCTGTTCTGCCGTCGGAGGAGGACGTTACTTTCCGTTCCGCCGTCGAAGGAGGACGTCGCTTCCTGTTCTGCCGTCGGAGGAGGACGTCGCTTTCTGTTCTGCCGTCGAAGGAGGACGTCGTTTTCACTTGAACCGTCAGAGGAGGACGTCACCTCCCGTTCTGCCATCGGACAAGGACGTCGCCTCCCGTTCTGCCGTCGGACAAGGACGTCGTTTCCCGTTCTGCCATCGGACGAGGACGTTGTTTCCCGTTCTGCCGTCGGCGGAGGACGTTGCTTCCTGTTCTGCCGTCGGAGGAGGACATCGCCTCCCGTTCTGCCGTCGTAGGAGGACGTCGTTTTCTGTTCTGCCGTCGAAGGAGGACGTCGTTTTCACTTGAACCGTCAGAGGAGGACGTCACCTCCCGTTCTGCCATCGGACAAGGACGTCGTTTCCCGTTCTGCCGTCGGAGGAGGACGTTGCTTTCACTGGTGCCGTTGGAGGAGGACGTCGCCTCCCGTTCTGCCGTCGGACAAGGACGTCGTTTCCCGTTCTGCCATCGGACGAGGACGTTGCTTCCTGTTCTGCCGTCGGAGGAGGACATCGCCTCCCGTTCTGCCGTCGTAGGAGGACGTCGTTTTCTGTTCTGCTGTCGGAGGAGGACGTGGCTTCCCGTCGCCTCACGTTCTGCCGTCGGAGGAGGCCGGTGTTCCTGTTCTGCTGTTGGTGGAAGATGTTACTTCCTGTTCTGCTGTTAGAGGAAGATGTTACTTCCTGTTCTGCTGTTGGAGGAAGACGTAACTTCCTGTTCTGCTGTTGGAGGAAGATGTCACTTCCTGCTCTGATAAAACTCTGCTGCACCAACAACTTTCTGTGTTTTCTTTAAATCTCTGAAGTGAATCCTCAGTTTGACACATTCACACGCGCTTTGTTGCAAATTGGAGATAATTAACTTGCAGCAGCAGAATGCTGCGGCGCCGTATTGTTCCTTTATGAAGACAGTAATTAATGTTTAATTTAAGAGGCCGATGCAGAAGTATTAAAGGCACAAATGGCAGTGCGCTCTCTGTAGCTGCTCTGCATGTTTAAATATTAATGACTTCAGTCAAAATAAGACACTCGACATCCTCTTTATGAAGAAAAGTCATTTATTTCTTATTCTTTTTATTCTCTGCATCAGAAACTGTTTTACTTTAAAGGCTCAGCTTCTCTTCGCTCCGGCCTTCAGGCAAAAAACACATCCACACAGACCCGCATGTACACATTATACATACTGTACATGTACATATATGTATGCTGTGTATATACACAGTAAGTTGGTGTATAAAACAGGAGATCCATCATTCTTTAACAGAACCTTGCAGTGTTGTTGCAGTTAAACGCCAGACTCTGGTGTGGACCAAAAAGATCTCTAAAAAAAAACACTATACCTACAAATAGGTACACATACACTAATAATTATTAGAATATGTAATATTTCTTGTTGGTGAAAGGTATTGAACTTTTTTGTATGCATATAGATATATACACTGAACAAAATGATAAAGGCAAACTATTTGTTTTTGCCCCCATTCATCATGAGCTGAACTCAAAGAACGGGAAGACTTTCTCTATGAACACAAAAGGCCTATTTCTCTCAAATATTGTTCACAAATCTGTCAAAATCTGTGTTAGTGAGCACTTCTCGTTTCTCGAGATAATCCATCCACCTCACAGGTGTGGCATATCAAGATGCTGATCAGACGTGAGGTGTGCCTTAGGCTGGCCACAATAAAAGGCCACTCCAAAACGTGCAGTTTCACTGTATTGGGGGGGGGGGGTCCGGAAACCAGTCAGTAGTCAGTTTGCCTCACGCAGTGCAACACATCTCCTTCACACAGAGTTGATCAGGTTGTTGCTTGTGGCCTGTGGAGTGTTGGTCCGCTCCTCTTCATGGCTGTGCAAAGTTGCAGTCAGGTCGAGACCCCATGAGGACGACGAGCGTGCAGATGAGCTTCCCTGAGACGGTTCCTGACAGTTTGTGCAGAAACTCTTTGGTTATGCAAACCGATTGCTGCAGCAGCTGCCCGGGTGGCTGGTCTCAGACGATCTTGGAGGTGAAGATGCTGGATGTGGAGGTCCTGGGCTGCTGTGGTTACATGTGGTCTGCGGTTGTGAGGCCGGTTGGATGTACCGCCAAATTCTCTGAAACGCCTTTAGAGACAGCTGATGGTCGAGAAATGAACATTCAGTTCACGGGCAACAGCTCTGGTGGACGTTCCTGCAGTCAGCATGCCAATTACACGCTGCCTCAAAACCTGAGACATCTGTGGCATCGTGCTGTTTGATGGAACTGCACATTTTGGAGTGGCCTTTTATTGTGGCCAGCCTAAGGCACAACAACAGTATTTGAGAGAAATAGGTGTTCATAGAGAAAGTCTTAGATCTTTGAGTTCAGCTCATGATGAATGGCGGCAAAAACAAAAGTGCTGTGTTTATAATTTTGTTCAGTATATGTGCATTAATTCATTCATTCATTCATTCATTCAGGGAGACCCAACTGAGGCCCTGACTGGCTTCACTTTGTCTTCTAACAAGTCGAGGTTTGATCTGTGAGCGTCTTCCTACATTGCTAAATGATTTAATACCCGCTCTCTTATGAGACCCTCTGAAGTCTGCTGAGTCCCAGACCACCTGAGCCTGATGCAGATCCATGAAGACCTCCAGGTAGAAACTTCTTGTCTTTGTACCCGCCAACTGTTTGACCAATTCAGGACCCAGGCCTTTAGGTGTGGACCAGCCCCAGTTTAATGTTAGAGTCCTGAGATCAGCCAGCTCCTAATTAAAATCCTGTCGGACCATCATGCAGTGTGAGCGAGTCTGTGGCCGCGTGGTTGGCGTGTTGAACCGTAGCTTTGTCCTTGATGAGATTAGGTCATGTGACCTGCGGCTGTGATGTGGCTGCAGTCAGCTTATCTGGCGTTTTCATTAAGTGGTGAATAAAGGAGCAGAGTGGGACGCCGTCTCTTCTTCTAATCTTTAATATATCTTTGATAAAGGACGCAGCGTTATGTCGTTGATGTGATTAAAGTCCTGCTCGTGTTTGTGTGACAGAAGCAGTTTAATCATCCACTCTCTCTCAGCTGCTGCTTTCTTTAAGATTTAAGAGGATTTAAAGATGAATCTGAAGTGAACATCAGCGATGTTGAACTCTCTGTACGTTTTATTGGGCTGTTGTTCAGCTGATCCGGGGTCAGAGCTGAGGCTGGTAATCAGCTATCAGATGATGACGGTGATGATGATGATGGTGACTTCTTCTGTCACTTCCTCACTTTGTTTTTTTTATCCAAACTTTTCAGGGTTTTACTAACATGTTGTCAGAACCAGCGTTTGGTTTTTGTTCCCTCAGTTTAAGATGTTGAAGTTTTCATTTTAGTTTTTTTCCGAGCTACTGAACAAACTCTTGAAGACGAAGCGTCAGGATTGGCCGTGAGCTCAGGCAGGTAACCGGTTTTAGAGCACGGCAGGATGATCTTGAAGAGGTTCATTAGTCCAGACACTCAGTGTGATGAAGTCCCAACAGGAACCAATGAAATCTACAAAACAAAGGGAATCCAAATGAGGCGAAAAGTTACAATCCAAAACAGTCCGGCAGGTAATCTGAAGAGAACAGGAACAACCGACCACCAAGGACCGTTTAAACTCTGGCTAACGAGGGGGGCGGGACCAAACAGGTCACACCAATCAGGGCAGGCTGACAGGAACATACAGGCCATAATCAAACATCAAAGTAAACCAACTGAACAAGGATCAGGAGTGTAGAAATACGAAGCAGACGGACCAACATGAAGAAAGAACAGATGAAACAGACTCGTGACAGGAAGAAGCCTTCGTCAGGCAAGTTTGTGTGTTTCCACCTGAAGCTTTACGTTGATCTTTGGTTTGTACTTTTAATCAAATAGTTTTTATACTGAAAGTTTAATTTATCACCAGCATTTCCTTATTTACTGCGCGACTTCCTGCTTCTAATTTCAAACGTTTATTCTCACATTAAATCTTAAATTGTGTTTAATTCACTTCTTTGAGCTGAAAACATTTGAGTGCCTAACATGTAAAGATCAGACAGTCCCATCAGGGGCCCTCAGGTGACCTTCAGGCCCCGGCTTTGTTGAAAGCAGGTCGCTAACGGCTGCAGACTGTGGACCGGAAGTGAGCACCCACCCCCACACACCCACCTCCTTAAAACCACGACCCACTTTGGTGATACGCATGAACTTGTCTTCAAAGGTTAAATCTCAACGTGGGACAGAAAGATCAGCAACAAACAGGAAGTGAGAGTCAACTTTAGGTGAATAAAGACCATCGAGAGCCGGAAGAGCAGCTGAAGGAAATAAAGATTATTTACAGAACTCAGAAACACACCGATCACAGCACACACACACGTACAGGGTACAACAACCTTACACTTTTAAAAGGATCATCTTTATACCCCCCCATCTGAACTGAGACGCCAACACTTTCTCACATAATGACACTTGGTCGAGGCCCTTTGGCGTCGCTCCTTAACGCCGTGGGTCCCCCTTTACTGTCATTTTACTGACATTTAGGGCTCCGCCGTCAAGTTAGCAACACTTAGCAACAACAAATACGCAACGTCCGGTTAGACTTTTCAAAGTAAAACATCGCCACAGCGCGTTATAAAAGTTGTGAAACGTTGCAGTTCGGTCCGGTTTAGGCAACAAAACTACTTGGTTAAGGTTCAGAAAAGATCCTGGTTTGGGTTAAAATACCTACGTAGGCAAGTTAACATGTAAGTTAACTCACGAAATTTACGTAACTTGCTGAACTAAAATAAAAATATTTAATTTTGACTTTTTGTTTCACACGGGACACGGCGTGGTGATGGAGCAGTGGATAGGACACATACCTTTTTGGTATGGAGACCGTGTTCAATTTCCCACCGTGACACATCCACCAATGACTGGATGACTGCAGAGGCGTGCGACCTCTGACCTCTGGATAGCAGATGTAAGTCGCTTTGGATAAAAGCGTCAGCTAAATACATAAATGTAATGACACGAAGCCCGCCTCCTGGTTCAAAGCCCTCCGTCCATCTCCTGACTCAGTCTTTTCTCTTAAACATCATGTACCTGCCGTTACGTCACCTACTGAAGCTACAGGACCCCCCCCCAAGCTGACCTGTGACGCTACAGGGATGCCCAGGGCGTTACAAGCGCGCGTCCATATGTGACGAGTCTTGTTACGTTTTGAAACAGCTGAAGTTAACATGAACTGCAGGCTGAGACGGCCTCAGGCCTCTGGTGCGCACGGATGCTGCAGCTTCCCTCCGTTCTGCCACGTAGCCAAGATGAGAAGAGCGTGAGAAGCGTCCAGAGGTTTGATGGTTACGCGTGCACGCTACTAGCTGGTTAGCCAGACGTGCAAACATTAGCAGCTCGCCTCAGAGCAGACATTTTTATTTTTTTCTTTGTTTACAGAAAATCCATCTTTTTACCAGCGAGCACGTCGAGGTCTGAGCCTTCAGTGTGTGAACGCCACACGAGGCGTTCAGGGTCACACGTTGAAGAGATCTGCTGTGATGTCTCCTCTTGATGTTTTTGGGCACTTCCTGTGTTTCTGTGATAAAGGCCAAAAACTGTTGATTTCAATTATTCATGGGGCGCGACAGGAGAACATGCTAATTAGCATCATGTCAGCGTGTGTCAGGCAGCAATTATGTTAATCCCTGTGAGCGCTTCAAGTCCAGCCTGTCAGCCCGCGCTCAGGGAGAGGAACCCTCGGCTGCTGCCGGAGGATCACATTAACGTCCTCGTTACAGAGACGAGAGGAGACACCGGCAGCGGCGCTCCGTTAGCTCCCGCCGCATGCTTCGGTTTGTTTTAACGTTCAGATTTCTTATCATTAAACAGAGACGTCAGTCAGAGCCGCTCGCAGACGAGGAGCAGCTCTCCTGCTGAGGAATCAGCTGTTTCAGATATTTAACAGGGATCTGTTCATAATCATTAACTTACACTGAACCATGACCTTCAGGGTCACATGACTTCAGGTGGTTCTCAGCCACGAGAGGAGAACTTTACCAGAACAGCAGAGAAGGAACAGATTTAAAATAAATATACAGGTGCATCTGAAAAATGAAAAGTTCATTTTCTTCCATAATTTAATAAAAAAAATGAAACTTTAGTTTATTCTAGATTCCTTAAAGAGAAAGGTGAAATATTTCCTTTGTTTGTTTTAATCCCTTAAATCCTCTCTACATGTTCAGAATATAATATAATATAATATCATATGATATAATATAATATATTCTGTATATATAGTATAAATGTAAATTTATGAGGTCGGCCTGAGCAAAGCTCTGATCAGCTGATTCTCCTTTCTGCTCCTCTGCGTTACTTCAGACTCAGATTATTAAAGTAAATATAATCCAAGGCGGCGTGATGATGTCATATCAGGGATGACCTAAATGATTAAAATGTGATGAACACATGAAGTCAGGAGTTCTTTGCTCTCAGTGGATCAGAGGCTGATATAAGTGAGAGGTTTTCCTTCTGACTGTGGCAGCACTACTTACTGAAACGCTCCCTGCAGCTCTGGTTTCAGGGGCCACCGGGGCCCCTGACAGGTTCCTGTTCAGGGTGAACTCAGCTAAAGCCTCTCGGTTCTTATTTAAAGCACCTCTCCTATGAAACTCCAAGAACAACAGATAAATGAACCGGTGCTTCTCACCGCGACTCGGCGGGCCAATCAGAAGCGGCGAGCGCCGCGGCCTCTCCTCACAGGGGGAACTAATTTATTGAGCTCACGGTTGGAGGAAAATACACCATTAAAGGGCATATTTAAGCACATTTGCAATCCTTAGAAGAAGGTAACGCTATTTGAATTTGCCCCAGCTTGAAGGAGAGTCTTTAATGTTGTGTCCACGGGACAAACGCACATCAAAGGCAGAGGACGTTCCTGACGCACTAAGTGAAATACTTGTGGATTAAAGGGGGGTGGGGGGGGGCAGGTGGCCCCCAGACTGTCCTCTCTGGCAGAGCTGCCGGGCACGCCGCCTCACTGAGCGAGCTCCAACCGCCGCCTCGCGCTTCGCTATCCTTCCTCCCAATGCAAATTAAATCCAGGCGACGGGGGCCGCTTTCAATTCCTGCAGGAAGAGACCCCCCCCCATCCCCCCCTCTGCTCGCCGTCTTATCAGCCTGGTGCTGGGGGAGAGAGAGAGAGAGAGTGTTTGTATGCAAAGGTGCCTCGCTCCCAGTCATTTATATATCTGCTCCCCCCCCTCGCTGTGTAAACAACAGAGGCCATGTTGGATGTTTACAGGAGGCTGCTGACCTCGGATCTGTTCAGGATCAGGTCTGAGTCCAGCAGCTTTAAACCAGCTCTCTCTCTCTCTCGCTCTGACAGCAGGTGGCGCTGCTGTTGGCCAATGAGTGGGAGCCGCCGTGTGCAGCACGCCGGACGTCTCTGACCTGAAACTACATTCATTTCTCTAAAATACGAAGAGGGAGTCGCGTCAGTCAGTACGAACTCACCTCTCCCTGAAATCAAACTCACATTTACCCATCAGCCTCTGCAGGTGTTTGGAAGCTATGCTAGCCCATGATGCTACTGTGACTTCCTGTTTACATGGCTGGTTGCTCCTGATTGGGCAGCGCTGCAGAAGTCTTTCCTCGCTGAGACGTGACCTGGAGCGAGCAGGTTGCTCCTGCAGCGTCCTCAGCCGCCATTTTCACACGTTTAAAAACAGGTTGGCGGTCCCTCCCCTGCTGCTACGTAGCCAAGATGGCGGCCGCCGAGGATGAGAGGTGTCCAGCGTTCCCCACACTTTCTGTCCATTGTGAGTGCACCATCGGGTACCCATAGTGCACTGGGCGGAGACACAGCCCAGCTGTCAGGGTCACCGGGTCTCCGTCTCTCTGGATTTGACGTCGTGATCATCTCGTCCTCAGAGCGTCAGCCCCTCGCTGCTCCCGAGGCGTGCGACTGATATCTACAGCAGCTGGAAAGAGTGAAATGGCGCCAACATGGCGGCCTTTCACGTCAGTGTTGAAGTATTACTGTAAACAACCGAAGTACAGAGAGGAAGGAGGTGGAGCTCGGTCAGCCTGCAACGTTCCTTTACAGAAGTTATGAAAGTTACTTAACTCACGTAGTTATTTTAACCCTAAACCAGGAAGTTTCCCTAAACATTCACAATGTTCACCACTTTTATTTTGAAAGTCTAACCGCTAAAAGGCACCCGGACGTTAAAAGAGACGCCAATGGCTAACGACCAAGCGTGAGCATTCAATTCAGTTCAACTTTATTTATATAGAGCCGAATCACAACAACACAGAGGTACAGACAGTAAAGGTGACGGTGCTACAGACTGAATGAAAAATGGTACAGATATTTATAGTAATGTTAATGATAATAATAATAACAGTAATAATAGCAATAGGACTAGTAACAGCAGTTGCAACTGTAGCAGAGGGCGTCGAGCAGGAACACGGGGGCAGCAGGAGACTCCCAACCACAGATCCAGACTCCACAGCTCCAGAGCCAGCAACACCCGCAAGGAAGTGAGGGGGAGGGGAGGACAGGAGGGGGAAGCACACGACCACGGGAGAGGGAGAAAAAATCGAGTTAGTAACATGCATTAATGGGATGAGGTTGCACTCAGAGAGAAAGAGAGAAGAGGAGAGAGGAGCTCAGTGCATCATGGGAAATCCCCCGGCAGTCTAGGCCTATAGCAGCATAACTAAGGGATGGTTCAGGACTCACCCGAGCCAGCCCTAACTATAAGCTTTATCAAAAAGGAAACTCTTAAGCCTACTCTTAAATGTAGAGACGGTGTCTGCCTCCCGAACCCAAACTGGAACCTGGTTCCACAGGAGAGGAGCCTGATAGCTGAACGCTCTGGCTCCCATTCTACTTTTGGAGACTCTAGGAACCACAGGTAACCCTGCATTCTGGGAGCGCAGTGCTCTGGTGGGGTAGTAAGGTACTATGAGCTCTTTAAGATAAGATGGTGCCTGACCATTAAGAGCTTTGTATGTGAGAAGAAGGATTTTAAATTCTATTCTGGATTTTACAGGAAGCCAATGCAGAGAAGCTAAGACAGGAGAGATATGATCTCTTTTACTGGTTCCTGTCAGAACACGTGCTGCAGCATTCTGGATCAGCTGAAGAGTCTGAATGGACTTTTTCGAAGAGCCTGATAATAAGGAATTACAGTAATCCAGTCTAGAAGTAACAAATGCATGGACTAGTTTTTCTGCATCATTTTTAGACAGGATGTTCCTGATTTTTGCAATATTACGTAGGTGAAAAAAGGCGGTCCTTGAAATTTGCTTAATGTGAGAGTTGAACGACATGTCCTGGTCAAAGATAACTCAGCGAGCAGACGGCTGAACAGAAATCTGATTTGAGCGTCCGGACCGAGACGCGTCAGCAGAAACCAGACTGGAATCACCAAAGACGGTTAGAAGCTTCTGCTGATCTCAGATCAGCTGTTTGTTGCTTCCTGCTCAGTTCAGCTCGGTGGTGCGTTCAGGGACGTGTGAACTAATGACAGCAGATGATTTGTGTGGGAAGGTTTCTCCCTGGTTCTGGTTCAGGTCCAGATCCGCCTCAGTCTGTGTTGGTGTGAAGGGTCACGCTGGTTGTTTATCTCAGAGTGTAACCGTGGTGATGAATGATGATTATCGCTGGGTCACATCAGGACACCCAGAGTTCAATAAAACCTAAATATTTAGAGGTGACAGGCTGAAATAAGTCCTGAACGCCTCTTTGGGTGCTTTAATCCTGGGCTCAGAGCATCTGAATATTTCCCATGATGCCCTCTGATTTAGTCTGATCGGCTCATGATGTTTTGTTTTCTCTCTGACGGGATCCAGATCGATCTGAGCCGGCGCCCCGGGCCGCCCGCGGGTCCCGCCGGCTCCTCCAGGTAAACATTAGCATAGTAATTAGCCTCATTTCCTTCAGCCAATTAAAGAGGTGTTGTTGTTTCCTTTGGGCCCTCAGAGGAGCAGCCGATCCTGGACCAGAGCCAGGAGGAGGTCCACGTGGATCTGGTTCATCCAGCTCTTCTCTCCTCCACAGCCTGGTAGAGTGAGGAAGCTGCCGCTCCTGGTTGATCAGAGCCGGAGGCGAGCCGGCTGTAATCCTGTTTACACCGAGTCCTGCTGGACCCCCCAGGCCCAGAAACACCAGAGTCCTCTGAAGCCTCGCTGATCTCACTACTACTGTGAAATCAGAGAGAATGAATATTCACTCTGACGACAGCACGTCTCTGTCCACCTTTAAGAGCTCGACAGGTTAGTCCACATTAGTTTGTCCCTTCAGAGACAGGTGTCCTTACAGGGTGTCCCTTCGAGGTCTTGGTCCCTGAAGCAGCTGGATCGTCGTTGTCGTGTTTCTGTAATGTTTCTCGGTAAAATGTGAAAACGACTTTCAGAATATTTTGGTGATCACGACCCTGCAAACGCGGAGAACTCGTCCTCAGCGTCCCCTCTCTGGAAAAGGGTCTTCTTTTATTCTGAAAAGCCAGCTGGGAGACGCTCAGTGAACTTCCTGTGCAGCCTGGGAACTGTTTGTTAGCTGCGTCTCCTCCTCTGGTTGGCAGCTAGCGGCCCCCAGGTGGAGCCTTTAATTTGATAATGACGGTGAGCACACGGGGGCCGGCGGCCCTGCAGGTGATTACGGGCCCTTCATCAGATCAGAGTGTTGATAATTAGCAGAGGAGGAGCAACTCTGCAGGAGGATAATTAGAGCCGCCGTTCACATCAAACATCACAGAGCAGCCCCCCCCCCCACCAGCTGCTAAACGGCCTCTTAGTTTTCAGGGTTCAGCTCTGTCGGCATCACACCAACCCTTCAGACAGCAGCAGCTCGTCCTGGTCCACCTGCCCTCAGTGTCTTCATGGGATCCCAGACAGACTGGACTGGGCTCTGGGGGGGCCACGGCATCACTTCCAGGACTCCGTGTTCTTCTTTAAACTGAAGATGGTTCTTAATGGGCTCCTTGCTGCAGAATACACTGGGGCCAATCAGATGCCTCCCTGATGGAACTGCATGGTGGGTAAGTATCTGCCTGTGGATCTCATTCATTCAGACCTGAAGTCCAAACCTGCAGGACCCCCCAGCTTCCTGCTGCCTGCAGAGGAGCAGCTGCTCACAGGAACGAGACACTTTCTCATGTTTCTACTGAAGAAGCTGTTTTAGGCAGAAAAGTATTTTCACACATGCAGGAATTTTAGTTGTGTTTTTATAGAAGGTTGTTTGTTGTTGGTAACAAACAAAATGTGTAGTTCTTCCTTCATGCTGCACTCAGAAACACCCTGAACTCCACAGAGCTTTTTCTGAATGCAAACAGCAGCAGCCAGGTGATGCCATGAAAGTTTCATCTCCACAATAAACAGTCTGACATTTAGAGTCCGGCTGCGTTCGAGCACCGAGCATCGCTGACAGCTCAGAACCTGATCAGAACCTGGACCACATGCTGATGTAGATGGATCAGGTCTCTGTAGCGACGCGGTTTCTGTTGCTTGGTCAGACCGGTGTTCTGTCGGTTTATGGACACATGAGTGAGCGATATAAAATGATTCAGCTTTATTTTAGATATTAGTCAGAATGAACTCTGAAATTGTTTTAATATAATCTGAAAACAGAAAACTGTGAGATTTATAACTTCATGTGTTTGGAAAAGGGAACATAATGTGGCATTTTTTTGACAGAGCTGCATATATGGTCAGAACACCGGCTCTTCAGGAGCAGAATAAGTCCGAGCTGGTCCAGAATGGCTCCTCTCCTCACCGCCTGGTCCGGTTCTTTGGGCCGGGTGGATCGTGGTCTGCCGCTCTTTAATCCAAAAACCCGTCTTCATGTTCCAGTGACTGGACTTATGTCAGAGGGAACACGTGTCTCAGCAGGAAAAGTGTAGTGAAGTCTGAAGGAGCTGCTGGTTGGCGGTTTTATGTTTCGTTGTCATGGTCACGTGACGGATCAGTTCGTTCTTTAACACATCCTGAAGTTTGGCAGGTCGAAGTGTCTCAGAAGCGTGGCGTCCCTCTCAGGCGGTCACATGGTGTGAGACAGGAAGTGATCTGTTAAATCACTCAGAGCGTTCAGGACGGACGACACGAAGCTCGACGTCTCTTCAACGTGAAATTCTGCCGCTCCTCGTTTGTACTGAACAGAACTGACCGAACTAAGTTATGGATCCCGTCTGAAGAGTCCGGCTCGTCCCGACTCTGCAGCTCAGCAGAGTCACGTGACCGATGAGGGTCACACGTATGAAACATACGACCATGAGGCTGCAGCTGTTCACCTTCACTGCACATTCAGAACGTCCTGGTGACAGAAACAGCTGATTTTATTTTAATACACTCTTAATTAGATGTTGAGTTTAAAGGGACGCGTTTCATTTTGTCCTGACAGACTAAGAGACGCCTCAGCTGAGACCAAGAGGACGCCTTAATATTCTGCTGACGTATTTTACATGTAGCTTCATCAGTTTATTTACATGTCCAGGTGAAAATCAGGTATAAATGTTGCATAAACAAATAAACTGTCCTGAAACTGTTTTTTCTTCATGTCACTCAGAATCGCCTCGCTCCCTCTGAGGCTCCTGATTCGTTAACGAGCGTTCGGACGCATCATGTGGATTCAGGGCTGTTGGTTCAATCAGGTTTTGCTTTCTGGGTAATTAGGCGTGTTTTCCCTCGCCGTTTGGTGTCCTCCGTAACCATGGAGACGGAGTCATGTGAGTTTGTAAGTGGGCCACGAGGCGAGAAGAGAGCCCGGGACTTTCTGCTCGGATACAGGAGCCTCGTTTCTCTGCAGGTCATGTGACGCCGAGGGGGAACCACGACAACATCCTGACTGTGAGTCTCTGCCCAGACCCCCCAACACAGATCCAAACCAGCAGAGGCACAGACCCCCCAACACAGATCCAAACCAGCAGAGACACAGACCCCCCAACACAGATCCAAACCTGCAGAGGCACAGACCCCCCAACACAGATCCAAACCTGCAGAGGCACAGACCCCCCAACACAGATCCAAACCTGCAGAGGCACAGACCCCCCAACACAGATCCAAACCTGCAGAGGCACAGACCCCCCAACACAGATCCAAACCTGCAGAGACACAGACCCCCCAACACAGATCCAAACCAGCAGAGACACAGATCCAAACCTGCAGAGGCACAGACCCCCCAACACAGATCCAAACCAGCAGAGACACAGACCCCCCAACACAGATCCAAACCTGCAGAGGCACAGACCCCCCAACACAGATCCAAACCAGCAGAGGCACAGACCCCCCAACACAGATTCTGGAACCACCTCCTGAAGTCTCACAGTTAGCTCAGTTAGTCCCTATAAGTCCCGCCACTCGGCAGCCATCTTGGTGAGGCCTCAGGTATCTGGGACCAACAGGACCAGGTCTCTCTCTGAATTCTGCCGTGCTGCTCACAGGGAATCAGCAGGAACATCTGAAACAGTTAAGGTTTAGAAAGTGTCTCTCCCCGCAGGCTTCAGGCGATTGGCTTTCCAGCGTGAGGGGCGGGATAACCGCCATGTCTGGCTCCTCTTAAAACGCTTCTGGTTCGGTTTTGGAAAATGTTTGGGTGAAACAGCAACATTAGTCACATCAGTAAAGTGACGTAACCCAGATCAAAACGTCAGCGTTGACCTTTTGTTTCACGGGACAAGAACACCGGCCTCCTGACTGAAAGTCCGGTTCCTGGTCCACCGTCCCCCCCCGACCACCTCCTCTGTTAAATATGAGGATTCACCAAAGGACGTTGTGACAGCAAAGAGTCCGTGCACAGAAAAATACCCACTTTCCAAAAGCTTTATTTCCAAATACAGCAGGTGTTCGCGTCGCCCCGCATCCCGTCTCAGGTCTGGGTCGGGCCGTAAAATCTCATCACGCCACTCGTTACGTTTGCTCTCTCCAGGCAGCCTGAGCCTTAGATAGCATCGCATTCAGAACCGGGGAACGTTCAGGCAAACAGAGAGCGCTGAACCTGGCGGGGGGTTATTGAACCAGGTGTGAACCAGAGCGGCCCGATGGACATGCTGTGGACACTGTGTGTGAATGTTACCCAGAAGCTAACTAGGTCCAGTCAGCTCAAACAGTTTGATAAATGTGGCTCCTGTTTGTGAGCAGACGATCGATCGGACTGAACATCTAAGCTGTGAGGATGAGAGACGTGCAGAAAGTCTCTGCATTGTCTCCTGCGGTGTTTGTAGGTTCGAACTCGACTCTCTGACACCTTTTTCTGTCAAACAGGGGAATTCACTTACCAACTCATTTCTTTTTATAACTCTTTGAAACTCGGGCCTCATTAGCATGCGAGCTAGCTGGCCATGCAAATCGTTTGAAATGCAAAAACATCCAGTTTCTATATTTCATCAAGGAGCTTTTCATGTTTAATAAATTACAGGCGCCGTCCTCCAAGACTTTGTTATTCATTAACCAAAAAGCACACAATTGGGATCCATTTAAAATCTTAATCCCAACCTGCAGGATTATTTGCTTTCTGCTAATATTTGCCTTGATTAGGGGAGGGGGGGTTCAGTGTCTCGGTGTGTTTGTGATGGGATTAGATGTTCAGCAGTGAGGATGAGATTCAGTCAGTGTGTCACTGTTTCAGATCTCACAGAAACAAACTGTAGCTGATTCAACAACATTATTATTATTAATGTTTCCTAACAGCTACGCGGCCAAAAGTATGTGGACAGCTGACGCTTCTACTGCTGTTAGGTTTGTATTTTAAAAGTTCTTCTATATGTGACGTTGAGCAGCAGGTTGTTTTCTGAGCACCACTCTGCAAGTGTATCACTTTCCCCCCGATATCAAGTCTCATCATTGTTTGAAATCCGGCCGATAATGACGGCGGTGTCGTCCGCAAACTTCACACACAAACACTACACTAACTTAGTGTGAGAGTTAGTGTGTAGTGGTGTGTTAGTTGTGTGTTACTTGTGTACTTTCAGTGGTTGTGAGAGGTGTGGCTCTCCTGTTGTGTTTGTGGTGTCACTTCCTGCAGCAGTGTGTTTGTGAACGCAGCTCAGCAGGGAGCGTTAATGGCCTGTTGTCATCACAGACCATAAATCAGTCACTAATGCTGCAGCTCGACATGACTAATGTTCTCTGCGTCCTCTGAGGGTCAGAGTCATGTTTCCTAAAAACGCTCCCACAGCTCTGCTGCTCTGTGATGAAGCTGCGTTTCAGCACTTTGTTGGCTTTTAAAAGACTCACCTGGACCCTGAGCTCAACTTCCTGTTTTCTGTTTGGCTTTATAAAAGCTGAATCTCCCAAACCTTCGCACACCTTAACACACCTCGCACATCTATGCACACCTTCACACACCTTCACACACCTTAAAACACCTTCACACACCTTCACACACCTTAAAACACCTTCACACACCTTAAACACCTTCACACACCTTAAACACCTTCATACACCTTAAACACCTTCACACACCTTCACACACCTTAAAACACCTTCACACACCTTCATACACCTTAAACACCTTCATACACCTTAAACACCTTCACACACCTTCACACACCTTAAAACACCTTCACACACCTTCACACACCTTAAACACCTTCATACACCTTAAACACCTTCACACACCTTCACACACCTTAAAACACCTTCACACACCTTCATACACCTTAAACACCTTCACACACCTTCATACACCTTAAACACCTTCACACACCTTAAACACCTTCACACACCTTCACACACCTTAAACACCTTCATACACCTTCACACACCTTAAACACCTTCACACACCTTCACACACCTTAAACACCTTCATACACCTTCACACACCTTAAAACACCTTCACACACCTTAAACACCTTCACACACCTTCATACACCTTAAAACACCTTCACACACCTTCATACACCTTAAAACACCTTCACACACCTTCATACACCTTAAACACCTTCATACACCTTAAACACCTTCACACACCTTCACACACCTTAAAACACCTTCACACACCTTAAACACCTTCACACACCTTCATACACCTTAAAACACCTTCACACACCTTAAACACCTTCACACACCTTCATACACCTTAAACACCTTCATACACCTTAAACACCTTCACACACCTTCATACACCTTAAACACCTTAACACACCTTCACACACCTTAAACACCTTCACACACCTTCATACACCTTAAACACCTTCATACACCTTCATACACCTTAAACACCTTCACACACCTTAAAACACCTTCACACACCTTCACACACCTTAAACACCTTCATACACCTTCACACACCTTAAACACCTTCACACACCTTCATACACCTTCATACACCTTAAACACCTTCACACACCTTCATACACCTTAAACACCTTCACACACCTTCATACACCTTAAACACCTTCACACACCTTCATACACCTTAAACACCTTCATACACCTTCATACACCTTAAACACCTTCACACACCTTCATACACCTTAAACACCTTCACACACCTTAAAACACCTTCACACACCTTCACACACCTTCAAACACCTTCACACACCTTCACACACCTTAAAACACCTTCACACACCTTAAAACACCTTCACACACCTTCACACACCTTCACACACCTTCACACACCTTAAAACACCTTCACACACCTTCACAGACCTTCACACACCTTCACACACCTTAAAACACCTTCACACACCTTCACACACCTTCACACACCTTAAAACACCTTCACACACCTTCACACACCTTAAAACACCTTCACACACCTTAAAACACCTTCACACACCTTAAACACCTTCACACACCTTCATACACCTTAAACACCTTCACACACCTTCATACACCTTAAACACATTCACACACCTTCACACACCTTCATACACCTTAAACACCTTCACACACCTTCATACACCTTAAACACCTTCATACACCTTAAACACCTTCATACACCTTCATACACCTTAAACACCTTCACACACCTTCATACACCTTAAACACCTTCACACACCTTCATACACCTTAAACACCTTCATACACCTTCATACACCTTAAACACCTTCACACACCTTCATACACCTTAAACACCTTCACACACCTTAAAACACCTTCACACACCTTCACACACCTTAAACACCTTCACACACCTTCACACACCTTAAAACACCTTCACACACCTTAAAACACCTTCACACACCTTCACACACCTTCACACACCTTAAAACACCTTCACACACCTTCACACACCTTCACAGACCTTCACACACCTTCACACACCTTAAAACACCTTCACACACCTTCACACACCTTCACACACCTTCACACACCTTAAAACACCTTCACACACCTTCACACACCTTAAAACACCTTCACACACCTTAAAACACCTTCACACACCTTCACACACCTTAAAACACCTTCATACACCTTAAACACCTTCACACACCTTCATACACCTTAAAACACCTTCATACACCTTAAAACACTTTCACACACCTTCACACACCTTAAAACACCTTCACACACCTTCACACACCTTAAAACACCTTCATACACCTTAGACACCTTCACACACCTTCATACACCTTAAACACCTTCACATACCTTCACACACCTTAAAACACCTTCATACACCTTAAACACCTTCACACACCTTAAAACACCTTCACATACCTTCATAAACCTTTGCACACCTTCACACTTTCGCACACCTTCACACACCTCACACATCTTTGCACACCTTCCCACCTTCTCACACTTTCACACACATGCACCTTCTCATACCTTCACACACCTTCACACATTCGCACACCGTCAAACACCTTCACACACCTTCATAAAACTTCACACATTCGCACACCTTTGCACACCTTCACACATGTTCATAAACTTTGCACACCTTCGCACACCTTCACACATTCGCACACATTCGCACACCTTCGCACACCTTCGCACATGTTCATAAACTTTGCACACCTTCGCACACCTTCACACATTCGCACACATTCGCACAGCTTCGCACACCTTCACACATTCACACACCTTTGCACACCTTCACACATGTTCATAAACTTTGCACACTTTCGCACACCTTCACACACCTTCACACACCTTAAACACCTTCACACACCTTCACACACCTTCACACACCTTAAAACACCTTCACATACCTTCATAAACCTTTGCACACCTTCACACACCTCACACATCTTTGCACACCTTCGCACACCTTCACACATTCGCACACCTTCGCACACCTTCGCACATGTTCATAAACTTTGCACACCTTCGCACACCTTCACACATTCGCACACCTTCGCACACCTTCGCACATGTTCATAAACTTTGCACACCTTCACACATTCGCACAGCTTCACACACCTTCAGACATTCACACACCTTTGCACACCTTCACACATGTTCATAAACTTTGCACACCTTTGCACACCTTCACACATGTTCATAAACTTTGCACACCTTCGCACACCTTTGCACACCTTCACACATGTTCATAAACTTTGCACACCTTCGCACACCTTCACACATGTTCATAAACTTTGCACACATTCGCACACCGTCAAACACCTTCACACACCTTCATAAACCTTTTCACATTCGCACACCTTTGCACACCTTCACACATGTTCATAAACTTTGCACACCTTCGCACACCTTCACACACCTTCATAAACCTTTTCACATTCGCACACCTTTGCACACCTTCACACATGTTCATAAACTTTGCACACCTTCGCACACCTTCGCACATGTTCATAAACTTTGCACACCTTCGCACACCTTCACACACCTTCACACATTCGCATACCGTCAAACACCTTCACACACCTTCATAAACCTTTTCACATTCGCACACCTTTGCACACCTTCACACATGTTCATAAACTTTGCACACCTTCGCACACCTTCGCACATGTTCATAAACTTTGCACACCTTCGCACACCTTTGCACACCTTCACACATTCGCACACCTTTGCACACCTTCGCACATGTTCATAAACTTTGCACACCTTCGCATACCTTCACACACCTTCACACATTCGCACACCTTTGCACACCTTCACACATTCGCACACCTTTGCACACCTTCACACATGTTCATAAACTTTGCACACTTTCGCACACCTTTGCACAACTTCACACATGTTCATAAACTTTGCACACCTTCACATATGTTCATAAACTTTGCACACCTTTGCACACCTTCACACATTCGCACACCTTCACACATTCGCTCACCTTTGCACACCTTTGCACACCTTCACACATGTTCATAAACTTTGCACACTTTCGCACACCTTCACACACCTTCACACATTCGCACACCTTCGCACACCTTCACACACCTTCACACATTCGCTCACCTTTGCACACCTTCACACATGTTCATAAACTTTGCACACTTTCGCACGCCTTCACACACCTTCACACATTCGCACACCTTCACACATTCGCACACCTTTGCACACCTTCGCACATCTTCGCACACCTTCACACATGTTCATAAACTTTGCACACCTTCACATATGTTCATAAACTTTGCACACCTTTGCACACCTTCACACATTCGCACACCTTTGCACACCTTCACACATTCGCTCACCTTTGCACACCTTTGCACACCTCGCACTGCTTCAGCTGACATTCTAATTATTCTAATTATTGATTATTGTTTAAAAGTACATTGTTGACTCTTTCAGAATAAAAGGCTGCGTTGTGTTTAGATGCAGTGATTCAGCAGATTCAGACCAGAGTCTGTAACATTTCTGCCTGTTTTAAATTAATGACGGCCTCTCAGCCATCTGTCCTCAGTGAGCGGCTGAGGGGCATCAACAATATGTCCGCCACCAACGGCAAAACTGATGAATGAATCATGTCCTTTGTGCCAGATTAAATATTTCACTGTTGAGATTCAGCACCAATCGAACTGTTCAGATCAGAGAGGAAGTTCTGTCCCGTCTGTGTCCCTGTGAGGTGGGGGGTTGTTTTGTGCTCTTAACATACAGGTTTCCTGTTTGCTTCCCCCTTTAGGATGTTAAAATGCTCTCTGTCTGACAGCAGTATAATATACGATCACATTCTGCGGATCATGTTGTTGCAGCTCTTCATTAAAGCTCTGTGTTGTTTCCACTGAGTCAAATATTCAAACCACAGACTCCATTAGGATTTAGTGGTTTGGGGGCCCTCGGGGACCCCAGGGTGGGGCCTCCACTTGTTTTTTTCATCCCCTTTTTTCTAATTGAAGCAGTAGTGGAAAAAGTCCTCTGATCACTTCCACCAAGTTTATAAGACATTGTTCAGGCTGTGAAGTACTGTTACTGTATATAACTGTAGTGAGTTCCAGCAGAGGCAGTGACGCATACTCTTTGGTCTCAGTCCACTAACACATGAGAGATAATGTCGTTATTACATAGTACGTTTGGTGTTTGTGGGCCCTTCTGTAACGTGTAATGGTTTAATATCTAGCAGGTCATTAATATAATATTATTCTCTGTATTGTTATTTTAAACTTATTCCCTGTACTTCTTCTCTTATGTAGATACTCAGTGTGAACATCATAATAATCACACAGGGATCTAAAACATTAGCAGCAACATTTCAAAATGTTTGTATTTAGTTTGTGTCCCTCCGGTGCTCAAACTGTCTTGTTTCCGCTCATTTAGGCCAAATCTGGCCTTTAACACCTTCATCAGAGCCAAACACGGCGCCCGGTTCATCTGTTGATCCTGTTTGTGTTTGAGTCTCCGCAGGTGAAGCCGCGGCCGCCCTGATGCCCTGCAGTCGAACAGGGCAGCAGGTCGTCAGAGAGCCGCTCAGGACATTGTTTGGCCGTCTGTCTGTTGTTGCGCTGACTGAGCGCGCCCCTCCAGCACGAACGCAGCAGATGTCTGCGTGTACGGCGAGCTGGCAGCCGGCGCAGGTGGCAGATGCCCGAGTCCGGTGCCAAACGCCGGCAGTTGGGCACAGATGGAGCGTCACGTTCGGGGAGGGAACGGAGGGCCCTGACCTTCTGCTGCTGGAGGTGAGGCTCTGAGGAATGTGGGGCTACGAGGGAGTCGTCCATCCCCCCAACACATTACTCCCTCGTTTACGAGGGGACAGAGAGGTGGAGGATAGAGAGGTGGAGGATCTCTCCATAGAGAGGTGGAGGATCTCTCCACAGAGAGGTGGAGGATCTCTCCACAGAGAGGTGGGATGTGAGAGTACAGACTCGAAGCTTCTCCTCTCTCCTGACTGCGTCTCTACCTTACAGCGTTCATACCAATCTACATGTAACTCTAAAGGATCTGGTGTCACCTTCCTTTCTGAAAACATGTCAGTGTTTCACCTCTTTAACATCCGCTGACCAAACCTCCATGTGAATAACTAATCTGTCCTCTTACTTATCCTCTTTTAAACCCAGAGCTTAGTGAAATGTTGCTTCCCATTATTTCAACATGTACAAGCCAATTTTAGCCGAAGGAAAAAAGGAACTAAAAGTAATATTAAAAGTCACTGATGGGAAATACAGAAATATTCCTGTGTGTCTGATCTGCAGAAAGAAATAAAGCTCATTGAGCTGCTTCATCTCGTCACTGCAGACACGTTTCTCTACCAAAGTACTGAACTAAGAAACAGGTTGAAATGAGTTGTCAGGGTGACGGCTGCAGCAGAGCTCCTGAGCAGCAGTGATTTGCAGCAGACCGACATCTGTTCAGATTTCAGATTAAAAAACACTTACTGGTAAATTTGGGCGCCTGCGAGGACGAATTAAAGATTTTCTTCAGTGGGATTAAAAGACTGATTGAGCTGCAGGTTTATTATCCAGCCGTCGAGGAAAAAACAGACCGTCAGCTGTTTGTCTTCACCTTTGTCTTCATCAACACGGCGGCTTTACTGGCGATGCCTCCGGGGGTCAAAGGTCAGACTGCCCCGAGGACAGAGCTGCTGGTCACAGCGACACCACCGAAGAAAAAACAGCTGATTTAAAGTCACAGCGACACGAAGAGGCGAGAATTAAATTCATGACTTCAAACACAAACAACATGTAAAATAAAAAGTGCAAAATGATAAATCACATGATGAAGAGGACGGAGTCAGAGCGACGATGAAGAGGACGGAGTCAGAGCGACGATGAAGAGGACGGAGTCAGAGCGATGATGAAGAGGACCGAATCAGAGCGACGATGATGAAGAGGACGGAGTCAGAGCGACGATGAAGAGGACGGAGTCAGAGCGACGATGAAGAGGACGGAGTCAGAGCGACGATGAAGAGGACGGAATCAGAGCGACAATGATGAAGAGGACGGAGTCAGAGCGACGATGAAGAGGACGGAATCAGAGCGACAATGATGAAGAGGATGATGAAGAGGGCGGAGTCAGAGCGACGATGAAGAGGACGGAGTCAGAGCGACGATGAAGAGGACGGAGTCAGAGCGACGATGAAGAGGACGGAGTCAGAGCGACGATGAAGAGGACGGAGTCAGAGCGACGATGAAGAGGACCGAATCAGAGCGACGATGAAGAGGACCGAATCAGAGCGACGATGAAGAGGACGGAGTCAGAGCGACGATGATGACGAGGACGGAGTCAGAGCGACGATGAAGAGGACCGAATCAGAGCGACGATGATGAAGAGGACGGAGTCAGAGCGACGATGATAATGATGACGATGATGAAGAGGACGATGAAGAGGACGGAGTCAGAGCGACGATGATGAAGAGGACGATGAAGAGGACGGAGTC
Organism: Lepomis macrochirus; assembly: GCA_024633595.2. Lineage (NCBI taxonomy): Eukaryota > Metazoa > Chordata > Actinopteri > Centrarchiformes > Centrarchidae > Lepomis > Lepomis macrochirus. The sequence continues at coordinate 1,372,900 of JALXJV020000016.1, forward strand.
AGAGCGACGATGATAATGATGACGATGATGATGATGATGAACAGGACGGAGTCAGAGCGATGATGAAGAGGACGGAGTCAGAGCGACGATGATAATGATGACGATGATGATGATGATGAACAGGACGGAGTCAGAGCGACGATGAAGAGGACGGAGTCAGAGCGATGATGAAGAGGACCGAATCAGAGCGACGATGAAGAGGACGGAGTCAGAGCGACGATGATGAACAGGACGGAGTCAGAGCGACGATGAAGAGGACGGAGTCAGAGCGATGATGAAGAGGACCGAATCAGAGCGACGATGAAGAGGACGGAGTCAGAGCGATGATGAAGAGGACCGAATCAGAGCGACGATGATGAAGAGGACGGAGTCAGAGCGACGATGATGAAGAGGATGATGAAGAGGACGGAGTCAGAGCGACGATGATGAAGAGGACGGAGTCAGAGCCGACGATGATAATGATGATGATGATGAAGAGGACGATGAAGAGGACGGAGTCAGAGCGACGATGATGAAGAGGACGATGAAGAGGACGGAGTCAGAGCGACGATGATAATGATGACGATGATGAAGAGGACGATGAAGAGGACGGAGTCACAGCGACGATGAAGAGGACGGAATCAGAGCGACAATGATGAAGAGGACGGAGTCAGAGCGACGATGAAGAGGACGGAATCAGAGCGACAATGATGAAGAGGATGATGAAGAGGACGGAGTCAGAGCGACGATGAAGAGGACGGAGTCAGAGCGACGATGAAGAGGACGGAGTCAGAGCGACGATGAAGAGGACGGAGTCAGAGTGACGATGAAGAGGACCGAATCAGAGCGACGATGAAGAGGACGGAGTCAGAGCGACGATGATGAAGAGGACGGAGTCAGAGCGACGATGAAGAGGACCGAATCAGAGCGACGATGATGAAGAGGACGGAGTCAGAGCGACGATGATGAAGAGGACGGAGTCAGAGCGACGATGATAATGATGACGATGATGAAGAGGACGATGAAGAGGACGGAGTCAGAGCGACGATGATGAAGAGGACGATGAAGAGGACGGAGTCAGAGCGACGATGATAATGATGACGATGATGATGATGAACAGGACGGAGTCAGAGCGATGATGAAGAGGACGGAGTCAGAGCGACGATGATAATGATGACGATGATGATGATGATGAACAGGACGGAGTCAGAGCGACGATGAAGAGGACGGAGTCAGAGCGATGATGAAGAGGACCGAATCAGAGCGACGATGAAGAGGACGGAGTCAGAGCGACGATGATGAACAGGACGGAGTCAGAGCGACGATGATGAAGAGGACGGAGTCAGAGCGACGATGATGAAGAGGATGATGAAGAGGACGGAGTCAGAGCGACGATGATGAAGAGGACGGAGTCAGAGCGACGATGATAATGATGATGATGATGAAGAGGACGATGAAGAGGACGGAGTCAGAGCGACGATGATGAAGAGGACGATGAAGAGGACGGAGTCAGAGCGACGATGATAATGATGACGATGATGAAGAGGACGATGAAGAGGACGGAGTCACAGCGACGTTGATAATGATGACGATGATGATGATGATGAAGAGGACGGAGTCAGAGCGACGATGATAATGATGATGATGATGAAGAGGACGGAGTCAGAGCGACGATGATGAAGAGGACGGAGTCACAGCGACGATGATAATGATGACGATGATGAAGAGGACGATGAAGAGGACGGAGTCACAGCGACGTTGATAATGATGACGATGATGATGATGATGATGAAGAGGACGGAGTCAGAGCGACGATGATGAAGAGGACGGAGTCAGAGCGACGATGATAATGATGATGATGATGAAGAGGACGGAGTCAGAGCGACGATGATGAAGAGGATGATGAAGAGGACGGAGTCAGAGCGACGTTGATAATGATGACGATGATGAAGAGGACGGAGTCAGAGCGACGTTGATAATGATGATGATGATGAAGAGGACGGAGTCAGAGCGACGATGATAATGATGATGATGATGAAGAGGACGGAGTCAGAGCGACGATGATGAAGAGGATGATGAAGAGGACGGAGTCAGAGCGACGTTGATAATGATGATGATGATGAAGAGGACGGAGTCAGAGCGACGTTGATAATGATGACGATGATGATGATGATGAAGAGGACGGCGCCTCCATCAGGGTTCTTACTGAGGAAACTGGCAGGAGGAAGCAAACAGGCCAACAGGCTGCTGGTGATCCAGATCGGGCTCATAAATCTGAGATGAGCCTGTTGGCCTCCTGTGCTGGGGGGGGGGGTGAATGATGGAGCGGGACTCTGGGGACGGAGGTTTAGCCATATGGCCCTTTAACCGGACAGGAGCCAGTCGCTGAGGTCACTTCCTGCGGCCTCATGTGGGACCTTCAGACCGCTGATCTCAGGACGGCAGCGTTTGACCTCTCCATCCCCAAAAACACGAGTCTGACCCTCCGTCAATCTGCCGGACAGCTGACAGCAGACCTGAGTCAGGGATTACGCTCTGCGAGCTGCGTCTGCACATTTAGTCTGAAACACAGCAAAATAAAAAGATTTCAGAGCAACAAAAGGAAAACGAGCGAAAAAGGTCCCATCAAGAGACGAAGCTGCTTCAGACAGAGTTCATCAGCTCTGTCTTTATTAAACCTGAAGCTCATCAGGACGCTGTGGCATTCAGTCTGTTAGCATGACATCACGACCTGGGACCTGTTAGCTTTAGCATGACAGGTTTAGCTTTAGCCTCAGTCTGTTAGCGTGAGATCACGACCTGGGACCTGTTAGCTTTAGCCTCAGTCTGTTAGCATGACATCACGACCTGGGACCTGTTAGCTTTAGCCTCAGTCTGTTAGCATGATATCACGACCTGGGACCTCTTAGCTTTAGCATGACAGGTTTAGCTTTAGCCTCAGTCTGTTAGCGTGAGATCACGACCTGGGACCTGTTAGCTTTAACCTCATGGCACGTTCGAGACTGGTCGTAACTGGGATATTTCCCAGTTGAAACTTCCGACTTCCGACATCAAAGCGTTCCAGGTGCGTGGTGGTGCATGACGCCGAAAGTGAACGAAAATCATGGATGACCGTGACAAAGTGAACACACAGTTGCACCCTCAGCAGCTTTAGGTGTTAATTAAAAGGATGGCAGTTTAACTGCAACAACTGAAATAAATAGTCCATACATTACTAGTTATGTGTTCCCCAAGTTGGCAGCCCTGAAGTAAGTCAATGTTGTCCGTTACACTTCCTAATGTTTCGGCATTTTTAACAATAACTTTTATGCAGAAAAGATGACTTTATGAGATTCTTTACTGTAGCCAGCTACCGTATGTGTAAAACATATTTCTACATCAGTATACATGCAGAACAAGTTTTACTGCATGATCGTATTTATTATTTTAATTCAAATACATGCAAATATACGTTTTGTTGCCATTTAGTTTATGGTTTACCATTTACAAAGTGTGCTTCCATGGAGCTGACATTGTTTTCTGGCGTCATTCAGCTGCTACCCGTGAAGTCGGGTACAAATTTTTCTCCGAGTTCACAAGTAGGACATCCGACTTCAAGTGGCGTTCTGGGGTACTTTTCCTAGTTGGAGGTCGGAAATTTCCCAGTTCCGAGTTGCCGGGAACGCAGCATCAGTCTGTTAGCATGATATCACGACCTGGGACCTGTTAGCTTTAGCATGACAGGATCACGACCTGGGACCTGTTAGCTTTAACCTCAGTCTGTTAGCACAATATCACGACCTGGGGCCTGTTAGCTTTAGCCTCAGTCTGTTAGCATGACATCACGACCTGGGACCTGTTAGCTTTAGCATGACAGGTTTAGCTTTAGCCTCAGTCTGTTAGCATGACATCATGACCTGGGACCTCTTAGCTTTAACCTCAGTCTGTTAGCATGACATCACGACCTGGGACGTGTTAGCTTTAACCGCAGTCTGTTAGCATGACATCACGACCTGGGACCTGTTAGCTTTAGCCTCAGTCTGTTAGCGTGACATCACGACCTGGGACCTCTTAGCTTTAGCCTCAGTCTGTTAGCGTGACATCACGACCTGGGACCTCTTAGCTTTAGCCTCAGTCTGTTAGCATGACATCACGACCTGGGACCTGTTAGCTTTAGCCTCAGTCTGTTAGCGTGACATCACGACCTGGGACCTGTTAGCTTTAGCCTCAGTCTGTTAGCACAATAGCACGACCTGGGACCTCTTAGCTTTAGCCTCAGTCTGTTAGCGTGACATCACGACCTGGGACCTGTTAGCTTTAGCCTCAGTCTGTTAGCGTGACATCACGACCTGGGACCTGTTAGCTTTAGCCTCAGTCTGTTAGCACAATATCACGACCTGGGACCTGTTAGCTTTAGCCTCAGTCTGTTAGCATGACATCATGATCTGGGACCTGTTAGCTTTAGCCTCAGTCTGTTAACATGACATCATGGCCTAGGCCCAGTTAGCTTTAGCCTCAGACTATTAGCATGACAGGTTTAGCTTTAGCCTCAGTCTGTTAGCATGACATCATGATCTGGGACCTCTTAGCTTTAGCCTCAGTCTGTTAGCATGACATCACGACCTGGGACCTCTTAGCTTTAGCCTCAGTCTGTTAGCGTGACATCACGACCTGGGACCTGTTAGCTTTAGCCTCAGTCTGTTAGCGTGATATCACAATCTGGGACCTGTTAGCTTTAGCCTCAGTCTGTTAGCACAATATCACAACCTGGGACCTGTTAGCTTTAGCCTCAGTCTGTTAGCATGACATCATGATCTGGGACCTGTTAGCTTTAGCCTCAGTCTGTTAGCGTGATATCACAATCTGGGACCTGTTAGCTTTAGCGTCTGTTAGCACAATATCACAACCTGGGACCTGTTAGCTTTAGCCTCAGTCTGTTAACATGACATCATGGCCTAGGCCCAGCTAGCTTTAGCCTCAGATTATTAGCATGACAGGTTTAGCTTTAGCCTCAGTCTGTTAGCACGATATCACGACCTGGGACCTCTTAGCTTTAGCTTCAGTCTGTTAGCATGATATTATGATCTGGGACCTGTTAGCTTTAGCCTCAGTCTGTTAGCATGATATCATGATCTGGGACCTGTTAGCTTTAGCTTTAGCCTCAGACTATTAGCATGACAGGTTTAGCTTTAGCCTCAGTCTGTTAGCACGATATCATGATCTGAGACCTGTTAGCTTTAGCTTTAGCATCAGTCTGTTAGTATTACTTTTTACATCCAAGCTGCTTTCAGTAGGCCGGCCCCCTGCATTTCATACTCTTTTAGTGGTTCTCAAAGTAGGGTCCTGGGACCCCCAGGGGTCCTTGAGGGGGTGCAGGGGGCCCCCTGCAAAAAGAGGAATAATTGATCTTTACTATAATTTCATCCATAAATAATCTAATGACAGAATGTTTGACTATTCTGGTCAAAGACAGGTGAACAGCTTACATCACACCTGTACTCGGAGTTACCTGCCTGCATTCAGAGGAACCCAACAGGTGTGAACACACACCTGAGACTCAGTTTCCTGAAATCTCCAGCTCGCCATCATCAAACGCAGCAGCTCTCGGCCACATGTGGCTTCTCTTTTCCCCGAATGAACCAGAACGAGCCGATGATTTCCATCAGAAGGAGGAAAAAGAGACGGGATGTGTGACCCAGCCTCAAACTGTCGCTCTGCAATAATGAAGTGTTGGACAGAGAGTCTGACACTCGGGGGGCTCAGAGAGGGCTTTGATTAAGTCCTCCGAGCTTCATTAAAAACCATGAAAGCTCATTTTAGAGACAGACTCCCCTTCCCCTCCTCCCATCTCTCCCCCACCGAACCACTCATCACTCTCTCTTTTCTGCCGGAGTGTGAAGCTTTAAAGTCGAGAAGCGTGAGCCGGCCGACGGACGTTTATACACAGAAGCAAATGCTCACGTTTGACCTCGACTGCTGTAGTAAAGTAGGGTACTTTTAAAAACTGTAGTTTATCAGACAGCTGCAGCTTGAAAAAGACGCCACAGTCCAAAATGAGGATTTAGCTTCAATTTGTCAGTTTTCAAGATTTCAAGTAAATTTTATTTAAAACTAAACTATTATTACCAGAGTTTCATAAAGCGCACAAAACAATCTGAAATACTTTATTTCAACATTTAATTTGTCTTCTTTAACTGCTCTTTTTAAAATCTCCATTTTGAATCATAAATGGTTTGAAAGTTTGTTTTCTGGAGCTCAATGTTCATTTATCAAACATCAGTACGACAAACTGTGAAATGTGTTACCTCATCTTTGACAGCTGTTTCCTGCAGGAGACGTTTACAGAGTTTTTCAAAAAATATGTAAATGTGTAAATATGAATAAAAATATTTATGACAAAACGTTCTGTAAATTTCTGTAAAGTCCATCTGACTCTTATCAATGTGCTGGAAAATGGATTTGTGTGATATGCAAATCAGCGCATATTTAATGAGAAAATAGCTAATTTGCATATGTACCATAGAAAACAAAGAAGTGTAATTCATAAAGAGCATTTCCTCTCAGCTTGTGAAGCTTCTTTGTGAAGTGAGTGAAGTTGAGAAAAGATCACAATCATTAAATTTAATCCGTCACACTGACAAGTTCTGTGATTTCCTGTTTTACTTTGAAAGGCTTGTGTGCAGCCCTGGCTGATTGTTTGCACCTGTCCTGACGTGTCTCACCTGTCCTGACGTGTCTCACCTGTGCCCTCCTCTTGTGAAGGGTTGGAGTTTCTCCCCAGAACACCTGTCACGTGTTCCTGTCAGGTGGAAATAAGGTAATAAGGCTGCTTTCACTTGTTTGTTCACACTCAGCCTGCTGAATAACAAACAGCCCCCCCCCCCCGTCGTCTCGCTCTGATGATGATGATGATGATGATGATGGGGGGCGGGGCTCCTGATCTTCAGCCCTCGTCGGGATCAAAGTCAGAAGTTAATTTGCCAGTTTGAGAAAATCTGAAACGAGTCGTTTGATTTCGTGAATCAAATCAAAAAGCACTTTCTCTTTAATGCTGACGGACAGCTGACGCGCTGACATCACACTCATGCCTGTGACATCACAATGACCTCACTGTATTTCCTCTCCTCCAGGTAACCTGATCAAATACAGATTTATATACAGTACATGGCCAAAAGTCCTGGGACGCCCCGTCCTGATGTATTTTGTACTGTTCCAGAGTTTCACAAAATGAAAGACACTAAACACAGTGAAGCTTGATTATTCACGTCTGTCTGTTTTATACACAGTCAGTCACCTTTCTTTACTTAATGTAAAAGCTCATCTGGTCTTTCTAACAGTCTCCATATTTAATCAGCCATCTGTCAGAGACGCCGCCGTCAGATCAGCAGGACGTTTGCTGAGGTTTCTCTGTAAACCTGTGAGGACACGCTGAATAAATCCAGGACAGAAACATATTCAGATAAAACCACAGAAATCCATCTGACTCCCGTCAGCGTGCTGGAAAATGGATTTGTGTAATATGCAAATCAGCGCATATTTAATGAGGAGCTAATGAGCTAATTTAAAAGAAGCTTGTATTTCTGTTTACATTCAGCTGTAAAGTTGGTAAAAAGCCGCCCCCCCCAAACCTTTCCCTCTCGTCCAACATCAGAATCTGAAACAGTCAGTGAGGAGCCTTTCAGTTTCTGGTCTTCTTTTAGTCCCACGTCTGCAATATTCAAGATATTTAATTATTCTGTCTCACTGACGGTGACAGAGAAAAGGACAAACTGAGGTCGTGCAGGTTAAAGCTGAAGACAGTTCAGACAGACGTCCATTTAAATAAAAGCTCTCTAAAACAAAGACATGATTAAACAGCAGGATGATGAAACTGTATCAGGTACTGAGCCTGCTGATAAACTGACCGCAGATCAGCTGATTACAGACAGGAAACGGTTTCAAACAAATGAATTTATCTTCACCATAAATAAATCAGTCCGCCGTCGTACTGCAGTGACAGAAAGATGGAGGACGACCTGCAGCTCTGTGGCCCCTCAGCCACGGCGCCGCTCCGCCCTCTGCAGGACGAGCGGCAGCGCTGCAGCTCGCTGAGGAGCTGCTGCCTGATCATCTTCACTTCCTTACTGATGTAATCAGTCAGCAAACGTCAGAAGTGCTGAGGTTAATATGAAGCTCACAGTTTCCTGAAACAAAACAAAGAGGCGTTTCTGCTGCCGCCCGTCTCAGAACATGAGGGGTCCCTCAGAGAGGAGGGCCCTTCATGTTTCACCACCAACAGCCTCCTCTGACAAACCCAGAGATCTGTGAACCTCTCTGGTCGACCGCCAGATCCCAAACCAGCTGACGGACGCTGAGGTCGACCGCAGAGGTTTACAGGTTACTGACACCTCTGAGTCAAACACGGCCCCAGCTCCGCCTCCTCGGCCGGAGCCTCGACGAACGAAGACGTAAACTGTACCGGTCAGAAGCAGTGCTGCTGTGTAATAAGAATGTACAGAAAGTATTAACAGGCTGTTTTCATTTCACTGAAGTTATAAAGTAAAGTTAGAGATTCAGAAGTAACCAGTTATTCTGCACACAAACTACCAACACGGAGGAGTTTTAAAAGGTTTCAGTGTGTTACTGTTAGTGCAGATTAACCTCCTCCTCTTCCTCTCTGAGCTGCTGTTGACATTGTTTTATTTTATTTTGAAAATCAGCTGACAAACCTCCAGCTGTGATGTCGTCATCCCGCCCGTGGTCACTTCACATAAGGACTATTGTAATGCTCTTTTCACAGGTGTTCCCTCCAAAGTGCTACCTGAGCTTCAGTTAGTTCAGAGCTCTGCAGCTCCTGATCACATCTTTTTGCACTTAAGAACACAACTTCTCCACGTTCACACACCTTCACCTGCTCTCAGATCTTCATCTTCAATTTACCTCGGATTCGACTAAATACCATGGGGGTCAGATCTTTTATTTATGCTGCCCCGCCTCTCTTCCCCTGGATGTTCACAATAGCGTCTGCTGCTTGTTGACTTTTAAAACGCGTCTTAAGACACTTTTTATAAAAGCTTTTTTTAGAACACTGAGCTTTTAATGCATCTGATCTGTGCGGCTTGTTTCTCTGTGATTTCTTTTATGCACTGATCTGTATTTTGTTTGTGACCTTGGATGTTATGAAAGGCGCCATTAAGTAAAATGCATTAATATTATTATTGTCCCGCCGTCTAATGAAGCTCCGCCACAATAAAAGCAGTTGAGTTTTGTTTTAATGCAACAAAGTGAACAGACGGCGGCTGTGATGTCACGTTACATCAGCGTTACAGAGAAACAGCGTGAATGAGCGGCGCCGTCATCCTCATGTCCAAACATCATCACGGAGACAGAAAACACGTCTGTCGTCCGACGACTGTGGACGAGGACGTCACGTTCAGTCCAGCTCTTCAGGAGTCAAAGTATTTAACTCTTTCATTCATGTTTTAAAATCGTTTGACTGCAAATATTCACATCAAACAAACCTTTTCAAACCGTGCTGGTTACCCTGAAACAGGAAGTCTCTGAAGCGAACGGAACAAAACTTTACTGCTTCCAGTCTGACTTCACGTCACTAAGTACTTCCTGTCTGTCCTTTAACTCTACACAGATCCGCAGTCAGTTTCAGGCTGAAAACCGAAGCGACCTGAGGCGGGAAACCTTCTGGAGAAACGCAGGTCGTCGTCGATCCGCCGCTCAGACCGGTCAACCTGCTCGCCGGCCTGAAGTACCTGAAACCAGGTGAGTTCTTGGACCAAACTGTAGGACACACTGAGGACAGAGACACTACGTCTTCTCCTTCCTCCTCCTTCTCATCTCCTCCTTCCACTGGTCGAGCGGCAGGACGGCGTCCTGGGGACAGTACACGTGTCGAAGTACTGGCTGTGGCCCGTGTCCTTGTTGCGGTCCAGCTGACACCGGCTGCACTTGCTCGTTTCCACTCTGCGAATGTAAGCCCTCCGGCCCGGTACAGGGGGGCGGCGCCGGCGGCGGGGGCCGGCCGCAGCGTTCGGTGTCGCCACAGGGACCTGTGAGGCCAAAAACACAAATGGGCCAATGGCGGGGGCGAGAACAGGTAAAGGGGCGGAGGTGGGAGGGGGGGTCTGCTTTGGAAACAGCTGTCGCTGACCCGGCGGCCTCAGGTGGACCGGCGGCGGTGCATGGGGGCGTGGCGGAGCTGCAGACTTCCTCTTGACCGCTGTTTTTTTGGGCAGGTGGGTCTGAAGCTGGGCAGGCTGTGGGGGTGCAGCTGTGGGGCGTACCTGTACAGGTGGGAGGGGCTCAGGAGCAGGTGGGCCGGCCCCCTGCAGCAGACCGGCCTGCCTCTTGTTGCTCCACTGGATCAGGTCGGTCTGACTGACATCAAACAGCTGCAGGGTCGTGTTCTGCGTCACGCCGCCGTTCCCCAGCACCAGCTGAGCGATCTTCCTGTAGTCCCTGAGAATCAGGCTCCACCTGCTCAGGACCTGGTGCCCCTGATTCACGGGGCTCCTGTGAATGTTACAGAGTTTGACGAAGATGGAGTCGACCAGACGACAAGTCCCCGGCCACCCGGCAGAGGATCCTGTCGATCCTGACACACAGTCTTCGCCCTCCGCCGCCAACGCAGGTGTGTTACCGGGACGCCTGAACCCTCGCTGCTGGTCAGACGGCAGAAGGTTCTGCCACAGGGCTGTGATGGTGCTGGCCTGCTGGCTGCTCAGAGTGTGGCCGGTTTCAGTCCTCAGTCCCACCAAGAACTCTGCCAGGCGGTCCACCTGCTGCATCCCCGAGACGTCCACCGCCTGCTGGATATAAGAGCACAGAGGAATCAAACTCACAACACCTGACAACCGACAGAGTTCAGCTTCATCGGCCGTGAACAGTAAGGGAGCCTGATCAGGCTCACGTGTACGATTCTGTGCGAGTCAGATCTAAACACATGCTGGTGCTCAAACATGTAGGCTAACCCACAGCCTAGCTAACGTTAGCCTCATCACTTCTCAGAAACATCTTCAGAGCTCTCGGTAAACACTGTGTAGTATTAAGGGCCTTGTCACGCATCTATGTTTCTGTGTTTCCACAGAATATTAAATAGGATGTGATGATCGGCCAGGTCACAAGAATTAAACAACACGTCCCAGTTGTTTCCTCCGTTTATAACTGAATCCCTTCAGTTGCTGGGACTCAACAGCTGGGGAGCAGCTGCACAGCAGGACTCAGAGCAGATTGTTGCGTTTGGTCATTTTATGTCACTGAGTAGCTGTTTCCAGGCAACATTACAAAATGTAGCTGCAGTGTGTAGCTGCAGTGTGTAGCTGCAGTGTGTAGCTGCAGTGTGTAGCTGCAGTGTGTAGCTGCAGTGTGTAGCTGCAGTGTGTAGCTGCAGTGTGAGGTTGCAGTGTGTAGCTGCAGTGTGTAGTTACAGTGTGTAGCTGCAGTGTGTAGTTACAGTGTATAGCTGCAGTGTGTAGTTACAGTGTGTAGCTGCAGTGTGTAGTTACAGTGTGAGGCTGCAGTGTGTAGTTACAGTGTGTAGCTGCAGTGTGTAGTTACAGTGTGTAGCTGCAGTGTGTAGTTACAGTGTGTAGCTGCAGTGTGTAGTTACAGTGTGTAGTTACAGTGTGAGGCTGCAGTGTGTAGTTACAGTGTGTAGCTGCAGTGTGTAGTTACAGTGTGTAGCTGCAGTGTGTAGTTACAGTGTGTAGTTACAGTGTGTAGTTACAGTGTATAGCTGCAGTGTGTAGCTGCAGTGTGTAGTTGCAGTGTGTAGTTACAGTGTGTAGTTACAGTGTGTAGTTACAGTGTGTAGTTACAGTGTGTAGCTGCAGTGTGTAGCTGCAGTGTGTAGTTACAGTGTGTAGTTACAGTGTGAGGCTGCAGTGTGTAGTTACAGTGTGTAGCTGCAGTGTGTAGTTACAGTGTGTAGCTGCAGTGTGTAGTTACAGTGTGTAGCTGCAGTGTGTAGTTACAGTGTGTAGTTACAGTGTGAGGCTGCAGTGTGTAGTTACAGTGTGTAGCTGCAGTGTGTAGTTACAGTGTGTAGCTGCAGTGTGTAGTTACAGTGTGTAGTTACAGTGTGTAGTTACAGTGTATAGCTGCAGTGTGTAGCTGCAGTGTGTAGTTGCAGTGTGTAGTTACAGTGTGTAGTTACAGTGTATAGCTGCAGTGTGTAGCTGCAGTGTGTAGCTGCAGTGTGTAGTTACAGTGTGTAGTTACAGTGTGAGGCTGCAGTGTGTAGTTACAGTGTGTAGCTGCAGTGTGTAGTTACAGTGTGTAGCTGCAGTGTGTAGCTGCAGTGTGTAGTTACAGTGTGTAGTTACAGTGTGTAGCTGCAGTGTGTAGTTACAGTGTGTAGCTGCAGTGTGTAGCTGCAGTGTGTAGCTGCAGTGTGTAGTTGCAGTGTGTAGCTGCAGTGTGTAGTTACAGTGTGTAGCTGCAGTGTGTAGCTGCAGTGTGTAGTTGCAGTGTGTAGCTGCAGTGTGTAGTTACAGTGTGTAGCTGCAGTGTGTAGCTGCAGTGTGCAGTTACAGTGTGTAGTTACAGTGTGTAGTTACAGTGTGTAGCTGCAGTGTGTAGCTGCAGTGTGTAGTTACAGTGTGTAGTTACAGTGTGTAGCTGCAGTGTGTAGCTGCAGTGTGTAGTTACAGTGTGTAGTTACAGTGTGTAGTTACAGTGTGTAGCTGCAGTGTGTAGCTGCAGTGTGTAGTTGCAGTGTGTAGCTGCAGTGTGTAGTTGCAGTGTGTAGCTGCAGTGTGTAGCTGCAGTGTGTAGTTACAGTGTGTAGCTGCAGTGTGTAGTTACAGTGTGTAGCTGCAGTGTGTAGCTGCAGTGTGCAGTTACAGTGTGTAGCTGCAGTGTGAGGGCAACAGACACTCAGTGGCTGCTGGGGTTCTGCTTGGTTTGTCGGGGTCCTACTTCTGAACTCACCTTTACCTGGGTCTCTGTAACTATTTCTGCATCCATCGGGGTCGGCAGAGGGTCGTCGAGCTCTCTGGACATCTGACTGTCATCTAACACACACAAACACACACAAACACAAACAAGAGGTTGAGCACAACTAAAGAACAAACAGGAACAGATGAACTGCTGCTCAACAGTCTGTGTCAGGTGTTGCTGCCCTGCATGCCAGGAAATGATTTTCATGTTAACCAGGGTTTGTGACCATGTAAGTGCAGCAGTGATCCTGCGGGGGCTCAAACCTGCGGTGCCGGTCAGGACGCCGGGTTTCACGTGTTGCAGCTGTGAGTGCAGGTGATAAATCTTTTCTTCATACTCTGCTAGCGTTGTTTCAAACAGCGTCAGTATCTCCTCTACAGCCGCAGTGAGTCGCTGCTTCACCAGCACTCTCAGACTCGTGGCTGGCCCTGGTCCCGGTCCCGGCCCTGATCCTGCACAGTCCTCGGCCTTGGTTTCCCTCTGTTCTCCTGAGCCGCCGGCTCTCTTCGCCTCAGTGTGGCTCTGCTGGAGCTGTGAGGGCGGAGCTTTCTCCTCATCTTCACTCTTCACACAGACCAGAGTGAAGTGTTCTCCTTCCTCACTGATCCAGAGCTGCTCCTCCTCCTCTTTAATGTGCGGGGTCTCTGAGTCCTGCTGGTCCAGACCGGGGCTCCCCTGCTGCTGCTCACCAACGATCACCTGCTGGATCACTGGAGGACAAACACAGACCAGCTTACAGATACAGCTTCGTGTGCTGCAGAGACGTTTTAAAAATGAACTTTCTGAACTTTTTATGGTCCAGAAAACAGGATGAAATACAGATTTTAGTGCAACAACATGTTCATGTTATTTCTGTATGACAACATGTGACACAGCAGGTCAGAGCTCAACGCTCTGCTTGATCTTACAGCCTTTAACCTGACGTCTGGTTTAGCAGCTGAACTGGTGTGATGCGGATCGGTTCTGACTTTATATCTGAATCCTCATGTACACATGAAGCACCATAAACCGCCCCCCATCCAGCTCTTTGGTTTCTCACATGGACATTTTAGCCCACCTGAACCTGTAGCTCTGCTAAAGCTTCTGACTTGATGATCAGAGTCACCTCAGCAGGTAACATCTGAGCATCTTTAATAACTAGAACAACTTCAGAGGAGCTCTGCAGTCCTGCTGCTAACGTGTTTATGTCCCAGCGGTGCGTCGCCTCTTTTATACGTCACGCTGTGAAGTCAGTTGTAGTTTTCGACACGTTGGCGCATTTTAACGTGAATAACTTCAGAGAAGTTTCCTGATCAGCTACCTGATGAAGCTGGAGGCACATTCCCACTTTTAGAAACCGCTGCTGTATAAAGGGGTTTACCGCGCGCGCTGTGCGGCTCCATGGCTGCTGCCGGTGTCGCGTGAGCCCGCCGCGGCCTCGTGAGGTCAGAGGACGGTTCCTGAGTTTCACACGCTGCGGCAGGTCGGAAGGTTCAGGCTCCGAGGTGTCCGGAAGGCAGAGTTTAACTTTTTATTTGCAGAAGACTCAACCAGCCGACAACTACAAGACTCCTGCGAAGGTTTTCTTCTTCTGCTCTTTGGGGTTTGTTGCTGACGGCAGCTGATGGCGCATCAGCGCCCCCTTCTGCTTCGGAGTGATTTTTCTTTTCTCATAAATTAGTTGCCCATCGGGCGAAAGGCGGCGCACCGGTTCACCCCGGACAGGTCGCCCTCCATGACAGATATTATAACATTAACCACTTAATTTCCTGTTTACAAGCAGCTGTAAACACAGAGTTTCTGCACAGAGTTTTGGAGGAAGTGTTTATATGAAGCTTTTGGACAATGCAAATCTGTATTTCTGTATTTCTGTTGCATCGCATGTTTTCTTTTGGTGCACTGTTTCATTTGCTTTTCAACATTTCTTGTTGCTGTTTTTCAGAATTTTTTATCAAAAGCTTTAAAAAACTGATGGAGACATTCAGATTCTGTCCCCAGTGTAAATGACACCTGTCTGTCAACACGTTTGTCCCGGCCCATCCGGGCTGTGATTGGTCGGTTCACAAAAAGTGACATTGATGAGCTACATTCAGCACGCGGCTGCTTCTCTTCTCCCTCATCTCTCTGTCTGCCGACAGAGTTTATCAGGCAGGTGAGACCCGGAACAGGTGAGCGTCACGTGGCGCCCAGAGAACCTGATCTGGAGAGGGCAGAGGAGAGGACCGGCAGCTCAGGAGAAGTCCCGGTACGCAAGAAAAGGCCCCGGCACGCCAAAGAGTAAAATGTGGAGGTGCCGGGGTGTCGTGCCAAAAAGTGATTGCCAGCTGTATTGTCT
The DNA here is from genome assembly GCA_024633595.2 of Lepomis macrochirus. Classification (NCBI taxonomy): domain Eukaryota; kingdom Metazoa; phylum Chordata; class Actinopteri; order Centrarchiformes; family Centrarchidae; genus Lepomis; species Lepomis macrochirus. The sequence continues at coordinate 1,388,105 of JALXJV020000016.1, forward strand.
CAAATCACTTTCTGGCAGGTGAAATAGCCTCCTGCATTTTATGGGTTGTACTGGCCATTTAAAGGTATTGTACAGCTCACCAAGTACAAGATGAGCTGTAATCTGTCAAATATAACTCTTCTGAATGAAATCAACTAATTTCAGGGCAGAAATAACCTTTCAGTCAATAACAAAAGGCTTCAATCATTTTCTGACAAGTGAAATCCTGCGTTTTGTGAGTGTATTTTAACAGGTAGAAAGGACTGGATTGGTTGGTAGGCCCACACAGCCAGTAAAATAATGCAGAGTCAGAAGGATAATTGCTAAATTGTCTTCATTTTGTTTCTAAGTTGGCAGTAAGTCATGTTCAATAGGCTACAGCCCGTTTTCCAAATATAAACAAAGATGTTAGACAGAGGCCAACCAAACATCAGCTTTCGGCGGACGATCGGCGTTCCGGCCCACCAAGCACTGGTTAAAGGTGGGGTAGTCTGGGGTACAGACGGCACCTCAGCTCAGTGTCACATAAAAGAACATTTAACTGATTATTTTGTACCTTGCTCCGGGAAACATAAAGTAAAATAAAAGGCTGTCGTTAACAAATTCATTTGTATTTAATCAAATGTTTTTTTAAGGAAAACTTTAAGTAGCTGTTTAAAAGCACGCAGATTATGTGACGGACCTTTGTTTCAGAACCAAACCTGCCTTATGTTATTACCTTTCCTGTCATTTATTTCTCCCACTTTTAGACAGCGATGTTGCTTTCAACTTGATCGGCACAAAGTTAGAATTTTACCTCAGATTTCTGATAATTGTGTGAATGTGAGCTGACTGAGTGAATGAATGAGATGAGAGTACGTCATATAAAATGGCCTCAGATCAGCCATCACTATGGAAAGTGTTTCAGGTCGTCTGGTTTTGTGACCAAGTCTTAGGATTGCCACACTCTACTTGCTCACTCGCGGTTTTCTTGAAGCTGCATAGAAGGCACATGAGGTTATTCTCGTTTCTGCCTTTGGGGAAGTGGCGCATTGTTATTAAAAACTCCGCCCAGGCACCGCTGGGATTTGAACCCAGGATCTCCTGTTTACTAGACAGGCACTTTGACCAACTAAGCCACGGCGCCATGTGCTTACACCAATTGAAAGACTTTCGTGTGAGTGTTTCGGTGAAATCAAACGGGCTCGTTAACGTCTTTCATTCCTTTTACAGTAAAATCAAAGCAAAGACGGACAGACTTACTGTTCACCTCTAGGATGGCATGGGGTGGTGGAAAAGCTAACAACGTTAAGGCCTCTGGACCAACAAGGGGACAAAGGGATGAGCTGGGACCAGCGAGGTCAAGGGAGAAAGTGGCATTAGTCCTCTTTGACAAGAGGGCCTTTGCAGTGGACAAAGAGCGTGAACTTCAGAGGCCTAAAGACCAGTCGTCCCTGGGTGGGCTCGAACCACCATCCTCTCGGTTAACAGCCGAGAGCGCTAGCCAATTGCGCCACAGAGACACGTGTTGGTGGAGGCATTCAAAACGTCCCGTGTGCTCGTTTTGCGATCTCGGTATCGTGACGCTCAAAAGTCGTGTCCTTTGAAAGCAATTCAAATAAGCCCTTTATCAGGACACATCTTAGGGCACATCAGGTTGTTTTTGTGATCAAACACGTTTCTTTTTTAAACCAGGAACCAGACGGGAAGTCCATCATCCAGAGTTTCCTCTCCGGCCTGATGGAGGTGGATCTTCTGTAGGTTCCTTCCTCAGTCTGATCTTCTTCCTCTCTCCGGTTGTTGGTCTACATCGGTACTGAAGATGGTCCAGTGGGGAAGGACGCCGACCGGAGACCTGGAGTTGTGTGTTCAACCCTCGGCTCAGCCGTCTGAGGTACGTGGTTAATGTGTCTGTGGGGGGGGGTGTGTGTTCGTTAAAACAAAACTCAAAGAACGTTCAAACCGTCCGACATCTCGTTGCGTTCATTTCCCGTCGTGGATTTCCGAATTTGTCCGACCTTCGAGGGACCAGGGGACAGCTAAGTAAGGAAAGACTAGCTAGCTGGTTTGATCAAAGCCAGCTAGCTCTCTCTTTGGACCTATTTTACTTTACCAAACAAGAAAGTAAGAAAGAAATGACATAGAACGTACAAGAGATTTCAATATAAAACAAGATTAACAAGACAAAAGTCCTCATCTGAGTCTGGATGTGGATCCTGGTTCTGATCTTTGTACCGTCGGTTATTGTTGAGACATATTCAGTTAAAAGATGAAGTCATTCTGGTTCATGTTGGGATTCAAATCCACTTTCATGATCTGAATATTGATGGATTCGTATCTTTGGATAATAATAATAATAATAATATTAACAATAACTTTATTCGTAGCGCTTTTCCAAACCAAGTTACAAAGTGCTGTACAGCAGAAACAAACAAAGATCCATTTGGATTCAAGGTGGAAACACTGAATCCCAGCTTCTCACTTTGGAAACACGTCCATGTTCTGGTGAACTCTGATGCTTGCGTCACATTCAACATGCTAATCTGTGGCACTGTGAAGGTGCTGCTACACCTGAGAACGGACCTTCAGTGATTTTAAATGACGTGACGGATCAGAATTATGAACATAAACACAAAACCAAAGTTTACTGCTGGTGGACCTGAACCCAGATCTTTCAGGTGGAAGGCAGGACACTAACCGTTAGTCCACAGAGAACACGGGACCAGGTTCATCATCGTATTCACACCACTCAGAAGTCCAGAGTGTTTATGTCTGGAAAGAATCTCTCCTCCACAGCAGGACTTGAACCCAGAACACCTCTCCCAGAGGATATGTATTCCTTGGTGAAGCTGCTATAATAGGAACCAGGTGGTTTCTGGAAACCAAGGCCAGCCTTTACTACCAGCTGTTGTTGGGTAAAATAGGTCTCGACTGCAACATATTCCCCGATGCAGAAGCGGCAGCGTGAGGTTGTGTCTCTCCTGTGTCGTGAACAGTTTCACAGCCAGGAAACTGTTTCTTCTTTGAGTTAAGAAGGGGAATGAGCAGTTTGTGATTTTGTGTGGGTCACTTGCGGACCCAGAGAAAGCGAGATACAAGGATCTCAGTGTAATCCGTTCACTGGAGATCCGGCATGCTGCCAAAAATCTTCCCATGAACCCACGCTGAAAAAGTGAAAAATGAGGTAAAATAAGTTCTGTACTTTTCTAAGGGTTTTGACATTTCTAATTCTTTTTCTTTTGTTGGTCGTTCACAGGGTGGGATGGTATCCAGTGGCGGTTCTAGACCACTTTCATTGAGGGGGCCGGGCTGGGGCCACTTGTTTTGTCAGAGGGGCCCATTCAGTCCGGGACAAAAGAGACAAAGTTCAAGCTTCCATGTCTGTTTCAGTAACTTTCAGTTATTTGTTTCAGTATCAGGATTTTTTCACTAACTGAGTTATAGTTTTATTAAATTACATCTGTTAACTTTAGCTCGAGTTACAGGACAGTGTTTGATGCAACACTTCTTTGTACGGCTTAATGAACAGTAGGAGCTCTAATGTATGAAACATTCTCTGGATCTCACTCTGTATTTTGTTTCCCACTGTAACTTTTGGTAGGAAACAACAAACGGCTCCATGTTCCCCCCTGATGTCCTGATGTGATGGACACCCAAAGTGAAACCCTTGACAGTAGGCCATCATCTGTGCGTTAGGAGGACACATATGTTGGCAGACTGCATGTCCGGCCTGGTCGGACCAGCAGGCTGCTGTTATCTCTGTCTGTGTATGAAAAGTGCCGTTTAAATGCATTCTTAAATAGTTCTGATGATAATTTAGCCTTTAAGGACTCTGAACAATTTCCAGCAGCATCCAAAGGCTGTCCGTGCAGAGGAAACCTGGAAGGACAAAGTACGTCCACAATGCTGCATTCAGTTTGATGCACATTTGGTCACATGGAAGATATTTTACTACGATCACAGATTCAGTCGGGCCGGATTTTAAAACCAGGACGCAGAGCCGGACATTTTCTGACCAGATGGGATCATTAAGATTTTATTAACACACTTATTGGTTCAGTTGTTTCTCGATGCTCTTATCCATCCTATTTATTACTAAAAAAGAATGAAACATTTCTTATTATTGTTGTTTGCAGAGCAGCAACAGGATTTATAACTAAAGTCAGTGTAACTGCTGCCCAGCAGATAAGCCAGCTGATGTTTGACCAGTAGGCTATTTATTTGTTCCTTTTCACAAAGAATCTTCTTTTGACCAGCAAACGCCGTGAAAAAGTGAAATCAAATCATTACAGACACAGTTAGTTTCAGTGTGAAATCGAATATACAAAATAAAATAAGCACAGAAATTTAGCAGCTGTTCCAACAGAGTCTTCTGGATCTCTCTTCTCTTCCCTTTGAGCTTCTGATAGCAGCTTAATGATCAATTATTCTGAAGTGATCATGTGAGCCCAGCTTCATCTGGTGTCATTCACAAGTCCAACAGTAGGTGTCACTGTTACTCAAGAGAAACCAAATTCCAAACACAATTCCACAGTAAACAAGAACCTTTTCCTGCGACAGCTACAGTCACTAAGATCTAAGTGGAAACTAATCTAACATGTCAGGAAAATAAATCCTCTTCCTGACATGAACAGACTGAGGGAAGTTTAGAAACTGTGAACAGCTGCTGTTGAGAGACAGGAGGGCCGGTCTGTCTCCGCCACCGGCTGAGGATAACGTGTCATATCTGAATGTAGGTGGCAAACTGAGCTGAACAGTTACTAAACACAGACAGCTTCACTTCATCAGCTGAAGCAGCTCTGTGGAAAACCAACACACAGCTGCAGATGATGAGCGACTGAGCACATTAAAACATGGCGGTTTATGTGTTTCTGCTTATTAAACAGGTGTGTTGGTAAAGTTTTTATTTCACCACGTACTTCCACTAACGAGCGTAGTTACCGTCACCGTCGGTAACGTCCACTGATCAGCTGGCTGACTTCGCTCCGTGTGTGTTTGTATTCTCATATTTTTCAGTATTCTTGCATCTCGTTGTTGAGAACATGTCTGCACACTTTAAAATGATCTAATGATTCTTTTTCTTATTATTATTTGGGGGGTCTTAGGACCGTGTTAGGGGAGCTTCAGTCCCCCTAAAACAGGCCTCAGGAAGGTTAAAGTTCAGGTAACTCACACTTTTAAGACAAGTTAAAGTTTAAAGTTGAACCATCTTATATAAAATATAAAACATATTAAAGGAAACCTGAGGGGGCCAGTCTGAACAGGCCTGATGGAGCTGAGAACATTAATATATAGAAAATCTACAGCGGCAGTGCTGAAGTTTGTCAGCAGATTAGATGCTGGATCATCAGCCACAGATGGACAGTCAGCATCAGATCCAAGCAGCTCAGACCCTGATGATGAAACAGTCGCTGCTCCACCCAATGAGCCGGCAGACTGGCCCCCAGTCTGAACACATTTCATGAGGACCGGGATGCTGAAAGATGCGACCAGCTTGTGAGCGAGCGGGAACGTAGCTGGTAGAGTTTTCCAATATAAACATGTAAAAACTGAGCAAACTTGCTCTGTTTGGGACTGTGCTGAGATTTCTGCCTGATAACACGTGTTCTCAGTTCTGTCTCCGCCTCCTTGTCTCATCAAGTCCCAGACAGGGTTCTGTGTCAGACGGTCTGAAGGGTGTTCTACCACACCAACAGAGCAATAATGCAGCCTTGCCCCCTAGAGCAGGAACTGACTGAGTGTGTGGCTGATTAAATTCCTGCCCAAACACACCTGTCTACCATCAGCCCCCCTACAGGTCTACCCTGTTACACAGGAAACTGGGTTTAAAAGAGTTTCATACTGGATTTACGGGAAAGAAACTTTCCAACCCAGGATGGTGTGGCTGTGAGGTGACAGAGCGAAACACTGAAGCAACATGACAGCCTCATTCTGAAGTTTCACCTTCATGAAAATCAACACGACAAGAAATGAAATGAGCGTCGGCAGGTTATAGGTAACAGAGGGAGGGAATAACAGCAAGCTCATCAGACGTTAAAAATAAACATTGTTCACGAATCCTGTACCTTGAGTCCAAGTCGAGTCTATAGTCTTTTGAGGACCAGTCTGAAGTCAATGTGTGTGTGATTTAAGTCGAGCTCGAGTCCGAGTCTCTAACTCGAGTCCCCATCTCTGCAATGTTGCTGGTCAACACTTAGACTTCTATATATTATTAGATGCATCATATTGATCATTTTTACTGTAATAAGTATCTGCAGTGATACAGCAGGTGTAGTACTGGTAGCAGCAGTGCAAGTTTAGCATGTTTTCATCATCACAGCTGATTTCTAAGACAACATTTTATTACCACATTCTTCTTTGTGACTAAATCAACAGCCAGATGTCAGACTGTTACCTTCAGGGACCACTGGGACATTAAAGTACTGAGCCCCCCATTGGGCGGCTGTGGCTCAGGAGGTAGAGCGGGTTGGCCGTTAATCGGAATGTTGGTGGTTTAATCCCCGACTCCCCCAGGGCAAGACACTGAACCCCGAATACATGTGTGTGAATGTTAGTTTCTGTTAAAGCACTTACGCTCAGTGAGTGAATGTGAATGTGAAAGGTGAATGCAGAAGTAGTGTAGAAGCACTTCGAGTGGTCAAAAAGACTAGAAAGGCGCTATACAATGGAGCATTTACATTTATATTTAAAGTGTCAAATGCTGCTTTTTCTCCCAAGACTCTCCCCCTCAGTTAGCAGCAGCTTCACTTCCACTCAGAAAGTACTTCTTCCAGCTCACACCTGCTTACACTTTAAACTGAAGTGGACTTTTTTATGGAATGGGCTCCCTAAACGTGGAGCGACAACCCAGAGTGCTTTGCTTTTGCCTCACATTAGAAGCTGAAGATACAGTAATACAGGAGGCTGTGTTTAAAATAGTTTGATGGTTGATTTACAGGAAAGAAACTCCCAAATCTGACTTTGGCATCGATGCTTAATACTTCTGTGCTGGAAAAGGTGGAGTAACTTTACCTGTGACGGTGCAGTAAATCAGTCCCAGCTGTCAGGAACCCTCATGGTGACTGTTTTAGATGCATCTCTTTGTTGCCAACTGAGGATCAATTAGAAAAGCTCTTGAGCACAGCAGGCTTTTTTGTGGACTGACAGATTCCACCCTGGACAAAATGAGTCGCAAGATGTTTGAATCAAGTCTGGATTCAAACTTTCCAACCCAGGATGGTGTGGCTGTGAGGTGACAGAGCAAAACACTGAAGCAACATGACAGCCTCATTCTGAAGTTTCACCTTCATGAAAATCAACACGACAAGAAAAGAAATGAGCTCAAGTCCACAACGACACAATATCTGTTTTCTTCTGTGTGTCAGGACTCAAGTGAACTTGTTCACAGCCAAACTTGACCAAATGAATTCTGACTGTTTCTCCACTTTTTGAAGTCTGTGTAATAAATCCTCTTTATTGACTAAAGCACAAAGAAAATGTTGAACAAGTGACAGAAAACTCTGCTCATTTCTCTGTGACGAAGCTGTTTTAGTGACAGAGACTGACTGACAAACGCTCTTCTGCTCTGAACATGAACTCTGTACTTTGTGGTGTTTCAGGAGGAAAACTGCCTCAGTTCTACTCTCAGATTAGTTTCACATGTTCTCCATCAGCTCTGTCTGATACCCTGGAATGAAGAGGAGAAGAAAAGACTTTGTTCATGTTGCTTTATTCATCATGTAAACCTTCAGTCTGTTCACACATCCCATCAGTAAAGTCTCACTTCATCCACACAAACACATCGACAGAAGCTGATGAGAAGACGTCAAAGTACCGCCCACGGTGTTTGATTGACAGCTGAAGAAATGCCCCAACAATCAGCTCTCAGCAACAAACATGAAGACAAAAGAAGATTAAAACACAGAGTTTAACCCACTGTCCCTGAGAGGACGTCTGACTATTTCACTTTACAGAACTCAGCAGAGGATCCAGAGTAAAACCCAAGTCCAGCATAGAGAGGCTGAGTGAATGTGGTCTGGACTTTGTGGAGGAGAGTCATGGTTTCAGAGATGCTGTAGAAGGACAGAATACCTGCTCTGTGATCCAGGTACACTCCTACTCTGGAGGACTGAGGACCTGAGACGGGAGTTGGGACATTGTTGTACCAAAAGTTATAACTGTTTGTGTCACATGTTAACGCCCAACATTTGTCATTGAATCCAAATCCACATTCATCTGAGTCCCCTGCTCTGCTGATATTCTTGTATGCGACTGCTACATAAACTCCTCTCCCTCTCCACTCCACCTCCCAGTAACAACGTCCAGTCAGACTCTCTCTACTCAGGACCTGAAGCCAGTAAGTGAATCTGTCTGGGTGACTAGAATAAGACTGATCGTCTTTCATCCTTGTTGCTTTTCTGTTCCCCTCAGATAATAACAGCTGTGTGTTTGCTGTGTTTGGATCCAGAGTGATTTCACGTGAATATTTGAAGAATCCAGCTCTGGTCTTGGGCTCTGGTTCTGGTTCTGACAGTAAAACATCCACTTCAGTCACTGTCTCTAAGACGTTTGTCCATGTCTCTGTCAGAACGTCCTGTAGTTTGTCTCTGCCTTCTGACACAGCCGCTGTCACGTCCTCAAAGTAGCGCAGAGGACGGATGTTGATGCTGGATGAGTCTGTAGATTCACTGAGTGCTGACAGTGAGGGGTAGTTATGTAGAAACTGGCTGTGATCCTCTGTGTGTGAGAGCTGCTTCAGCTCAGCGTCTTTCCTCTTCAGCTCAGTGATCTCCTGCTCCAGCTTCTCCTGAAGCTCTTTGACTCGACTCACTTCAGTGTCCTGCTGGGATCTGAGCTGCCGCTTCACATCAGACCTTCTTTTCTCCATCAGACGGATCAGCTCAGTGAAGATCTTCTCGCTGTCCTCCGCTGCTTTATCAGCAGAGCCATTGATAGCCTCCACCTCCTGCTGAAGCAGCTTCACATCTTTCTCTCTGTCCTGGATTCTCTGCTGGATGTTTTGTCGACTCACCTCGAGCTCTCTCTGCCTCTCAGTCCTTTCTGCTGCAGCTGAGACTGTGTCGTGGCCTTTATGTTCATCCACAGAGCAGAGATAACAGATACTCTGCTGATCAGTACGGCAGAACATCTTCATCACCTCATCGTGATGAGAGCAGATGTTCTCCTGGAGCTTCTTGGAGGGCTCCACCAGCTTGTGTTTCCTCAATGGAGCCACATCATAATGACGCTGCAGGTGTTTCTCACAGTAGGAGACCAGACAGACCAGACAGGACTTGAGGGCTTTCAGTTTTCTCCCAGTGCAGACATCACAGGCCACATCTTCAGGTCCAGCATAGCAGTGATCAGCAGGAGCAGCTTGGAGTCCAGTCTTCTTCAGTTCCTCCACTAAAACTGCTAACATGGTGTTTTTCAGCAGGACAGGCCTCGGTGTGAAGGTCTGCCTACACTGAGGGCAGCTGGGGATTTTCTTCTCCTCCTCTTCATCCCAGAAGCTTTTAATACAGTTCATGCAGTAGCTGTGTCCACAGGGAATAGTCACCGGATCCTTCAGTAGATCCAGACAGATGGAACAAGAGAAGGTTTCCTGGTCCAGCTGAACTCCTTTCTGCGCCATTTCACCTCTCAGTGGCAACGACTGTCCGAGTTTCACTTCCTCAGAAGTGAAACTAGTTTGAGCTCTGATCTGAACAGCATGTGTTTCTGCAGTGAACGGGGGCCTGTCAGCTGCTGGACTTCAGCACATGTTGGTCACACCCATCTTCAAACTGTAGATCTGAAGGGGCGGGAACCAGGAAATATTTGGACAGAGTGGAGCTCGCTGTGATTGGAGAGCAGGAAGCAGAGGGAGGGGTTATCAAGCTGCTGCTCGTTCCAGGAAGAGGAGGAGCTCTGTGGATTCTTTGTTTCCTCATTTACAGTGAAGCCTCGGTTAAAAGCTGCTCCCCGTTTGAAAGCTTTAAAGTTTTTAGTTTAAAATCCTTCTGCCCAAAGCGCTACAGAAGCCCAACAATTCCCACCAAGAGCAGCACTAGGCGACACAGGCAAGGAAAAACTTCCTTTAAGAGGCAGAAACCTCGAGCAGAACCATGGCTCAGGGTGGGGGGGCATCTGCCTCGACGAGGGGGGGGGGGCAGCCTACACAGTATACACATAGAGGTACAGACAGTAAAGGTAGTGTTGCTATAGACTGAATGAAAAATGGTACAGATATTTATAGTAATGTTAATGATAAAGTTAAAAGTTAAAGTTTATTTATTTGCCAGACTCATGTCCAAAAAACACACAAGACAGGATAGATAAAATAAAATACAAGAATTAAAATACATACAGACATTTCAGCCAATGCACTCTCAGTCTGGATATATACCTGGAGCAACTCACTAGGGGATTTGAGAGTACCACCATGATACTGTTGGTAGACTCATCCAGACGTTGCATAAATTTAAACATCAAATTTCTTAAAAGCGCTTTCAGTGTGATTACTCTTGCAGATACAAAAATCTGACTAGCACTAGGGCTGGACTAGAATATTCAAATATTCGAATATTCGAATATTCGAATATTCGAATATTCGAATATTCGTTCGTGGGTTGGTATTCGATTTGAAAATGTGACATTCGATATTCGGGTTTTTGGTTTTTTTTGCACACCATGCATATAATATGTTTTACACTATAAAATCTGGTGAAATAATACTTAACATATAACTTCGTTATAGTTACTTAATAAATATATATTACTTCTTGGACTACTGAAAGTGTTCCTGCAACGGGAGTATTCAAAAGAGCGCAGAACAGCGGAGTTTGTATGGACAGACAGAAGTGCATGCCTGAGGTTGTATTTTGGGTTAAGCTGCATTGTGGAAAATAGAATAATAGAAACAAAATGGATTGTCCCTTTTATGCGTTTTTTACCCTTATTATCAATCTAAATCAATCTATTACGAAATATAGGAGACTTTGAGATTTTACTGCGACGTCATCGTCTGCGTGCCCCAAACCGCTTTGGATGAACGGTTTCTGGAAATAATCAAAATGCAAACTGAAAAATTGTGCATGTGTTGTGGTGGATAATTCAAATCGCTGTGGAGAGTCGGGTCAGGACTCTGGGTTTGCCTTTACAGAGAGCGGCTCCAATAACCAGGCTTTGTTGCAATGAGCGTTTCCTTTATTTTCTCCTTAAGGTGCATACAGTCTTATCTATGGGTATTGAGGAGATTTGTGGTTTCTGAAACCATAAACAGAATACAAATAATATGTAAATAATAATAATTATCTTTAAAGCATAAAATCTACTTCTGTACTTCCCACAATGTCCTTTGAAGTATATTATGGCTAAACAGTTCTAACTTGTGTCCAGTGTCAATAAACAGTGACACTAACCAATAAAGACAAAAGAAACACTGTGTAATCCTATCGCATGTACGTACTTTCTACTTCAATGATGGCAAATAACACTTCTCATTCGCTTGTCTGCTCCAGATTATACATGACTTAAAAAATGCCCAAGAAACAGGCTAAGTAAATACAGCAACAAAACAGAAACTTACGGTTTTATGAACGCACAAATCACTCCTGAACCAAGACTAACACTGAACAGCGGTGTGAAGTTTCTCCGTATTCTCCGTGCAGACAAACTGGCCTCTCACTTTTCGCGTTGCTGGGCAGAATAGAGCGTGTGAGCCCCCTACTGGCCAGTGACTGTATATTCATGCCCTACAGCCTCCCAGCAACAGATGGCCTTTTTAACACAAACGGACAGGCAGCCTAAAGAGATTGTGCAGCTTCAAAAATTTAAATATAAATTATACAAATTGATTTTTTCCGAAGCTTCGAATATTCGATGTTCATTACTACCGAAGCTTCGAAGCTCAAAAAATGGTATTCGGATCAGCCCTAACTAGCACTCCCTCCCCTGGGAACCTTAAGTAAAATTCTCATTGCATCATTGTAAGCAACTTTTAACTTCTGCATACTGGATTTTTTGTAAGAAGACCACAAATGGGCAGTATAGAGTGGTGTACAGTAAGATTTGAACAGCGCCACTTTAACTTGAGTAGAGCAGTAACTAAACTTACATACTATGGTGTTTGCCTGTGCATATAACTTGTAGCACTGTCTGTATATGTCATCATTCATATCATCTGTAATACAATGACCAAGGTATTTAATCTTTTTACAGACCTCAAGACAATTATTGGCTAGCATAAACACAGGAAAATAAAGCCTTTTATCCTGTTTCGTTCTGCATATTAAAACAGCACTTTTGCTGGAATTGTATTTCAAATTCCACCCCATAATCAGAGCATATATTAAGAAGCTCCTGCAGCCCAGCACTACTCGGACTAAAGGTAACAAGGTCATCTGCATACAATGATTCACCAGCATGCCACCAATCATACAGCCAGTGTTGCAACCATTAAGTCTCCTTGGCAGTTCATCCATGTATAAATTAAATAAAACAGGGGATAAGATTCCTCCCTGCCTAACACCATTGGACACTCTAAAGGGGACAGATATACTGCCCCCCCCATTTGATATACATCTGTTAGTGGGCATACCAATAGGCAAGAATCCTCACAATATACCCAGGCACTCCCCTTTGCTTTTAACTTAATAAAAAGCTGTTTGTGATTCACTCGATCAAATGCTTTGGAGGCATCAATAAAACACATGAGAATAGTGGATTTTTTAGCCTTATACAAATTCACTATTTCCTTAAGAGCATAAATACACATATCTGTGCCGTGTTTTGGCTTAAATCCAAACTGATTATCCAGGGAAGAGATATACCCACTCACTCTATCAAGGAGGATTCTTTCTATTACCTTGGATAAGATACTGGCCAACGCTATAGGTCTATAATTATCCAGGCAGCCAACCTTCCTGCTTTATCCTTAATAACTGGGGCAAGCAGAATAGATAACATTGAATCAGGTAGTATGCCATGGATCAACAAACCAGTTAAATTAATTGCTAGGAGCGGAGCAAGCCTAAGACTGGCATTTTTCAAATGCTCTGCAGTTATTAAATCCATACCACATGCTTTGTTGTTAGGTCATTTCCGTATGGCATCAAATACCTCATGTGTCTCATACTTATTGATTCATTACTGATAGCAGACTCCTCCATATGTTGATCATGTTTTAAGCAATTAAAGAGGGAACTATAGTGCTGTCTCCATATTTCAGCAACATTATCTTCTCTGGAGTCTCCTTCAACAGTACAAGGAAGGGAAGATTTACAGTTATTTAGGGACCTCACCTCCTTCCAAAAGTCAGTGATATTATTGCTCATCATTTTATTGGCCATAGAGTCAGCCCTCATGGCTTGCTCATTTCTGGATATAAAACGAACAGCATACTTATATCTGGCATTGGCAAGCTTTTTATTCTCAAGCTCAGGGCCTTGCCTAGGTCTCCCAGCCAGGGCCCAAAGCCTGTAAGCTTCCTGAGCTTCAGCATGATATGGAGCTACATGCTCATTCCATCCTGGTCTAATGTTATAGGCCCTGTTATTCCTGTGTTTTTGAAAAGGTTTACCACCCTCAAACAGAGCAGCCACAACATCATCATACATGGCACATAGATTATTCTTATGCTCCTCAATCAGACAGTTGACATCCTTACACATAATAGCTTCTCTGGGCAGATAAACATTACTTAGATATTTGTCTGTGTTAGTGTAATAGGCCAACAGATCCTCTTCAGAAAGAGTTGACCAGTCTAATTTAGTACCCACATTACCACAGATAGCATCGTTATTACTGGCTGTAGATGGTAAGTCTAGGCCTATAGCAGCATAACTAAGGGATGGTTCAGGACTCACCTGAGCCAGCCCTAACTATAAGCTTTATCCAAAAGGAAAGTCTTAAGCCTACTCTTAAATGTAGAGACGGTGTCTGCCTCCAGAACCCAAACTGGAACCTGGTTCCACAGGAGAGGAGCCTGATAGCTGAACGCTCTGGCTCCCATTCTACTTTTGGAGACTCTAGGAACCACAGGTGCATTCTGGGAGCGCAGTGCTCTGGTGGGGTAGTAAGGTACTATGAGCTCTTTAAGATAAGATGGTGCCTGACCATTAAGAGCTTTGTATGTGAGAAGAAGGATTTTAAATTCTATTCTGGATTTTACAGGAAGCCAATGCAGAGAAGCTAAGACAGGAGAGATATGATCTCTTTTACTGGTTCCTGTCAGAACACGTGCTGCAGCATTCTGGATCAGCTGAAGAGTCTTAATGGACTTTTAATAAGGAATTGCAGTAATCCAGTCTAGAAGTAACAAATGCATGGACTAGTTTTTCTGCATCATTTTTAGACAGGATGTTCCTGATTTTTGCAATATTACGTAGGTGAAAAAAGGCGGTCCTTGAAATTTGCTTAATGTGAGAGTTAAACGACATGTCCTGGTCAAAGATAACTCCAAGATTTCTCACAGTGGTGCTGGAGGCCAGGGCGATGCCATCCAGGGAAACTATATCTTTAGATAATGCGTCGCGGAGGTGCTTAGGCCCCAGAACAATAACTTCAGTTTTATCTGAGTTTAACATTAGAAAATTACAGGTCATCCAGGTTTTAACATCCTGAAGACACATTTGAAGCTTAGCTAACTGATGAGTGTCATCTGGCTTGATCGATAGATATAACTGAGTATCATGTGCATAACAATGAAAGTTTATGGAGTGTTTCCTGATAATATTGCCTAAAGGAAGCATATATAAAGTGAAGAGGATTGGTCCGAGCACAGATCCTTGTGGAACTCCATGACTAACTTTGGTATGCATGGAGGACTCATCGTTAACATGTACAAACTGAAATCGATCTGATAAATAGGACTTAAACCAGCTTAGAGCGGTTCCTTTGATGCCAATGAAATGTTCCAGTCTCTGTAATAGGATCTGATGGTCAATGGTATCAAATGCAGCACTAAGATCTAGTAAAACCAATACAGAGACAAGTCCTTTGTCTGATGCAGTTAGGAGGTCATTAGTAATTTTCACCAGTGCTGTCTCTGTGCTATGATGAGCTCTAAATCCTGACTGAAAATCCTCAAATAAACTATTGCTATGTAGAAAGTCACACAGCTGTTTGGCGACTGCTTTCTCCAGGACCTTAGAGATAAATGGAAGGTTAGATATAGGTCTATAGTTGGCTAAAACGTCTGGATCCAGGTTGGGCTTTTTCAGAAGAGGTTTAATTACAGCTACTTTAAAGTACTGTGGCACATAGCCTGTTGATAAAGACAGATTGATCACATCCAGCAGAGAAGTGCCAACCAAGGGCAAAACTTCTTTAAGCAGCCTAGTCGGGATGGGGTCTAAGAGGCAGGTAGATGGTTTAGATGAAGAAATTATTGAAGTTAGTTGGTAAAGATTGAGGGAAGCAAAGCAGTCTAAACATATAATTGGTTTTACAGCTGTTTCTAAAGTTCCTGAGTTTAGAGATCAGTCAGTGCCAGTTGAGGGCAGGTCTTGGTGGATTTTGTTTCTAATAGTTAGAATTTTATCATTAAAGAATCATTAACGAATATCATGAGTTGTAACTACTGAGAGCTATGGGAATACTTTGCTCAATAGAGCTGTGACTTTCTGTCAGCCTGGCTACAGTGCTGAAAAGAAACCTGGGGTTGTTCCTATTTTCCTCTATTAATGACGAGTAGTACGCTGCTTTGGCATTACGGAGGGCCTTCCTATAAGTTTTAAGACTATCTTGCCAAATTAAACGAGAATTTTCCAGTTTGGTGGAACGCCAATTCCTTTCGAGTTTCTGTGATATTTGCTTTAATTTGCGGGTTTCAGTATTATACCATGGAGCTAACCGTCTTTGTTTTAGTATTTTCTTTTGTAGAGGGGCTACTGAGTCAAGTGTTGTTCGCAGCGAGCCTGCAGCACTATCAACAACATGATCGACTTGGGAGGGACTGAAATTAGCACAAGAGTCCTCTGTTACTTTGTGACCTGATAGTGAATTTAGAGCCGATGGGACGCCTCCTTAAATTTAGCTATAGCGCTATAGCGCTAGCGCTAGATTAATCTAGATTAATCTAGATTAAAATGGCTCATTTGAATTCTGCCAAAGGCATTTAAAATATATGTGCGAACGGGTTTCAAGCCAGGTGGCGCATTAGACCAGGGCTCATCTCCTGTTTCCAAAATGCATCACAAACTGCTTGAGAAAGCTGTTCTACTATGATAATTGGTGATGAAAATAAATCATGTTCAGTAAGATGTACTTGTGTGTAGCGTGTGATGTGCTTTGCGTTTAGGTGGTAGGCTACTTGAGACTGGAAGAACTCCTACAGTAAACTAATTCCGCATTGCACAAGGTGCAAACCAGGTGTTGTGCTGAGTTTTGCCTGCCTGCCCAGAATTGCATGCACCTCCAAATAATGCTTTTAAATGCTTTAAAATTCTTTGTGGACTTCATCAATGGTGATAAATTGATTTGAAGTATATATTTTATGAACGTTTAGAGTCTTTAATATTTTAATATACTTAGTAGGCTAGAAGGACCATTCCTTGACATTCAGTACATATATGGTGATAAAGCTGTTTGATCAATGAGCACAGCAAAGTGTCTGAGAAGGACCTAAAGAGGTGGATGCATAATTTGGCAGATCAGATTTTGTAGGTTCCCTGCTGAGATTTGCATCCACCTCTTTTCTCAGCATAGATGACCGTTAGCACCCGCAAGGTGCATGCAATTCTCGGCAGGCAGGCAGAATTCGGCACAACACCGGCGGCTTCAGAAATGTTCGTACACAAAGTGCTGTCCAACAGCTGTCTGTGGACGTGTTGCTACAGTTAGTGTGAGGAAATTCCACACAATGCGTTTTTTAATCAACCGGCGTATCAATAACTAACCTGGCTAGTTGTAAACAAACAGCTGGCCGAGCGAGGTTGGAACTGGAACGCCGTCAACTCGGGTGTGACGTCATTCCCAGCTCCGCCCTCCGAGGTAAATGGAACGCAGCAACAGCTGCATCCATGTTAGCACGTCACGTTTGATGTGGTAATTTCACAGTAGGCAGACACACAGGTTCAAAGACTCGTTCTCGCCCCCTACAGTGCGATTCGGCGCTATCAAGGTGAAAGTCATCATAGCTGCGTAGTATAGACCCAGCTCCCAACCCAACTTTGAGAATAGATTAACGGCGATATTTTTTTTATCGCCCAATAAGAGTCTCACGTTAACGCAGCACGTTAACGCCGATAACGGCCCACCACTAGTGGGAACACTATTAAATGTTCAATTTCAATACCATATACCAGAACAAGGTCGAGGGTGTGATTAAAACAGTGAGTCGGTTCATGAACACTCTGAGAGAAGCCAATTGAATCTAATAGAGAGATAAACGCAGTACTAAAGCTGTCATTCTCAACATCCACATGAATATTAAAATCCCCTACGATAATAACTTTGTCCGTTTTTAAGGACTAAAGTTGACAAAAACTCTGCAAATTCAGATAAGAATTCAGAGTATGGACCAGGTGCTCGGTACACTACAACAAATAGAATTGATTTCCAACTTGGGTGTGAAATATTTTTCTAAAGTCACGGATCCGTGCATAAAATCTGGAGCGTCAACCTTCTTAAAGCCAAAGGGAACGATCACCGACTGTCTGCAGCGGGCCGGTCGCCCTGCTATCTCCTGTCCCTTGTCCGCCCAACTTCCTCTCTGGTATGGGTTGTGTCGCTAGTACGACCAACTTACTGGTTTAAAGATGTGTTACTGACTCCACCTAGTGGCGAATAAAACACAAAGAACTGAAGCTTAATTTACTGCTGTGTAACAGAATATGCCCGGGGGCCGCTTGCATCGGGGATGTGGGGCAGGTGCCGAGGGGGCACGGAGGCCCCTGCCCTACTTCCGCGATGGAAGGAAGTCTTTGCAAGAAGAGGAAAGAGGTCAGTGCTCTGCTGGCTCACGCAGGGTCAGATGAGAGACAACCAGAGCATCAACGATTCATGTCCTGTTTTTTTCTCCGTGGAGGAGCTGAGGGACGCTGAGCTGGAAATAATCAGATCTGGTCAAATCTGCTCAAACTGAGCAAATGAAGCTGAACAGAAGAATCTAATGATGGTAGCTTCATGGTATCAGGTGCAGGCTGACAGGTGTGGTGATGTAACATCAGCTGCTTTCCACAAAAGATCAGGGAGAAGACAAACGAGAGGACTGTGCACATTCACTGTCTCACCTGGGTTATTTATTGTCATCACTTCTCACAGCTCGCATCGTCTGTTCCATCAGAGTCGATCGTTTAAACACAGACTTTGGACTTTAAAGACAACAACAACTCTACAATCTGAATGTTCGTGCTTTCTGGATAACTTGCTCTGTTTTTCTTCTTCACTGTCAGTTTCCTTCCATTCAAGCTCAACTTCAGCTCTGTTTGTCATTTCAACCAATAAAATATAGTTTCTCACAGGAGCGACGCTGAAATGGTGACAGGCGTAATGCAGGGAGCTCATTTAGAGCATGTGTGCAGTGAAAACATTAATACTTGGTGCAGCGTACTGACAGAGTTTCACAACAAGTAGTACTGCAGTATCTTGTTGCCACATCAGTTCTGTATGTTGTAAAGAAGGTTTCACACAGCAGAAGTTCATTGTAGTGAAGGGAAATATTAAAAAGTGTGCAAAGTTCTTCAGTGTAGATTGTCCTCTGTAATTAAAATAAGAAACAGCAGGTGGAGCCAGACACACACAGACATCAGCTCAACAGCCATCACTGCCGTTATTATTGAACCAGGTCAGTGAACGCACCTTGGCCTCTCTGACCGAGGACTTGATCTCGTCTCTGTGCTGATGCATCTGGTCCACGTGGATCCTCCAGTCCTGCAGACTCACACACAGACCAGAGACCGGTCAAACACACCTGAAACAGTGGCAACACAACAGAGAGCATGATGGGAAATTACAGCAACTGTCTCAGTCTGTCATCCTGTCCTTTAAATCCTCAAAACTGAGCTTCGTTATATTTATTTGTGCCATGTTGCAGAGATCAAGTCTTTGAGCTGGAGTCCAAGTCAAGTCTCAAGTCTTTGAGCTAGAGTCCAAGTCAAGTCCCAAGTCTCTGAGCTAGAGTCCAAGTCAAGTCTCAAGTCTCTGAGCTAGAGTCCAGGTCAAGTCTCAAGTCTTTGAGCTAGAGTCCAGGTCAAGTCTCAAGTCTTTGAGCTAGAGTCCAAGTCAGGTCTCAAGTCTCTGCGCTAGAGTCCAGGTCAAGTCTCAAATCTCTGAGCTAGAGTCCAAGTCAAGTCTCAAGTCTCTGAGCTAGAGTCCAGGTCAAGTCTCAAGTCTTTGAGCTAGAGTCCAGGTCAAGTCTCAAGTCTCTGAGCTAGAGTCCAAGTCAAGTCTCAAGTCTCTGAGCTAGAGTCCAGGTCAAGTCTCAAGTCTTTGAGCTAGAGTCCAGGTCAAGTCTCAAGTCTTTGAGCTAGAGTCCAAGTCAAGTCTCAAGTCTCCAATCCATATAAGGGATTCTGTAACTGTAAACTGTTTTTTATTTGCAGAGCACAACCATGTAATGTGCAATACAATTATTAAATACTGTAAGTGGAAACACTCCCCAGACTCTTAAACCCAGTGTGATTTTAACTAAATAAAACTGTGACTTTGCATAATCAACAATAAACCTGTAACCTGTTTTTAACTTACAGAGCACAAATATGTAGCCTAATGTACAATGTGTCTACAATTAATGACAGCTTAGAAACTCCTGTAAGTCAACAAACCCTGTTGATTTTCAAACCCAGTGTAAAGTTAACTAAATAAAACTATTACATGATCAACAATAAAGCTGTAACCTGTTTTTCACTTACAGAGCACAACCATGTAATGTGCAATGCAGTTAATGACAGCCTATAAACTACTGTAAGTCAACACATCCCCCCCCACTCTCAAGCCAGTGTGACATTATAATTCAATAAACCTGTAACCCCTTTCCAGCCAACGGTAATAATTAACATGATGACAGCCAGCGGGACATAAAGGATTACAATCGACCACCACAAGTTTGGCAAGTAAACAAACGCTCATTCATCTTTTCATAACGACTGACAGTCGGAGTAAACCTCTCGTAGGTCGTAGCTGAAGCAAGAAGCAAGCTAACGTTAGATGGCCAATGCTGAGCTAAACATGTTTACTCACCACAGGTTACTAACCTATTTAGCGTTCAGCGCGTCTTTGGGTCTTGTTTGAAGTTTTAAAGTCAGAGGTTATGATGAATGTCTCAGCAGCTGCCGGTGTTGTGTGGCCGTGCGCAGCAGATGCTACGTGTTACGTAGGCAGGTTATACGTAACGGAGGGAGGGAATAACAGCAAGCTCATCAGACGTTAAAAATAAACATTGTTCACGAATCCCGTACCTTGAGTCCGAGTCGAGTCTATAGTCTTTTGAGGACCAGTCTGAAGTCAATGTGTGTGTGACTTGTGTGAGTCGCGCTCGAGTCCGAGTCTCTAACTCGAGTCCCCATCTCTGCAATGTTGCTGGTCAACACTTAGACTTCTATATATTATTAGATGCCTCATATTGATCATTCTTACTGTAATAATAAGTATCTGCAGTGATACAGCAGGTGTAGTACTGGTAGCAGCAGTGCAAGTTTAGCATGTTTTCATCATCACAGCTGATTTCTAAGACAACATTTTATTACCACATTCTTCTTTGTGACTAAATCAACAGCCAGATGTCAGACTGTTACCTTCAGGGACCACTGGGACATTAAAGTACTGAGCCCCTCATTGGGCGGCTGTCGCTCAGGAGGTAGAGCGGGTTGGCCGTTAATCGGAATGTCAGTGGTTCAATCCCCGGCTCCCCCAGGGCAAGACACTGAACCCCGAATACATGTGTGTGAATGTTAGTTTCTGTTAAAGCACTTACGCTCAGTGAGTGTGTGTGTGAATGCAGAAGTAGTGTAAAAGCACTTCGAGTGGTCGAAAAGACTAGAAAGGCGCTATACAATGGAGCATTTACATTTATATTTAAAGTGTCAAATCAGCACAGAGACCTGCCTGCTGCTTTTTCTCCTCCCAAGACTCTCCCCCTCAGTTAGCAGCAGCTTCACTTCCACTCAGAAAGGACTTCTTCCAGCTCACACCAGCTCACACTTTAAACTGAAGTGGACTTTTTTTATGGAATGGGCTCCCTAAATGTGGAGCGACAACCCAGAGTGCTTTGCTTTTGCCTCACATTAGAAGCTGAAGATACAGTAATACAGGAGGCTGTGTTTAAAATAGTTTGATGGTTGATTTACAGGAAAGATTGATGCTTAATACTTCTGTGCTGGAAAAGGTGGAGTAACTTTACCTGTGACGGTGCAGTAAATCAGTCCCAGCTGTCAGGAACCCTCATGGTGACTGTTTTAGATGCATCTCTTTGTTGCCAACTGAGGATCAATTAGAAAAGCTCTTGAGCACAGCAGGCTTTTTTGTGGACTGACAGATTCCACCCTGGACAAAATGAGTCGCAAGATGTTTGAATCAAGTCTGGATTCAAACTTTCCAACCCAGGATGGTGTGGCTGTGAGGTGACAGAGCAAAACACTGAAGCAACATGACAGCCTCATTCTGAAGTTTCACCTTCATGAAAATCAACACGACAAGAAAAGAAATGAGCTCAAGTCCACAACGACACAATATCTGTTTTCTTCTGTGTGTCAGGACTCAAGTGAACTTGTTCACAGCCAAACTTGACCAAATGAATTCTGACTGTTTCTCCACTTTTTGAAGTCTGTGTAATAAATCCTCTTTATTGACTAAGCGCACAAAGAAAATGTTGAACAAGTGACAGAAAACTCTGCTCATTTCTCTGTGACGAAGCTGTTTTAGTGACAGAGACTGACTGACAAACGCTCTTCTGCTCTGAACATGAACTCTGTACTTTGTGGTGTTTCAGGAGGAAAACTGCCTCAGTTCTACTCTCAGATTAGTTTCACATGTTCTCCATCAGCTCTGTCTGATACCCTGGAATGAAGAGGAGAAGAAAAGACTTTGTTCATGTTGCTTTATTCATCATGTAAACCTTCAGTCTGTTCACACATCCCATCAGTAAAGTCTCACTTCATCCACACAAACACATCGACAGAAGCTGATGAGAAGACGTCAAAGTACCGCCCACGGTGTTTGATTGACAGCTGAAGAAATGCCCCAACAATCAGCTCTCAGCAACAAACATGAAGACAAAAGAAGATTAAAACACAGAGTTTAACCCACTGTCCCTGAGAGGACGTCTGACTATTTCACTTTACAGAACTCAGCAGAGGATCCAGAGTAAAACCCAAGTCCAGCATAGAGAGGCTGAGTGAATGTGGTCTGGACTTTGTGGAGGAGAGTCATGGTTTCAGAGATGCTGTAGAAGGACAGAATACCTGCTCTGTGATCCAGGTACACTCCTACTCTGGAGGACTGAGGACCTGAGACGGGAGTTGGGACATTGTTGTACCAAAAGTTATAACTGTTTGTGTCACATGTTAACGCCCAACATTTGTCATTGAATCCAAATCCACATTCATCTGAGTCCCCTGCTCTGCTGATATTCTTGTATGCGACTGCTACATAAACTCCTCTCCCTCTCCACTCCACCTCCCAGTAACAACGTCCAGTCAGACTCTCTCTACTCAGGACCTGCCGATAACCAGTGAATCTGTCTGGGTGACTAGAATAAGGCTGATGTTGACTCATGTATGTTGCTTTTCTGTTCCCCCTCAGATAATAACAGCTGTGTGTTTGCTGTGTTTGGATCCAGAGTGATTTCACGTGAATATTTGAAGAATCCAGCTCTGGTCTTGGGCTCTGGTTCTGGTTCTGACAGTAAAACATCCACTTCAGTCACTGTCTCTAAGACGTTTGTCCATGTCTCTGTCAGAACGTCCTGTAGTTTGTCTCTGACTTCTGTCACAGCCGCTGTCACGTCCTCAAAGTAGCGCAGAGGACGGATGTTGATGCTGGATGAGTCTGTAGATTCACTGAGTGCTGACAGTGAGGGGTAGTTATGTAGAAACTGGCTGTGATCCTCTGTGTGTGAGAGCTGCTTCAGCTCAGCGTCTTTCCTCTTCAGCTCAGTGATCTCCTGCTCCAGCTTCTCCTGAAGCTCTTTGACTCGACTCACTTCAGTGTCCTGCTGGGATCTGAGCTGCCGCTTCACATCAGACCTTCTTTTCTCCATCAGACGGATCAGCTCAGTGAAGATCTTCTCGCTGTCCTCCGCTGCTTTATCAGCAGAGCCATTGATAGCCTCCACCTCCTGCTGAAGCAGCTTCACATCTTTCTCTCTGTCCTGGATTCTCTGCTGGATGTTTTGTCGACTCACCTCGAGCTCTCTCTGCCTCTCAGTCCTTTCTGCTGCAGCTGAGACTGTGTCGTGGCCTTTATGTTCATCCACAGAGCAGAGATAACAGATACTCTGCTGATCAGTACGGCAGAACATCTTCATCACCTCATCATGACGAGAGCAGATGTTCTCCTGGAGCTTCTTGGAGGGCTCCACCAGCTTGTGTTTCTTTAATTGAGCCACATTATAATGACGCTGCAGGTGTTTCTCACAGTAAGAGGCCAGACAGACCAGACAGGACTTGAGGGCTTTCAGTTTTCTCCCAGTGCAGACATCACAGGCCACATCTTCAGGTCCAGCATAGCAGTGATCAGCAGGAGCAGCTTGGAGTCCAGTCTTCTTCAGTTCCTCCACTAAAACTGCTAACATGGTGTTTTTCAGCAGGACAGGCCTCGGTGTGAAGGTCTGCCTACACTGAGGGCAGCTGGGGATTTTCTTGTCCTCCTCTTCATCCCAGAAGCTTTTAATACAGTTCATGCAGTAGCTGTGTCCACAGGGAATAGTCACCGGATCCTTCAGTAGATCCAGACAGATGGAACAAGAGAAGGTTTCCTGGTCCAGCTGAACTCCTTTCTGCGCCATTTCACCTCTCAGTGGCAACGACTGTCCGAGTCTCACTTCCTCAGAAGGGCAACTAGTTTGAGCTCCGATCTCAACAGTTTTTCTGCAGTGAACCGAGCCTGTCAGCACATGTTGGTCACACCCATCACCAAACTGTAGATCTGAAGGGGAGGGAACCAGGAAATACATGGACAGAGTGGAGCTCGCTGTGATTGGAGAGCAGGAAGCAGAGGGAGGGGTTATCAAGCTGCCGCTCGTTCCAGGAAGAGGAGGAGCTCTGTGGATTCTTTGTTTCCTCATTTACAGTGAAACCTCAGTTAAAAGCTGCTCCCCGTTTGAAACCTTTAAAGGTTTTAGTTGTAAAATCCTTCTGGGCTCCTCAGGCTTTGCTGACGGCTCCATATTTCTCCAACTCTTCCTCAAATTCTCTTCACTTTTCTTTGAGCGGTTCAAAGGAGGTGACTGACAATAATCAAAGTAAAGTGTGATAAAATCCTTAAACTGCTGTCTAATCATGTTCTCACTTCTTTGCAGTGTAAATAAAGGAGGGCAAACTAAAGTCAGTGAGAATCAGAAGCCAAACAGCCACTAATAAAGGCAATCAGTTCAGCTTTTTGATTTGAAACCATGCCATCCTAGAATGTGTGGAAAAGGTGTCAGAGATGAGGACTCTAGATTGTATCTGCGCTTTTAATGCTTTGACACCATTTACCATGATGTGGGACACAATGCACTTTTACTAGGAAGCTTTTTATCAGCCTAAAAACATGTTGCGAACTCAAAGTGCTGACAAAGTGAGCTGAGGAGCTTTAACCTCCACTACATCCCTGGTTATCAGGATGAAGGCGCCCTCTGGTGTTGTGCATCAGTTTCCACATTTCACTTGTTAACCTGCTGTGATGTTCACTGCAGGAGGACATGGAAACACTTCACTGAGCCTTTGGCAGCTTCAAACAGCATCAGTACAGAGAGATTTAAATAGATGGAATATCACACTATGTCACTTTGTTCACAGGAGTCACAGCCTGGAACATTGATGCTGCATTCAGGTCACACGGGAGAGACGGGACAGAAGAGTTTCCAGCTCACAAAAATCCTCCCTGTCAGCTCTCAGGTTGGAAATAGTATTTGGGAACGTGAGATTTGAGGCTGGAGATTCAAATGTCTCTGACTTCTGGAGTGGTGATTAAATATGGAGTACAGGTGAAACAGCTCTCGTCCTCCACAGCTCTTCAGTTCCTTGTTTCTTAGAGCAGCAGCTCCACCCTGTGGTCAACAGCTGTAATAAAAAGAAATCAATCAAACAAGTGACAGCTGCTACTGTACATACTGTATTTGTTTGTTTATAAAATCACTCTCTGGTGGTAGATAATGTTAAATGAACAGGATCACTGGTTCGGAGTCAGACACAGACATCCCTCCACTTCTACTGTCATCAAAAACTCTGCAAATGAAAACAAGAGCGCCTCGTTACTATGGAAACCTCACTGAGGTGACACAAATGAACCTTACAGTCACTGGTGGAATCATCAGCATACACCGCTGTGATATACAGGAACACACACACACAGTTTCCACCATCTATACCTACATTACCTCCCATATAAACAACATGAACATCCAGAACAACATGCTGTACATTTTATACACAAAGTGACGCCGAACTCAAACAGACTTTTAACTTAGCAAGTACTTTTGTTGAGTCGTGTTCTGGCAGAAGGGATAAAACTCTGCTATAGTGAGTCCGTCTCCAGGCCAGGGATCTGTATCTACGTCCTGATGGTAGCAGAGTGAACAGTGTGTTGAGAGGATGACTGATGGCGTGTACTATTATGTGTGCTTTCTGTAAAATGGCTTTGCTGTTGAGGTCAGAGAGGTTGGGGGAGGGAACACCAATTATTTTGGAGGCGTCTAAGTTTGTTCCTATTGGCTAGAGTGAGAATGTTGAAAGAACAGGTTGAACAGTAAAGAAGGACGGGTTGATTTCTGTTTTTATAGAGCAGCAGCAGAAGGTGGGGAGCAAGTTTAGAGAAGGCAGAGAGTCTTTGTTGACAGTGTTTGAAAGTGTCTGTGGTACGCTGATCAGGATCTATTTCATTCTTCCTGACCACCAGAGGCAGTGCTTAACACTGGATGTTATCTGTCTCGCGCACGCGCAGGTGGAGTATTTAATATCAACAAAGTCACCTGTGACCTGGTATGATGCAGGGCGCAACTGATATAAGCCCACGTCATCAGGAAAAATGTCCCTTGATTCTTCTCGCAGATCTGCGAATGCAGGTTGAATTGAAGGAGGGAAGGAAGAGAGAATAGCTAGAAGCCTAGCAACCGCGTGGTTGGAGCTACGGTTTCGTCTTTCAAGGTGCTGCGGTTAAGTAGTACGGCTGCGCTCCTAAACCTAAATCCCTGCTTTTGGAGCCAGGCTGGAGGGTCCTGTGCACTCTCCCTGTAGTACCAGGGGAGCTGTTCAGCCCAGCAGCGCAGCAGGCTTTGGAGCGGGGAATCCAGGCTAACCAAACTAGGCAGCAGTTTGCTAGCCGTCAGGGGCCTACACCCCTATTGAGACAGCAGCCTTCACAGGGTTATGCCAACCATCACCAATTCCATGAGGTCTCAGGCACTGAGACAAGTAAAAAATCCAAAAAAAGATGGGGGGTTTCACCCTATACTGGACTTACGGGGGCTAAACAAATTTCTGAAAGAGTTGCCTTTCCACATGCTGCGTACAACAGATGTGTTGTATGCGTGGTGGCGCAAAGTTGGTTCACGTCCATTGATCTGAAGGACGCATATTTTCACGTCCCGATAGCAATGCATCACAGGATTCGAAGGCATGGCCTACCAGTTCGAGGTGCTCCCATTCGAGCTTTCCCTAGCCCCAAGGGTCGTCACGAGGTGCATGCGGGCAGCATTGGCCCCGCAGATCCTCCCATATTTGGACGACTGGCTTATTTGTGCTCCGAGCCAGGAACAGGCGGAGCAGGACGCTGCCTCCTTTCTATGTCATGTGACAAGGTTGGGCCTTACCATCAATTACACCAAAAGTTGTCTGATACCCAGCCAAAGGGTGGTGTTCATTGGATTAACCCTGGACTCCTCTCACATGCTGGCCTTCCTAACTCCACAGCGGGTAGAGGCCATACTTCCCGATGTCTACTAGTGTTACGGCCATGGAGAGATGGGGCATATCTGTCCAAGGACATCTCACTGGGTTTGATCCCCGCGTCGGGAGGTAGTGGTACCGACGCAGGGATCAAACAGGGCTGCCACGCAGGGCTGCCACGCTGCCCCCCACAGGGTTGCAGGGCTGCAAGTGGCCTCTGAACGAGCCAGGAAAGGATGGAGCACATAAATGTGTTCGAGCTCCATTATCAGTTGCACGCTGCACGAGTTCCTGCCATATTTGAGAGGCAGGCATGTTCTTGTTCGATCCGACAACACGTCAACTGTCTACCATGTAAATCGACAAGGGGACACCAGGTCGGGCAAGGTCGCTGCAGGTGGCACGGCAACTACTGGTATGGGCTTTCCCCCGCTTGGCCAGCCACAAGGCCATGTACTTGCCGGGGCTACAGGTGTGGTGACAGACTACCTCTCCCGCCAGACGCCTCCCGCTGGGGAGTGGAGAGTCCACCTGGGGGTGGTAGAGGAAATATGGGGCAAATATGGCACAGCAGAAGTGGACCTGTTTGCCTCAGAGTCCACAACCCACTGCTCCCTTTGGTTTTCGCTGGGGGAGGAAACAAGTCCGTTGAGAAAGGATGCCCTGGCACACCCGTGGCCAGATTGTCTCCTCTATGCCTTTCCGCCATTCCCACTGATAACTGTGACGTTGCACAGGGTGCAGCAGAGCAACCACAGGCTCCTGTTGGTGGCCCCGAACTGGCCAGGGAGACTCTGGTTTCCAGTGATGCACAGGCTTTTAGACAGGGTCCCGTGGTGCCTTCCCAGGAGGCCAGACCTGCTGTCGCAGCTGGGGGGCTTCATCTGGCATCCGAGCCCGGAATGCCTGCAGCTATGGGTGTGGCCCTTGAGGGGCCTGACCCTTTTGGCACTTTATGCCAACAGGTGGAAGATTTTTTCGGGGTGGTGTAGAGCTCATGACGTAGCTCCCGAAAAGTCCTCAGGGCCGATAATACTGCGTTTTTTGCAGTCTTTGCTAGAGAAGAAGCTCTCCGCTTCAACCCTTAGGGTCTATGTGGCTGCAATTTCCGCCAGTCATGTTAGAGTGGATGACCAGACAGTGGGGTCTCACACCCTGGTGACCCGGTTCCTTAAAAGAGCCCAGCGACGGAACCCTCCACGAGCTATCATGGTCCCCTCTTGGTACCTGCCTTTGGTACTGGAATCCCTTCGTCTCTCTCCTTTTAAGCCTCTGGAGCAGTCACAACTAAAGCGGTTGTCACTGAAGGTTACGTTTCTTCTGGCAATGGCATCAGCGAAGCAAGTGAGTGAGCTTCATGCCTTGTCAGTGAGTGAAGCATGCATGCGCTGGAACTCTGATGGCACAGGAGAGGGACTTTGGTCATTCCTCCCTAAGAGGCTGGCTCCAGCCCACTTTAATCAGGTCATTCGACTAGCAGCCTATGACACCTCATGCCCACGGGTTCCTGAAGCCGTTGCAGCAGAACTGCTCTGCCCAGTGAGGGCACGTCCTGTCTAAACAGAGGCTTTCCAGGTTGGTTGTTGAGGTTATCGAGGGAGCATACCTGTCCAAGGGACAACCTTTGCCTCTTAACATTCGGGGCCACTCTACCAGGAGTGTCTCCACTTCATGGGCAGCGCTGCGGGGGATGTCTCTAAGTGAGATTTGCGCTGCGGCCACCTGGGCTACATCATGCACCTTTGCCGTTTTTATGGGGTCAATGTTGCTGCCCCCCCATGCAGTAGCAGCAGCTGTCTTGCGGGAACCCTCTGACCGTTCCCGGTAAGGTGGGATTCCTTGTGACGACGTTGGTAGTAGGTAGTAGACATCCAGTGTTAAGCACTGCCTCTTGTGGTCATCCAGAATTCATAGAACCGTAGTTACATATGTAACTGTTGTTTCAGTTTATTGTCGTGTTGTGTGTAGTGGTGTGGAGAAGGTTGGTGGACCCAAATGCAGACACAGGAACAGGCAGGTACAGTTCAAAGGGTTTTAATTCAAACAAAAGGCGAGTCCACTTACAAATGTAGTGGCTGAGTCCAGGGAAT
The DNA here is from genome assembly GCA_024633595.2 of Lepomis macrochirus. Lineage (NCBI taxonomy): Eukaryota > Metazoa > Chordata > Actinopteri > Centrarchiformes > Centrarchidae > Lepomis > Lepomis macrochirus. The sequence goes on from JALXJV020000016.1 coordinate 1,417,140, forward strand.
CCAAAACAAACAGTCCAAACAAAAGGTAATCCAACAGAAAATCCTGAGATACAAGTAATCCAAAAATGTCAAGAACAACAGGCAGGGCATGACGAAGAAAAAACTACAACATAGAACAGAGCATCTAAATGCTACAATGACAGACAAACAGCAGGGAAGACAGAGACACCAATAAAAACAACAGAAAAAAACAACAGCACCAAACCAAATCCTAACATGTCCAGAGTGAGTCTAAGGTATCTGAAGCACTCCACCCCTTCAACCGCTCCCGGTCCTGCGTGATCCCAATCCCAATGCAGCTCTCTACTTCACGGAATATTTCTGTATTGATATTTTGATCACAGCCCTTTTTAAAGCCCTGTACCATGGGCCCCTTTTAAACTTTGAGCCCCTGGCCCTCCAAAGGTCTCTGCACGGCCCTGGTCACAAGCTAATCAATATGAATCCTGTGTAAATGAACCTGTTAGCATTCCAGACTAAGTGAAGACTTTCAGTCTCACCTGGTATAAAACCTAAAATTGAAAGACAATATCACCTTCATCACATCATCCTGCAGATTCTGATGCAACTGAATATCTACTGCACCTACAACCCTGAAGAGGTGGGCGTGGCCTGCATTCAGCTGCAGGATGGAGAGGTGGCTCAGGTGGGCGGAGCCAGGGACCCTCACAGCTGCTGCTCTCCTTCTAAATGCAGCTGGAGCTCAGAGACCTGCTGTCGGCCACAACACACATAGAGAACAGCCAGAGAGGCCGTGAGCCGGATGCACTGTTAACGGGACCGCAGGAGGCCGGTGACAGCGAGCTGGGAGGCCCGAGGCCGGTCTGCATGGGGAGCTTAAACTGAGTCATGTGTGGCGGTGCGTTCAATAAAAATACTGTTGGTGCTCCGGTGTCGTGTCTGAACTGAGGCTTCTGCCACAAAGTGAAAGTAAAAGACAGTTTCTAAAGACCCAGGTCACATTTACATGAAGTGTTTTTCTTCTGAACACTTTTTCTTTCTACACAACCACCTTACAAAACACTGAAAAACTGATAAATACAGTGAATACTGATCAATATTCATTTAACCAGAGAACTCCATGCTTTACAGGCCGATAACTTGAGAACAGAAGATCCCACGTCCGGAAGTCGTCAGAGGGCGTCTGAAAGAAATCCAAGATGGCGGCGTGGGAATATGTAAACAGAAGAGGCAGGTTGGGACTAAAATCAGCAAAAGTAAGACGCAGTTCTTGGTTCTAAATGTGTGTTCATGTGTTTGCTGCTGAGTTAGGTTTTACAGTGAACCAGCTGATCTCAGGAGGCCCTCAGCTTTCATCTGTCGGATGAGCTGAGAGATGTGGAGGCTTGTTGTTGTGCCAGAATGGAATCCACAAAGTCGAGTGTAAAATAGATCCACAAAAGTGTTAATAACACTTGTGTGGGAAATTAAAATGTGTTTGTACAGAGTCAACTGTGTGTTTTGGGATCTGATTTTACACAAATGTAAAAATACATGTTTTGGGAAGTTTGATATTTGTGTACATTTTATTTACAGATTACACATTGGACTAAATTCCACAAATGTGTAAAAAGGAAGTTCCAAATGTAACATGACCCAAATTGACAGAAAGCAGTCTGCACAAACTGTTTTGTGTGTAGAAGTCACTCTGTATCTTTTACACATCACAAATGGAAAATACATATTGTGAAATATTTGTGCGTCACATTTGTGGATAGTTTTCTGTGGGATATAAAATATTAAAATCTTCCTGGAATAGTTGATCTGTGGTATCAGGACTTGTGGTCTTTGCAGTCCTCACAGCTCTCTGCAGTGGTTTCTTTAATCTTTCTGTTGTCACGATCCTGCTCTGTTCCTGCTCTGGATACTGTTGTGTATTCGGTTGTCTGGACTGGTTTTGAGCAGGTCTGTGTTTGTGGTTCTTCTGGTCTCAGTCAGTGTGAGTGAGTTGGTCTGCTCGGTCTGTTCTGTGTTCTGGGGTCCTTAGTCTTATTCCCCTGATGGGTGTCCTTTGCCATCACCCTGATGATGCAGAAATGGTTCTCACTTCAGTTCTGTGTTGTTGGATCACTGTGGCTGGTCTCGCTCTGTCCTGTTCTGGACCTAAGTGGTCCCTGTCAGCCTACCTGTACTACCATGCCTGATGGCTTTTGGTTTTCACATCAGCTCGTCTTTAGTTAGTTTATTGATCAGTAAGCTCTTTGTATGGGCTGCCTTTTCTTTGGACATGCACTCAGTCAGAGGCAGGGACGTGCACAGACATTTTGGTGGGCAGGGGCTCAAGATTGTTTTTTTTAAACAAGACAAATATATTAACTCAACAACATTTTTACTTTTCTGCAAAATAATCAGTTCACACAGAGACCACAGTCTTTTTTAGTATTCACTAGTTTTATCACAGGAGCAGGCGACAGCGAAGGAAACTCTGCCACAGTGTGTTTTCTGTGCTCCTAGTTTCAAGTATCTACTTAGAATAAGTGACATAGTTTCACTCTGAAAGGCAGAAATCTGTCCACATTCAGTCCCCCACAATCCGCCACATTTTCCAGTCCTGGGTCTGTCTGGTTGGGTTGAGATGTCTGGCCTGAGGCGGCGGCGAAACTACCATACATGCAGGAAATGCAGTTGATAAGTGGAAATATTCATCTCCACAAACTGATATCATACAGTACAATTACTTCTCAGGTGGTCGCAGTAGCTATTTATAGTAGTCAGTGAGTTAGGTCTCTTTCATCGCTGTGTCTCTGTCTCAGGCTTCATGTCATTAATATTCAATAACAAAACAAAAACATTAAATACTTTTACACACAAACACTCCAACACCACATAACTCTGAAGGATGTCTAATCTAACTTTAAATAAAGATGACTTCATGGGATTTCATCTAAAAGAATTCAGATAAAGTGACCGCAGAGTGGAAACAGCACTTAACTAAGCAAGATGATGTTGTGGACAACAGCTGCATCGCTGCAAGCTTTGGGGCAACGTTAGTCTGCACCGTTTACTGCTTTCCATAACAATCCCTGAGACCTGTGTGAAGACAGAGGCCCTGCTACAAAAACACTGGTCCACATCTGACTGCAGATTTTTACAGTGTTTCTGTAGAGTCTGTGACTTTGTGTTGCACTACCTGTGATTGGTGCCAGGCGGTGCTGGTGGTCTGAACTCCCCCTGGTTTATGAAACAGTGTCTCTCTGGTTTATCTCTGGACTCTGGGCAGGATTTAGTGTCCTGCAGCTGTTCCCTCTGTTGACACCCGATCCGACCAGCTGAAACTATTGCAAAACCCCCGAAACACCGAGACAGAAATGGATCAGCAGAGTGAACGTACCTCCGCTCTGCTCACACTCCTCTCCGTGCAGGACTGATCTGTTGTGTTTTATCAGTGCCTTTATGGGGGACAGTGCACGTGAATCAGCATTAGTGTGTGTCAGCTGCTTTGCACAGGAGTAGGGGTGCACCCTTAATCCTGAAACCATCAATAGAGTCAGACGAATATAAAACAAGTTCATCTGTAAAACATCAGATCATTAATGATGATTCTAAGTTTGATTTTAAATATGCTTTTGTGTTTGTAATGCAGGCTGTATGTCCTATGACATCACTGTGACATCATCAGGGTTACAGAAGACTCCTCACAGTCTGAGGACTAACAGGACTCTGAACTGAACTTCAGGCTGATACTTGCAACAGCAGTATTCAGATCCTTTGCTTCAGTGCTGGTACTAACACCACACTGAAAATCTCCACTGCAGGTAAAGGTGCTGCACTGAAAACTTGACTTAGGTAAAAATATGTATTATCAAAGTTAAAGTATTCGTGCTGCAGTAAAAAGGGTACTGGCCCGTCACTGCTGGCTCTGTACTGTTCTGGAAAAGATGGACGAAAGAAAACCAGTGGCTCGTGCAGTAGAGCTGAGACGTTGGTGATGCAGCAGTCGTGACGACACTGACCCCTCATGGCCCCGAGGTTGGGTAGGAAAGACCTTGCCGGGGCCCAAAGTGTTTAGTTGAAACTAAAACTAATGTCCTGCGAAGGCCCATCTATGAGCTCTGTCTGCTCCAGGAGGACTGAGCTTAAAGAAATGTGGGGCCAACCTGACAGATCCAGGACCTGCTGTACGTGGACTCTGCAGCTCATCTAACCTCAGAGGACCATCACTTTCCACCCAGTGAGCTCTGGACACTTGCAGCAGGGACTGTGAGGGCCCGTGGTGGATAGGTGGATGGACTGATTGACTGATTGGTAAACAGAGTGTGTTTTGGTGTAAAGTGACATTTGATTTATTATATGTGATGTTTCTATTTGCTGAGTTTAGCTCTCTGTGACATTGATGTTAGTAGATCAGTTCAGTTTTCTGTCTCATAGTTTTACATATTTAACCCTATTTTGAAATAATATTCAATGTTGAGATACCTGGGTCCTCCCCAGGAGGTTTCTGAGCACTAAACACTTAACTTTCTGACTTTCTGTCTGAAGAAACATTCTGCACCAATTTATGTTGGAAATGTCTTTATTTAAATAAAAAGGAAACACAAAATTCAGCAGGTGACAATTCAAAATATAAAAATATAATGCAGAATCAGCAGCTCGTTCATTTAACTTAAGTTTATTTTTTGACCAATGCACAAATCTTCTGTTTGCACTGCATGTTTTCTTATTAACCTTTCTCAAAGCCTTTTCAGTTATTTACCATTTTATATTGCAAGCAACATTTTTGACCAATACTTTTAAAAAGTGTGTATATATTTATTAGGCCTGGCAGAGAGGCTGGAGTCTGTCAGTTTAGTGTGAAAATGGTGAACTTGTTTAGTCAATATGGATAAAAAGTCAGTGCTCATAGAAAATACTGTCTGATATGTGTAACTTGACCCTGAGGCTGCGGTCCTACAGTCTGACAGCCAGTCTGCTGATGTAGTCAGTATAAACACATCCACAGGACATTGGAAATCCAGCAGCTACAAAGAGAAGTGATTTAGTGATTTAGTGAATAGAAGTTCACTGTGAGCCAAACTGGAACACAGTGTTTTCCTCTAATCATTGTTTTCTCTCCCAAACACGCAGCTGTTTCATGAATAAACTGCACAATATCTCCTCCTTACTGAAGTGGGACTGTAATTTGAGAGGATTATAAAATGACATAGTGATGTATGAATAACACAGTGTGTGTGTGAGTTTCTTTAGAGACACATAATGTCCGTGCTCACTTTTAAGGCTCAATATACATTATAATTGTGACAGTTTCAGTTAAGAGCTGTGAGATTTTTAGCTTCGTCCACTATTGGCTGCCACACTTTCTTTCGCTCCTTTATTGCTGTACTCGTCTTACTTTTTGCTTTATTTATCTTTTTTTGTGCTTCATTCCACATAAACCTACTCGCTGATGCTGATGGTGTGCAAAGTCTGGTAAACGCATCTTCTCTAGTTATGAAACCTGATAACTCCAACCTACTGATTTTAATACAGGCTGCTGAAGAATATGCAGAACACACAGGCCGACATGAGAACATGGACTGACTGATTAAAAACTCTTCTGATCGGCGTGACACTGACTGAACAGATCAGGCACCAGGACTAACTAAGCCTGGCTCTTGGCCTGGTCTGGTGCAGACTGGCTGCACAGAATAAATCGCCATGGTAACTTATGTTACTGCGTTCGTGAAACCGAGTCAAGGCTTAATTCAGCCAGGATATCTGGAAAATCCCGGCTTATTCCGCTGTCCTGGTTTTGTGAAACAGCCCTCAGGTTGGTCTCTGTTCCCAGTTCAGTTTGTCAGTTGGTCCATGTTTCCTGTTTAGTTCCTGGTCTTGTTTATTCCGTTGTTCATTTTTGCTCATTTGTACCTGTCTATCTTGTGTCTTGGGTTTAGCCCTGCATTTTAGTTCTGTGTCTTAGTTAAAGTCTTTGTATTCACTCCTGGTTCTGATTATTTTGCCCTTGTCTGCTGAGTTCTGTTCAGATCCGAGCTTCAGTCTGTTTCCTCTGCTGTCTCTCTGCCTGCCTGTCTCGTTTTCTGTAACTTAACTTTTACACTGTGACATTTACAGGTTAAACATGCAGCGCTTTTCAAATGTCAAGGAAAAGGAAAATGTTTGTAAAATACTTCACAGTAGTTCAACACTGACGGACAAAATGAAGTAAAAATACACACTCTCTTTTTACTTGTTTCTTTATTTTTAAAGCTTTCAAAGATTTTTACTCTTTAAACTAAATTTTATCTCTGCACTGATGGACAGTATATGAAAATAAACTTCACTATGTTACTTAGTTTAGTTTTACTCCAAAGTCCTTTAGCTGTGTTTTTATGAGGCACCATATTCTGTTCATGAAGCTAAGATGATCAGGTGTTTAACGAATTATCCAACTTGAGTGCTTTTGCTGGTTTAAAGTTTTCTTTGTTTGCATTTAAAGTGTTTGTGGTTTATCAAACCGTGAAAGGATCAGTGGCGTCTTTCTGCCGCGCTTCCTGTTCCTGCTGAGTTTTCCTGAGGAGGGAGGGATGATGGATGATTGACAGCTGAGTAACTGTTACCAAACCTTGTTACCAAACCAGGACGTTGCTGCAGGCTGAACTCTGAGCCCTCAGCAGAGTCCGAGTGAGCCGGCTCAGAGGGATTTAATGAATAAAGGAGTGAAACCTGTAAACAGAGTTTGTTCCTGTGTTGGTCCAGCAGGCCGGTGGGGCGGGGGGGTTGACTGACAGGGACAGCCTCTGCCTCCTTTTGGTCAGCAGCTATTTAATGACTCTGGGACTGTTGTCACTTTCACACACAAACTTCTGCTCTTTAACTCTTTTAACTGATCCGACTCTGGTGAGTTTTCAGCGAGCGTCCGCCGGCCCGGCACAGATCAGTCCAAATCGAGGCCGGATCAGCTGTGACGGGGGGACTGACAGGGTGGAGGTTGCATAAATGGCTGCCATGTCCCATCATGCCCCCCTGGGTGTCCCACCGGCCAATGGGGAGCGTCGGTGAGGTGATGATGCAGGTTGTCCCCCCTGGTATAAAGACCTAAACCACCATCTGGGCCCTCCTGAGCAGTTGGAGCATTCCCAGCCTCGCCTCGGGTGGAGGGACTGCACGGAGGGAAAACAGAACTGCACGGCCTCTCACTGTGTAGTTTTGTTTTTATCGGGGGGGATACTTCGAGGCTCGACCGTTCTCATCTTGGATATTTCTAGAAAAATCTTTCTGGATAAGGAGACTGTTGCTGGTCCGAGCCGCCCGGGCGTCGTCCCATCAGTCTGAGGCACTCTTGTGGAAACAAGTGAGTAACGTCACGTCCTGCACTCGGCTGCCTCATGTGGGTTTCAGGGACAGGTCAGAGAGGGGAACCAGGACTTTTGGTGAGCTCTCTTTGTGTTTGACATATTTTCTGGTGAACTTGGAAGCGGCCGCGTGCAGCAAACTGTGCGGTGATCTGAGGAAGGCCAAGAATAGCCGCTGATAGCATGAGAGTGGACTGTCAGCTGGGCGGCTGATGGCTTTTTAAGGGAATCAGCAGCAGGGCTATCAGTTGCACCTCCAGCTATGTGCCACATGGTGGCTGTCAATCAAACCGCATGGGGCCGGGGAGGGGGGGCGCAGGGGGGTATTTTTGGCCACTGCCATATCTGTCGCTCAGAGTCCGATCTGTAAATATCAGCTGAGTTTATCCAGTTTGGTCCAACAGGCCGCCTGAGTTCTGAGGTCAGTGTGGATTGATTGTTGATTGGTCGATCGGTGTGATCAGCTCGGGGCTGATGGTTTTCACTTCAGAGAGAATGTGAGAAACTCTTCACCTCTAATCAGCTGACGGCACTGCACCCCCCCCCCCCTCCCCCCAGCTGTCCTGACGGGGCGTTCAAAGACCTCCAATAGTAAAATAAATCCCTCTAAACTCCTGAAGAAATATATGTAACACACATTTCAATGTAAAGTCCAAAGGTTCACCTGCTGTCCTCAAACTTTCAGCTGATCAGGATCAGGATCAGGATCAGGATCAGGATCAGGTCCGTCCCCTCCGGATCAGCTGCACTTTGTGTTATAACTTACAGTAAATACAGGAAATCAATAAGGCTCGTCGCTGCGCTGTTCTTGTCAATCTTCATTATTTTTGTCGTTTAAATTTTAATGTTTTGACAAAAGTTCTTAAAGCAGCGTCACAGTGAAACGTAAAGCTGAACAGGATGCTGCTGTAAATACATCTTATATTTACATTTTATTTATGGAAGGATTTATTAAAACATGAGATTATTAAATTATTAAAGTATTCATTTGAGGCTGTTATTTGTAATCAAGTTTCTTCATCATTACTTTCATTTATGTCTCATATGTCTGAATTTATTTCCCGAGTTGTTTCTTCACTTGTGCAGCATTAAAAAAAAAGTTTGTCGCAGGTTCACTTCAGGCTGTTCATCCAATCACAGGCAGTCACACTGATGACATCACTAGTTAAGTCACTTTATTAATAGAGCAAATATAAAATAAATGTTGACCATCGTGTTTTTTTAAACACAATGAGAGAAGTTTCATTAAAATAAACCACATGAATTAGTTTCATTAATAATTAAGCCACTAATAACACATGGGGAAACCTCGTATCTCCCTGCTCTTAGCACGAGATGATTTCACTTTTCATGTAAACGTACCGACGTGATTTCTCAAAGACATGTTTGAGATAGAAGCTTTTACCGACAGCAGCCATGTTCGTTTCACCTCCTGTTCTAATAAAGAATCTGAAGTAAAGTATGTGACGTCCTGCAGCAGTTACTGTAGTTCCCGCAGTAAGCGCAGCATCAGCAGTCTGAACATTAACAATTAAACGATCCAGTAACCTGCAGATTATATTCTGGATTCACTGAGTTTGTATTTAGGCCATAAAATGTCAGAAACCAATGAAACAGCTCACAGAGTCAAAGTGTTTAAATGTCTTGTTTTTTTCCAACAGACACAAAAATCTGAAATCTTCAACTTCTGGAGTTCATTTATATTTTATTTATATTCACAAAATTAGAAGAAGAAGTTTACAAGAATATTTTAACAAAATAAAAAACTCCCTGTTAAATGTTGCATTCAGATAAAGTCAGATTAACAACAGTGTTTGAGGGTTTAAGAGGAAATTTGAGTCACTAGTTTTGGCTTCTGTCCTGCTTTTTCCTTCTTTCTGCCCTGCACTTATTTAAAATATTCTTAATATCATTGTTTCTATTTGTTATTTTTAAAATACAGTTTTAAAAATAGATTATTTGTACAAGCATTTCTTCACCTTGCGGGAAGAACTTTAAAGAGCGTCTGTTATGATGATGATAAAAACAAACTGTTTTCATGACTCAAATATTAGTTTAAAATCCAGTTTTAATAGAAATCTGATTCTGTCAGAATTATTTAATAAAATTTAGATCAACACACAAGTTAATAGTCACATATATTAAATCACGGGATTTGGTTGCACGTGTTACAGAATGTGAAATAAACAATGATGCAATTAACAGAAAGTAAAGTAGCTTTGTGTTTTAGAGTAAAATGAAAATTGGTCGACATGTTGGAAGACTTTATGCTAAAGATCAGTTATTGTGATGTTGATGTTCGGGGCCTCGAGGGACCTTAAATTCTGTTTAGGGCCCCAAAATCCCTTCTCTGTTCACGTGTGAGGAAACAGTACGAAGCTTCCATGAATCCATGTTCTGACCCTGTTCTCTCTTTTTGTATCTCAAAGTATAAAAGTAAAACCTTATTATGACGAGTTTTAGAAACAAAGGAATCAACGTTTATTTCTATCTTTCGGAGAACTTCCTGTTTGGATCCTCAGTGACTTCCTGCAGCAGCTGTGAGTCGTAAAGTTTCCTCCCATGACCCCCCCCCCCCAACTCAATTACAGCCCATCAGAATGAAGCATTTTATAAAGATGAAGTTTTTTAAGGAGGAGCAGCTGAATTATAAACTTAAAGATAAAGATTGTTTTCTTAACAATGTATTTCAGGATTAAAACAACATGTAACATTGATTAAGAAGCAACAAATAAAAATCAGAAATTGTTACTGCAAATTTACAAATGCTATGAATGAAACACAAATCCAACAAAAAAGCTGAAAATCAACAAAGCTGCTGATTTTCATGAACATTAAACATGTTCTTTAAGTTTACAGAGTAAACAGTAAACTTCTCTCTCAGATATTATTTCATGAATAATTATCCATCAAATCACAATCACATATTTATCATGTATGAAAATCAAGAAAAAATCCTGCTCAAGTAAACGAAACCTTTGTGCTGCAGCTTCCTCAGACGTCAGTCAACATTATATACTGTGTGTGTGTATAAATGTACTTCTGAAAGTGGAATGAACAGCTGCGGGAGGTGTTAGTGCTGATAAAAACAGGCCGGCTGAGGCTAAATGCGGCTCCTGATCTGAGCCTACAGAGACTAAAGCCAGAAGCCTGGGGGGTTGCAGGAAGAGTCGAGTTCACTTTATACTGTGGTCACATCAAGTTCACATAAATACCACAATCAGTCATTAGTTATTGATCATCTACAGGTTTTAATGGGAGGCCAGAAAGCAGCTGTTTGTATGAAGGAAACTGAAGCTATCAAAAGGGTTTTAAGGAAACGAATGAATGAAGACTTGTTTTATTGTTTTGAACCTTTTCTGATTATTTGTCATAGAATATTTGTTTTAACAAAATATTACATTATTAGTTTGATGGCTTTGCTCATGGAAGGTGTTTGCGGCCTTATTTTGATTCTTTAGTTTTCTGTCGGCCTGTGTTTGCAGAAGGTGTTCTGGTGTTTTCTGGACTGTAAACCTGCAGGTGAGACTCAGTTTGGCTTCACCTGCTGCAGACTTGTTGCTCTTTTCTTCTTCTTCTTCCTCTGATGACTCTAACACCCGGCTGACCTCCAGCTGCTGCTGTCCGTCATCTGCCCTCCAACAAGCCCCGCCTCCTGACATTTATAGCTCTGGGCTGGTTTCTGAAACTCAAACCTCTGCTGAGAGAAGCTGCAGGACGCACTCAGCACATTTTCATCCAACTGCTGTTAAATGTGTACGTCAGTAAAAGCCTGACGAATAAAAAGAGATGACAGAGGTTGATGGAACTTCTTCTGCTTCTTGTGTTTGTTGCACAACTGACATGAACTGAGAGAAACACCGTTCACTCACCACATGGCTGTAAAAGTTTGATGTAAGAACTTCAGTTGAAGTGTGTTTGCTTTTTTAGACACGTTTCTTTATCAGAGCTTTCAGAAAGATTCTCCTCTGAGTGACGATGTTATGAACCTCGGCTCTAAAAATCTCCATATGAGCTTTTTCTTTGGGTTGACTCACCCTTCAGAGGGATGAAATGATTCATCAGTGCTTTAAAAAGTGACTCACATGAGCGACTCTGATACGTGTCCTCCAGAGTTATGGTCTGGTTGCTTTTAGACAACTAAACCTACTTGGTTAGAGTTTAAATGGCGGTCATGGTCGATCTGCTCTGTCAAAGTTTTTGTTGACCCTTCATCCACCTCGGTAACAGATTCCCCGTTTGCTTTGTCATAATTGCTTTGACCACAAGAGGTCGTGTGTCAGGAAAAGCTATGAATGAATATGCTGCCGTTTCTTTACTGCTGAATGTTGAAGTTTCCTCACTTTGTAGAGGGACCTTATTCTCATGGTTATGACTTCTTCTGTGTCGCAGTGTTTCTCAGATTAAACCAGACTTTCCAAACCCACGTAGAGCTGGACTCCCTTCCTGTCAGTAAAGGTCTCTATGCTGCTGCTTGGTGTTTCACAGCTGCAACATTTGTTTCTGTTTGTTTGCAGGGTGCCGACCACCATGACAACACAAGCACCGACGTTCACACAGCCGCTGCAGAGCGTCGTGGCACTAGAGGGTAGTGCCGCGACGTTCGAGGCTCAAGTTAGTGGTAAGAAACAAACTGCTGTTCCCCTTCAGAAGAGGCTGATATCTGTTTCTCCACATTTCTGATTTTGAAGAGGGATGTTTACTTTTAAGAGGTGACAACTTCAGCCAGTGAGAGTCCTTCAGTGGTTCATTGACCAGAAAGCCCGTCACGGTCAACTGTCAGTGGTGCTTTCATAGACTTTATGACATCTGAGGTTTTGAATTCGATATAACTATAATTAAGATGAAGGTGACAAAAAGTGAAAACCAAACTGACGTGTACTGAGAAATTACCTAAATAATGATCGTCATGAAACAAGCCTAGAGCTGATTCTGAAATTAAGACTGATCTGAAATTTCTTGATTTTTTCAACACTTTTTAAGCTTTGTTTTCCTTTCTCCGTGTTTGGCTTTAATATCACAGTTTCTGATACGTAAAATAAAACGTCAAGAAGAGATATCTCATAATAATAATTTTTAACTTTTTTCAAAGTTTGAATAAAAAAGTTGTCATGCTTTGATCTCACATTTCTGAATCCTGCGCATAAATATCCTGAACAAAATATTTAAATGTTTTAATTCTGACAGTTAATAGAAATGAACTGAAAGCAGGTGATCAGTCATAATTATGTTCTGGAGGTCCAGTGTTCTCCAGGTTCTCTGACATCAGACCGGTTGGGTTCTTCTCTCCTCTGCAGGTTCTCCAGTTCCTGAGGTGAGCTGGTTCCGTGATGGCCAGGTTCTTTCCGCTGCCGCTTTGCCCGGCGTTCAGATCTCGTTCAGCGACGGCCGCGCTGTTCTGAGGATCCCCGCTGTGACCGCCGCACACAGCGGGAGATTTTCTGTCAGAGCCACCAACGGCGCTGGACAAGCCACAAGCACCGCCGAACTCCTGGTTACAGGTGAGAGCTGAGGTAGACATTAATACAGAACTTCTGGTTACAGGTGAGAGCTCAGGTAGACTTTAATACAGAACTCCTGGTTACAGGTGAGTTCAGGTAGACTTTAATACAGAACTCCTGGTTACAGGTGAGTTCAGGTAGACTTTAATACAGAACTCCTGGTTACAGGTGAGTTCAGGTAGACTTTAATACAGAGCTCCTGGTTACAGGTGAGTTCAGGTAGACTTTAATACAGAACTCCTGGTTACAGGTGAGTTCAGGTAGACTTTAATACGGAACTCGTGGTTCCAGGTGAGTTCAGGTAGACTTTAATACAGAACTCCTGGTTCCAGGTGAGAGCTCAGATAGACTTTAATACAGAACTCCTGGTTACAGGTGAGAGCTCAGGTAGAGTTTAATACAGAACTCCTGGTTACAGGTGAGAGCTGAGGTAGACTTTAATACAGAACTCCTGGTTACAGGTGAGAGCTCAGGTAGACTTTAATACAGAACTCCTGGTTTCAGGTGAGAACGCAGGTAGAGTTTAATACAGAACTCCTGGTTACAGGTGAGAGCTCAGGTAGAGTTTAATACAGAACTCCTGGTTACAGGTGAGTTCAGGTAGACTTTAATACGGAGCTCCTGGGTACAGGTGAGCTCAGGTAGACTTTAATACAGAGCTCCTGGGTACAGGTGAGCTCAGGTAGACTTTAATACGGAACTCGTGGTTCCAGGTGAGTTCAGGTAGACTTTAATACAGAACTCCTGGTTCCAGGTGAGAGCTCAGGTAGACTTTAATACAGAACTCCTGGTTACAGGTGAGCTCAGATAGACTTTAATACAGAACTCCTGGTTACAGGTGAGAGCTCAGATAGACTTTAATACAGAACTCCTGGTTACAGGTGAGAGCTCAGGTAGAGTTTAATACAGAACTCCTGGTTACAGGTGAGAGCTCAGGTAGACTTTAATACAGAACTCCTGAATGTGTCAATAACAACAACAACAACCTCTGTCTCTCTCTCATAAGGGTGGAGAATGTTTTTTGCCATCCAGGTTTTGCCATCCTTAAGACAATTTAAGAAAGTCTGAAGATCGTGTATTTTGTTCAGCTTTTTGGGGAAATAGAGTTGTGTGTCATCAGCATAGAAATTTTATGGGTGTTCGGATTTCCCACAAACACAGTCCAGCGAACCATGTATATATTATGACAATAAATTAGGGCCTAAGATGGAGTCTTGAGGTACACCACAAGAGAACAGAGCAGCAACAGAAAGGTCCAACAAAATTAAAACTTAAGGGTTTTATAAGTCAAAATTCAGGATTAAGTTAAAGTTGGAGAGACAGCTAGATTTAGAAAGTATTCCAATGAATTGATCACCCCCCTTCAGGCCTCCCTTCAACCCCACTCCTCCATAACACATGTTCTTGTGCAAGCAGGCAGTCAGTCATGTAGTCAAGCCAATAAATGAAATTATTCTTAAAACTTGACAGAAACTTGTCCAAAATGTTGCTGTGATCTAAAATGACTTTTAAGAACTATTTCTAAGACCTCAGATAAAATATGTCCACCACTGAGCTCCTTGTTAGAGGTAAGAACAAGCATGCTAATGTTTCCATTTAGCTGTCTAAGGCATGGTCACAGCAAGTCTCTGGCGTGTCTGTGTGAAGTTTACATGTGTTTGTGGGTTTCCTCTGGGTACTCTGGTTTCCCCCATCATCAAAAAACATCATCCAGTCAGGGCTATTGTCAACGGCACTGGTTTAGACCTTGGTTGGTCCTTGGGAGCAGTACAGCAGCTGCCCTCTGCTCCCAATACTTGGGATGCAGAGATTGAATTTGAGATTGAGATTTGAGAGATTGAGAATAATGTACCTTACCTAAGTATAGTCTTAAACTGATGATACACAGAGCAACTTTTAGAGCAATCTTGCAGGGCAACGTCACCGTCAATGGTAATGTGTAAAGATTACTACCGCAATCCCCTTCCCCCACCACTCCGCCACCAGCCCTGCACCACCGCCATATGTTCAAAACATACTCGGACTTGCCACTAGCAAGATTGCCCAGCAACATTGCTCAAAAAGTTGCCCTGTGTATCATCAGCTTTAAAGAGCTGCTATCCTGGGGGTGACTCTTAGTCTAGTTGTTATCATTTATTGCAATTTAAAGATTAACCAATCATGAGCAAGGAAAAGTGGGCAAATGCCCGATTTCCACAGAACTTGAGAGACAATTATGTAATTGCTTATTAAAAGTGTAAATGTGTACGGGTGCCAGTGATTTAATATGATTTAAAATGATTTTTTATTTCAGTTTATGTAGTTCTTTCAACATTCATAAAAAGTAGTATTGCTCATTAGTACTGGTTGATATCTTTGACTAGAGACCGCTGAGCTTCAGTTTAAATCTGTCAATAATCTTCCCCTCCAGCGGAGACAGAGCCACCCAGTTTCCTTCAGAGACTGCAGAGCTCCACAGTGAGACAGGGCAGCCAGGTGAGGCTGGACGTCCGAGTCACAGGAATCCCAACACCTGTGGTGAAGTTCTACAGAGAGGGAGCCGAGATCCAGAGCTCAGCGGACTTCAGGATCCTCCAGGAGGGAGACCTGCACAGTCTGCTGATTGCTGAGGCCTTCCCAGAGGATTCTGGGACGTATTCTGTGACTGCCACCAACAGCAGCGGACGGGCCACGTCCACCGCCGAGCTGCTGGTTCAGGGTGAGGATCTTTAAATTGTCCACTATTTTAAAAAGTGTTCTCTGAAATTAATTCATATCTAAAATAACGGTCTGATCTTCACTGAACTAAACGTGTGTGTTCAGGTGAAGAAGCCGTTCCAGCAAAGAAAACAAAGACAGTGATTTCAACCTCTCAGATTTCACAGACCCGTCAGACCAGAGTGGAAAAGGTACGGAAAACTTACTGTTTTAAAACTTACTGTAAATATTAATCTGATTTAATGCAGTCTCATCCTCTCTCTTTTAGTTTAATCTCTAATTTAATGTCATCTCATTTCATTAATTTTATACAACATAATATAGCATTTTAATATTTCCTTTCCCCCTTTATGTATTTTTTGTTGTGTAATGTCATTTATTTTTTTTCTTTTTCTGTTTAATCTAATTTTATATCCTGATATCTCACTTAATATAATCTCATCACATAATTTAATCGCTAAGCTCATCATATATCATTTAATATCTTATTTAAGTTAATTTATCTCATCAAGTCTCATTCTATCTTTAATTTATTCTCATCATATCTCATTTCAGTTTGAATTTAATTTAAATTTATTTATTATTTAATCTAATTTAAAGAGCAGGAAGAAAGAGAACACAGAGTTCCACATAAGATGTAAAATAATAATAATGATGGTGGAAATAATATTAATCAAAATAATAACTAATAAAATTTCGCCTTTGTAACTCAACATGTCATTTTTCGTATTTATTTCAACTCAGTGTCATTTTATCGTTTTTTTTATTTTTCATCTTTGTTGTATCATGTCACATCTTATCTTTTTTTCTTATTTAATCTCTCCTAATAAAATCTCCTATTGTAACGTCATCTCATTTCTCATCCTGATTTTTCCTAATGTAATCTATTCTAAAATTTTTATCTCATTTAATGTAATTTCATTCAAATGAATCCCATCATATTTCATCTTGCCTCATGGCATCTCTTGTCTGTAAAATCCAATTTAATTAAATCATCCCATTTAATCTCATCCAATTTGAGCTCATCTCACCTTGTGTTGAGTCATTTTATCTCATTTAATATGATTTCATTTTAATCTCACGTATACTATTTTATATTGTAAAAAATTTTCTCTAACCCACCTTTGTGTCTGTTATTTCTTCGCCTCACCGATCTGCTCTCTCCCTGTCCTCCGTCCTCAGAGAATGGAGGCCAGTTTCCAAGCCACCGCCATGATGCAGGTGGAGGGCGCAGAGATGACTCAGCAGCTGGCTCACAAGACTCCGCCCAGAGTTCCTCCGAAACCAGTGTCCAAGTCCCCTACTCAGCCCTCACTAGTCGCCAAGGTGACCGCGGGACGCCAACAGTCACCGTCACCTGTCAGACACGTGAAGGCGCCAACACCTACACCTGTTAGGTGGGTGGAGCCTTTGTCTTTTAATTCCAGATTTTAGAATTTACAGGAAAAGTTGTAGTGGATGTATTTGTGCTGAAGGTTGGAGAAAGGTGTAGTAAAGAGGCAAAGAGTGTGATTTTAGGTCAATGAGCGGGGTGAGGATGTTATCGGAGGTTGGCCCTCTACAGGCCTGTAACGTGACCTCCCCCCACCCCGTCTCCAGGCCTGCCTCTCCCACTTCAAGACTCTCAGTCTCCCCCATCAGGCCGGTCAAGTCCCCCATCACGGCACGCAAGCAGGTGGCCGCAGGCGCTGACGTCCTGCCGCCCTGGAAGCAGGGAGACTATGTGGCAGAGGCCAGCTACACCAGCATGACCAGTATGACCAGCAGCACAGTCACCCAGCTGGGCCAGGAGCAGCGCTGGGAGCAGCAGGTCACCGGGGTCAAAGAGGTGAGGGAGGGCCCGCTTGGTGTGTGTGTGTGTGTGGGGGGGTCCATACCACCATCTGGTCAACGAGTCCAGGGAGCAGTTTGAGTAAGCTGGAGGATGGACAGTATTGGATCGGATTCATTTTTTCTGTGTTACCCTAAACATTTCCAAACTTTAGGACTTAGGGTGAAGCTGTATCTGTAACTAAGCGGCCATCAAATCACAATCCAGCTCCTCAGAGTCACAATATGAAACACATATTTTTAGATTCAGTGAGTTAGACCGGCCGAGGATATCTTCATAGAAAGATCACTTACTGTAGCTACAGGATCTGAGAATCATCATGTTGAGTTTTCTTCAGTATCACACTAATCTAGTGATAGCTGTCTGTACATCCAAGCTAACAGACACTTCTGCTTCTTCTGCTACTTTTAACAGAGACCTTTGTCAAAATGTCAACAGTTCTTTTTGACATTATTAAGACTCAGACTGTCCCATCAACATTGTTCTTATATTCCTAGAACACTGACACTCTCTCCTCTCCATCCATATACAGATATTCAGTTTGTCTTCAAACATGCAGACAAAAAACACATGTAGTGTTATTCACATGCCAACTGAAGGTTTGTCTGAGTCTGAGTAACTCTGCTAAAAGCCTGTAAGTAAAAAGAGTTTAAATTGTTAAACTGCAGTTCCTCCAATCACCACTAGATAGATAGATGAGTCCAGGAAAACCTTTGATAGTGTTGGAATGAATGGGGAAAATCCCCAACTTCATTTCATTAATGACATATTTAATTTAAAAAAGAGATATTTTGTTTTTAGAAAGAGTGAGAAAATAACATAATCCTTTAATCTGTCCACTTTTTTGTTCACCAAATTGCTCCAGAGTGTGAATGTTGAACCTTTATTTTCCTGCATGCAAATATGTGAACCGTAAAACATAATGACATCTTTTTGTTCCGTTTCTATATGTTTTAATGTCTTTTCTTAATAACTCTGTGAGGGTCTCAGAAAAAAACTTGATGCACCTTCTCACGGTTTGAAAAATAACTAACAAACATTCAGAGGCAGCATGATGATGTATGTCGACCCAGGTGTGGGTGGGGGCAGGTGAAAGGCTGCCCCCTGTTTGTTTGGAGCATGTGGGCAGGAATTACACACCGCACCTTTAATTAATCTCTTTAATGAATATTTGCACATCAGGTTGAAAGACTGAGTTTGGGTTGAAAGACAACTTAGTTCACCCAGAAAACGGCATCCTTCAATCCACCAGTTTTTCCATCCTTCACATTTCAGTATGAAAGTTTTTCATTCTTGGTTTGTGCCACCTTTTCCACCTCTTTTCACTTTTTTGGCACTTTGACAGCAGCATGATTGCCTGAGTTAATCCTTTGATTTGGTTATTAGCCTCAAACTGCTGAAATGGAGTCGGAATCATCTGGAGTGACAGATGACACAAGTTTTACCCAGAATTCAGAGAGATGTGGCGAAGCTGCGAGCCACGAGGAAACGACATATGACCAAAAGGTCTATCATTCGGAGACCACGAGCCAGGACACCATGACCTCAGTGGAAGAAGAGCAAGAGTCCGAGCAACGATTTTGAAAGTCTTGTAGTGACACAAACGGACAGCGAAGGCAATGAAGACACTTCGGAGGAGATGTGTTTCAGTCCGTCACACAGCTGTAAAGATCTCGACTCTGTCTTTAACCATAAAGATTCTGCACCAGTTTCAAACCAAGAGCACGCGTCGAGCTCGATCCAACTGAAGGAACGTTCACATTTTTTCATGAGCTCCATCATCTCTTTTTGAGCACTTTCACCACCTCTTTTTTGAGTTTTCTTGCCACATGGTTGTGGTTGCTTCACTTTCAGCACTTTTGTTCTTCTGTTTATGTTGTTTTTTTGAATTTCACCTGATTTCAGTGTCGTATTTCTTGCGTCTCAAACAGATAAGTGTGTTGTCTGACGTCGGTACGTTTACATGCACACCAGTATCCTGTCCAAGAAGTCAGAAGTTTCCATTTTCTGTCAGAATTTCTGAAAACCAGGATTCAATTCTGATCCGGGTTTCAATGACCAGGAAAGTGTGTTTACTCATATAAACAGATTCTCTAAAAACGGGACTGGAACAGTGATACTAGTGTGCATTCACACATTCATTGGTGTATTTTACAGAGACAGGACGGTGTGTGTTTTTGTGTTACATCATTTTAGTAATCCATGTCCGTGAATGACTTTGGCCAGTTGTTGACACAGCCAGTCAGCTGTAAATCTGGAGTCAGGACTTGGGTAGCATAGCTTAGCATAAAGACTATTAGCAGGGGAAAACTGTTAGCCTCGCTCCACCCAAAGTCCAAAACTACACCTGCTACCAATAAAACAAGACTATTCCCAAAATGTTGAACGTCTTTAATCCCAACAGTCCCTGGCCTGAGCGGAAATGGTATTAATGTGAGGGAACTAATTGCTAAAATGTCCGCCTGCCTGTCTCTGTACCACTGTCCTGCCATGGATGTCCTGAGATCTATGTGCTGCTGGTTGTGTCTCCAGGCTGAGGGAGGGAAAAGAGCCGGGGCGGTGGCCACAGTGATGGCCGCCGTTGACCTCGCTCGCGTCCGTCAGCCTGTGCATGCTGAGGGCGGTCGAGGTGAAGAGGAGAAGGCAGAGGCTGTAGAGGCAGAGTTAAGGCAGCAGGCCGCCGCCGTGGCTGCCGATCAACAGTATCGAGCCGGCTGGACAACTACACGAGTGCAGGCTGGCCAAATGCTCACCACTGCTCAGGAGTTTACACCTGAACCCACACTGCCGCTGCCTCAGGTTAGCTAGGCCTCCAGACCGAAGACACAACTAAATGATCAGCTCAGTCGTTTAAAGGATGAATCTTTTCAACTGCACTGGCAAACAGTTTTTCAGGTTTCACGAAACAAGTGAGATTTAATATTTCAGTCACATCAGTCCCAACAGTACCAAAGTCTTTCTTGGTGCTTTTTATGAACCAATCTTCATAACTTGTTAGAAATAGAGTATGCACAAGTTTTATATTGTTAATTTGTTCTTACAACTATGGAAAAGGTTGGTCTAGATGATTACAGATTTGTGTAAAATAACATTTCTTGAAAGTGAGCAAAATTATTTGCCAGTGTTTTAAAATAATTACTCTGAAAAGATCAATCTAAAAGGCTGAATCTCTTGATAAACATGTTGTTATTTTCAGTACAGGACTAAAGTATTATTCAAAGCGCTCACGGTACTGTAGGTTGTAACACTCCTGTGAACTCTGTTGGTTACTCCAGATTCAGAGAGCGACAGAAATCTCCTCCCACGTGGACACTGGTCCCGCCCTGTCCCCAGTACCACATTTCACAGTGTCTAAAGTTTCTGTCCCAAAACACGAGTCTAGCTCTGAGGTAAGAGAGGCAACATCAGGCAAGCAGTAGGAAATAACCTGTGTAAAAAGAGTTAACGCACCAAAACATGTGAACTGAGACGTAACACTTTATATAAATTATATAACACTGTACTTTTGTCAATAATCCAATCTATACCTGACCCTTCGCTAAGACCGCCCCCCTTATATACTGTTGAAAAGACTCCTGTACCTGACAGACTTGATCACCTCTAGCTAGCCAAACAGTTAGCTGATGTTACCTCCTGAATTGGATGAAACTCCATCTCCAGATACATTTGTGTTTGACCAATTTTAAGCAAAACCTCGTGAGAGGGGTCTTAAATACGTTCTTGATGCCTGTGTACATGACGTTGTGCTAAGAGACTGAGGCTAAAGCTCACGGGTCCCAGGTGAAAAGTTAGCATTCTCACGTGTAGAAGACAACATAGGAACAACATTGTTCCTGTATTGCAGTGTGGAGTTAGTTTGCCTCAGTATTACAGTTGTTGTAAGAACTAAAAATGAATGGTCCTATTTTCCGGGGACAGTCCCTGGTTTTGGTGGTCTGTCCCCGTCTGGAGCTGTCCCTGGAAATGTCCCCGTTCTTAATTGTGTGTTAGTCATAGATTATATAAGGTGTTAACAGACCTGAAATCAGATTTTACACGGCCAGAGAGCCTGGAAAGTAGATCATACAGGTGTCTGTCCGAAAAGTGATTGCAGTCCTCTGCAGTGCGCGCAGCATGTTATCGTCCAGTCTCTTTATGACTACAGCTGCATCTGGATCAAACAGACATAACGTGCAAAAAAATATCACGTTATGTCCGTTGTAATAGCAAAGGTATGTCTTTGCTAAACTTAACGTTTCTTTTAACGGAATAATCACAATTGTGGCCATAATCCGGTTATGACGTTTATGTGATTATAGGCAATAATAAAAGCCTGTTGCTGATGGATTATGTGTTTGGTAGGCATATGTCTAATATCCTTGCTTGGTAAACAGACTGTTGCCTAGCATTAACATGATTTACTGCTGAGTTATATATAAAATAAAAACATGACTCTACATTATTTAACTTGCTGTGTACAAACCAGTACCTGTTAAAATACCTTTAAATGGCCAAAACAACCCATAACATGCAGTATTTCACCTGCCAGAAAGTGATTCCAGCTTCTATTACTTGACTGAAAGGAAGTTTCTGCCTCAAAATGACTTGATTTCATTTAGAAGTTATACGTTACGATTATAAAACCAAAGTTGCCCCCCTGACCACCAAACCAAAAAAGTCCACGGTTTTCATGTCAGAAATCTGATCAACTTAGGTTGCAGGAATGTAAAATCCAGTAAAGACCGGTACAAAGTGGCTAACTCTGATAGCATCCAAACTGGCTCCCTGTGGATGCTATCAGATGCTAACTCTTGGCCTTGGCAGTGGATCTAGGTTACTACTGTACTTAGTGAGCTAGTTAGCTTGACAAGCTAATAGTAGCTTGTTAAGAGAGCATCTCTCTTACAAACACTGTCACTTGCTGAAACTAGTTATCGTTCCTAAGCTATGATTGGACAGTCGCTGTTGGAGGGGCCGGGTTTAGCGAACGGCCATTTGGTTATTACTGCTTGCCTGAAATGCAAACTTGTTGTGAATCGTAGAGTAGCAGTGATAAAATAACGTCTCTAAAATAACATGAATGTTTTCTTCACCCTCTTAATCAACAAACACACTTCAGAGCCAACTTATTAATCCAGCTTTATTTAAAACTCTCTTTATTTGACCCTGTTGTAGCTTTAATAAAACTAATGTTCCGTAGATCCTCCCTGTGCCTTAGTTTAACACAAACCTCTATAACAAACCGACACACTGTACTGACGATGGTGTGGCTGTTCCTCCTCTTTGGGTCGGTCAGGTTTCCATCGCCGGCTCGGCGATCGCCACTCTGCAGAAAGAGTTGTCCTCCTCCACCGCTAGAAAGATCATCAAGCCTGTCAAGTCCCCCAGTCCGTCTCGTAGAGTGGGGGAGGCCAGAGGGACCCCGGAGCCCGTCCCTCCCCGTTCAAAGGCTTCACGGAGAAACATCAGAGTCTCTTTGGCACTGATTTACAGACGGGGGTGGTGTACTCAGGGGGCATGGAGAGAATATATGAGGACTGGGGAGCCCAGGTTTGTAATCCAGTTTAGTGGGCTGGATCTGAACAGGACAAGAAAACCTGATGAGTAACTGAAGGTTAGATTAGTTTCTATATTCCAAACCACTCTTTGGTCCGGAGGAAGATATTTCAACATGGTCCCCGAAGACGATTCCTAATATTTGAATGACCTCTGATCTTTATCCTGGTGCCACCAGCTGGCAAAAATATCTTCTTTTTTTTTAGGCAAGAAATATCAAATCTAATGAGCAGATTTTCCTACACCCCCCCTTTTGATTTTGATGTCTGTTTTTGATTATAGCCTAAACTTTACATTTTCATCCCCACAGTTTAAAAAGAAATATGTCATCTAAATGTTGTTCACAGACCCTCAGTTTAGGCTTTTAGAAGTCCGGTTTTCTTGAATTCTGTGAAAGTCCAGGATTTAATTCACCTCTAATAAAAATTTTAACATGCTCGTTGACGCTATTGACAACCTCATTCTCACCTCTTCAGCCCATCCAGCCTCCCCTCCATCTTTCTGTGCTTCGTTATCTTTTCTTTGTGTTGGATGTGAACAGCAAGTTCAAAGTCTCGTCCTGCGTGTGTTTGCTATGTTTTGTTGATGTTGTGGAGTTTAGAAAGTGTTCTGACAAATCTGTGACTATCTGACAGGTGGTGGAGGGAGCCGCCGTGCCTTCTGCAGGTGCCGTAGTCCCGCCCACGCTGATGTCTGTAAGTGGCTTAGTTCTTCTCAAAAATATGCATAGAAAGTAAATCAATGTCCGTTTGGAAAGCAACATTTTGAGTGTTGTTTTCTCTGCAGGGCTTGAAGAACACAAATGTGACAGAGGGCGAGTCGGTGACCCTGGAGTGCCAGATCAGCGGTCACCCTAAGCCTGTCATCATGTGGTTCAGAGAGGACTACAAGATTGAGAGCTCCATTGATTTCCAGATTAGCTATGAGAACGGATTCGCCCAGCTGGTGATCCGCGAAGCATTCGCTGAAGACAGCGGACGCTTCACCTGCACCGCCACAAACGAGGCGGGAACTGTCAGCACCTCCTGCTACCTGCTCGTCCAGGGTCAGTACAAACAGTGAAACAAGAGAAAGATCATCAATGAACAACTCTTTGCATCATAGCCTTCAAACAGGGCATTGTCAGTGTCCTCCTATATACACAATTACTTTGAGACCCTTAGGGTTCCACTGTGGGGCCTTTTCTGTTTTCTATTTTATCCTTAGCCAAACATGCACATGGTGCTTCCTGCTTAGACTAACTCCGCCTTTCTCCTTCAGTGTCCGAGGAAATCGAGAGCAGAGAGGAGAGCGCTGTCGTCACCGAACAAACTATTGAGAAACTGTGAGTCGAGCTTCAAAGCTCCTTGTTTGCAAGATAAAGCGAAATAGTGCAGGTTGATAAACGGTCTACCTGGTCAAATGTAACTCAGGAATGTATTCTTTATCTTTATATTGTTGAGACGTGAAGATAGCTAGCGCTGCAGCTTGGGCCTAGTTATCCTGACAGAGAATTGTATTTCCAGAGTAACCGAAGAAGCCAAAGAGGAGACCATGTCTCAGGTGAGCGTGGCCGAGTCAGATGCTCCTCCCGCTGCTCCCTTTTTTCATCAAGAAGCCAACCGTCCAGAAGCTGGTGGAAGGAGGAAGTGTTGTGTTTGAATGCCAGTTCGGAGGAAGCCCCAGGCCACACATCGTCTGGAAGAAGAACGGCGTACCGCTCACTACCGGATACAGGTATGTAATGTACAGCTTGATTTTTAAAAGACCACCAGTAAAAAACAGGATCATCTGAGTTATTAGTAAAATTACCATGAAATAACCTTATAACATTTTAATGAGGCCTGTGGCTTTTCTCTTACGCCGCCCTCAGGACAAACATTTACAAGACTGTAAAGAGAGAATATGATGTGAATGCTGTCTGTTCAGATTGTGTCTGTAATGAACACTGCAGCCTCTAGAGGGCACGAGTCATCATTGAATCACCTTTAACATGTTATTTCCCACCACCTTCCGTCAGATACAAAGTTGCCTACAAGAAGGAAACTGGAGAATGCAAGTTGGAGATCTCCATGACCTTTGCTGATGATGCCGGAGAATACTCGGTCTTTGCAAAGAACCAGCTGGGAGAGGTCTCAGCCTCCGCCAGCCTGCTGGAGGAAGGTACGTACACATCTGCATCGATGAAACCCAACTTCCTAATGATGTAAGAGGAAAAGAGGTCCTGCTGAAAGTTGTCTTCAGAACAAGAATTACAAAGACCTGGTCCTTCTCTCATGTCAGGGTGTGTTCAGTCTGTAAAATCAGATGCCTGAGCTCATGTAACATTCAGTGCTTTGTGTTGCTAACAGAGGAATATGAAGCCTACATGAAGAAACAAGAAGCAACCTTTAAGACTGAAGTGACAGCCATGGTGCAGGAGCCTCAAGTGGGAGACACTGAGCCCGTCGTTACTACAATGGAGCACATGACCACCACCATTATCTCTGGACAGGTAGGAGCATCATTAGCCGATGTCTTGTAGTGGTTCTGGACCATGTTAGTATGTCATGGGAAGCTGGCCAGTTGGGGCAAACTTCAAGCCTTATACAGGAATAGGAACAATGGTCAATACAACATACCATTAAATAATGAAGATATTTAATTTTGGGTTTGCTTGGCAACGTAGGCTTTGCCAATATTTTGATAATCAACAAACAGTGACTGGATAGTAACATCTCATCTTATCTACAGGAATTCCATCTGTCCATCACTGAGCAGAGGTTCATCCAGGAGCTTGAACTCCGCATTATGACGATTACCTACAAACAGATAGTGACAGAGGATGGAGAGTTGATGGTGACCGCCGCCCCCACCGAGGCCGTGCAGCCCAGCTTTGACACCCCTGTCAAAAACTACAGAATCAGAGAAGGAATGGGCGTCACTTTCCACTGCAGGATGGCTGGAATGCCACTTCCCAAGGTACTGCAATTTTAAGAATCAGGTTTCTCTCACATAAATTGTCTAAAACTAAAAGCTCATGTTAAAATTGTAAAATAGATTTGGGAATTTCACTTTTGCATCCAAAGTGGTCTTCAATGACATTTTGTCTTTTGCCAGATTGCTTGGTACAAAGACGGCCAGCGCATCAGGCCCGGTGACCGTTACCAGATGGAGGTTCTTCAGGATGGACGAGCCAGCCTTCGTCTGCCTGTGGTCCTGCCGGAGGACGAGGGCGTGTACACCGCCTTCGCCGCCAACATGAAAGGAAATGCCGTCAGCTCTGGGAAGCTGTACGTGGAGCCGTCCGGAGCTGGAGTTGGAGCGCCTCAGCCAGCAGTAGAGAGGATGAGGTATGGTCTCATTCAAACGACTGAAAAATACTTCTAAGGTGCAGCATTGTGGACACCTTGGTATTGACCAGTCTCCTTCTTCCTCAGGTCCACATCTCCTCGTTCTCTGAGCCGCTCCCCCGGCCGTTCTCCCAGCCGCTCACCTGGACGCTCTCCTGCTCGCCGGCTTGATGAGACAGACGAGGCTCAGCTGGAAAGACTCTACAAGCCTGTGTTTGTCATGAAGCCTTCCTCATGCAAATGCTCTGAGGGGCAAACTGCCAGGTTCGACCTGAAGGTCGTTGGCAGACCGATGCCCGACACATACTGGTTCCACAACGGTGAGTAAAAAATCTTTATTAAGCTGTGAAGAAGATTTGTTGGACTCACAATAATCCAAATCTGTATGTTGCCTCCTTAGGACAACAAGTGGTTAGCGACTACACCCACAAAATAGTGGTTAAAGAGGACGGTACTCAGTCCCTGATTATTGTCCCGGCCATGCCGCAGGACTCTGGAGAGTGGACAGTTGTCGCTCAGAACAGAGCTGGACGTTCATCCATCTCCGTCACTCTCACTGTTGATGGTAAGACTGCAGCTCACCTCCATCATTCTATGAACACTGAGCTTCATTGAAGAGGATACTAATGAACATTTAATAAGTATTATGAATATCTTGATGATTTATTTTCTTTCTTTTTCAGCCAAAGAAACCTTGGTGCGTCCCCAGTTCACTGAGAAGCTGAAGAACATCAGTGTAAAGCAGGGCACTCTGGTTGAACTGGCTGTCAAAGCCATTGGAAACCCCCTGCCCGACATCGTCTGGCTGAAAAACAGCGACATTATCTCCCCACACAAACACCCACACATCAGGTTGGTTTCATAAAAGCTGTATTATCAGTATTTATTAATTGGCCCTTTGGCACCTAAACTGAGTTGACCGTAAGCCCACAGCACTGTTGGAGATATTCCATTTTTATGATAAGGTCAAATAAATGTTCATCTTTGTAAC
This sequence comes from Lepomis macrochirus, assembly GCA_024633595.2. NCBI lineage: Eukaryota > Metazoa > Chordata > Actinopteri > Centrarchiformes > Centrarchidae > Lepomis > Lepomis macrochirus. The sequence continues at coordinate 1,444,274 of JALXJV020000016.1, forward strand.
GATGGCCAAATAAGTGAGCTAGCTGCCACTACACAATCACAAAAAAATACAGTAGGAGTGGCACCAAAGTTTTTACAAAATTACAAAATATTACGATTCATCCAATATTGGGAGCTTTGATTTTATAATTAATGAAGTAATATGACCGAAAAAATGACTAGTCAGGGCGGAGGAGGTAGAGCAGGTTGGCCGATAATCCAGTTGGCGGTTCAATCCCCGGCTCCTTCAAGGCTGCAAAGTGGTCTTGGGAAGATTCTGAACCCTGAGTTGCCCCCAATGGCTGTTCCATCAGTGTGAGAATGTTAGTATCTGTTAGCGCTTAGGCTTAGTGTATGAACAGGTGAATGCGATGTAGTGGAAAAGCACTTTGAGTGGTCAGAAGACTACAAAGCCGCTATACAAATACAGAGCATTTACCTAAAACTAACAAATAATAAGCAAACAGCTCTATTTAGGGTCTGTTTACACTTTCAGCTGAAACAGGACCATGGGGGTATTCCACTGAAGTATTTAGTGGTGTTTTAGTAATATGAATAAGATAATAAGAATAAGAACTCATATAGATTGTGTATTATTTGTTTGACTGGTTCCAAATAATTTGTCAAAGCAACTGTAATTATCTATGTAGTAAAAATCCAAAAGAAATTCTAACGTGACAAATCCATGTTCCAGGATTGAAGGAACCAGAGGAGACGCCAAATTTCAGATTCCCTCAGCTGCAGGCACAGACAGCGCCTGGTACACTGCTACAGCCATCAACAAGGCTGGCAGAGACACCACTCGCTGCAGAGTCAATGTTGAGGTGGACTATGTTGAACCTGAACCAGAGAGGAAGCTCATTATTCCCAAAGGAACCTACAAAGCCAAGGAGATCGCCCCTCCAGAGGTGGAGCCCCTTCATATGCGATACGGTCAAGAGCAGTGGGAGGAGGGCGACCTTTACGACAAAGAGAAGCAGCAGAAACCACAGTTCAAGAAGAAGCTGACCTCTGTCCGCATGAAGCGCTTTGGTCCGGCTCATTTCGAGTGCAGACTGACCCCCATCGGTGACCCCACGATGGTCGTGGAGTGGCTGCACGACGGCAAACCCCTGGAAGCCGCTAACAGGCTGCGCATGGTCAATGAATTTGGCTACTGCAGTCTTGACTATGAAGTTGCTTACGCTAGAGACAGCGGCGTCGTCACCTGCAGAGCTACTAACAAGTTCGGAGTCGACCAGACCTCGGCCACCCTCGTCGTCAAGGATGAGAAGGGCCTTGTTGAGGAAACACAGCTTCCTGAAGGCAGGAAGGGAGCGCACCGGATCGATGAGATAGAACGGCAGGCTCATGAAGGAGGACCCTATGGAGTCACTGCTGAAGAGGAAGCCGAGAAAATGAAACCTGAAATTGTTCTGCTTCCTGAACCAGCCAGAGTGCTGGAAGGCGACATCGCCCGATTCCGCTGCAGAGTGACTGGTTATCCAGCACCCAAGGTTAACTGGTACCTCAACGGACAACTTATCCGCAAGAGCAAGAGATACAGACTTCGTTATGATGGTATTTACTATCTGGAGATCGTCGACATCAAGTCCTATGACGCAGGAGAGGTCAAAGTGGTGGCCGACAACAACCTGGGCTCAGCTGAACACACTGTGAAGCTGGAGATTCAGCAGAAAGAGGACTTCAGAACTCATCTGCGCCGGGCCCCAGAGGGTAAGGCAGCTGAACCTTCACCCGAAGTTGGAAAAACACCATTCGAGGTGATGAAGGTTGAGAAACCTACAGATGACTCTCAGTTGAAAGAGGTGGTCAAGCTCAAGAAGGCCCAGAGAATTGTTCATGAGAAAGCCACAGAGGAGTCAGAGGAGCTGAGGGGCAAGTTCAAGCGCAGGACAGAGGAAGGCTATTACGAGTCCATCACCGCGGTGGACCTCAAGTCACGTAAGAGGGATGATTCCTATGAGGATCTGCTGAAGAAAACAAAGGAGGAGCTGCTTCACCGGGCAAAGGAGAAGGAGGAGGCTGAGAAGAAGAAAGAGGCGGAGCGCCGCAAGGTTACAGCGAAACCTCTAAAACCAGAAAGGGTCAAACTGTCAGCCAGCATGGAAGCTCCTAAGATTCTGGAGCGTATTACCAGCCAGACAGTCGCGCAGGGTGACGAAGTCAAGTTCAGAGTCAGAGTCGTTGGCAGACCAGAACCAGTGTGCCAGTGGTTCAAGAACGGCGTTCAGCTGGAGAAGTCTGACCGTGTTTACTGGTTCTGGCCTGAGGATCACGTGTGTGAACTGGTGATCAGAAATGTCAGGGCGGAGGACTCTGCTAGTGTCATGGTGAAAGCTTCGAACACTGCTGGAGAGACTTCAAGCCACGCTTTCCTGTTGGTGCAAGGTAACGCACCTCAGAACGTTCTGCAGTTTACATGTAATTCTGCATTTGAATTGTGTAGTTTCTAACAAAGGTGTTGTTTTCATTTTTTCAGCAAAGCAAGTCATCACCTTCACACAGAAGCTGGAGGACGTTGACGCAAAGGAGAAGGACACCATGGCTACCTTTGAGTGTGAAACCAATGAGCCCTTTGTCAAGGTCAAATGGCTGAAGAATAATGAGGAGATCTTCTCCGGAGACAAATACAGGATGCACTCTGACAGAAAGGTTCACTTCCTGTCTGTGCTGATGATTGACATGAGGGATGATGCAGAATTCACCTGTGTGGTTGTAGACGAAGACATCAGTACAACTGCAAAACTCAATGTTGAAGGTTGGTCGGCTAATTTTTCTTCAGAAATGATGGGCAAATAGGTGCAGATCAGTTTCACATTCATTCCTTTAGTCATGTTGGAAATCCTGTCAAATCTTGTTGTGTCAGAACAACCTTTGAATGAAGACACCATTTAGAAACCTGATCTAAATAGAGTCTGTAACTATGGCACATGAAATTTAAAAACACCACACAGCATGCTTTAATCTACAGAGGGCATATGAGCGTCATGTTTTTGTCACAGCAAGCTCAGGTGACATACAGCATCAATACAAAATTACAGGATGCAGATAAAATGTCTTTTTAATTGATAAATCTTGACAATCTCCCAGAGGTCTTTGCTTTCTGGTATCAAAAGACGTCGAAACAGTTTCTGTCAATTCCGTGTCCGAGTTAATCACTGACGAACCATCTGTGTTACGTAATAAACAGGAGCCCCACTGGAGATCCTGAAGCAGCTGGAGAGCACAGAGGTGCCTGAGACGTACTCTGGAGAGTTTGAGTGTGTCGTGTCTCGTGAGGATGCTGAAGGCAGCTGGTTCTTTGGAGAAAAGCTGCTCTCCAACACCAGTAAATACGTCATCGCCTCCCGCCGTGGAAGACACACTCTGTCTGTCAAAGACGTGAAGAAGGAGGATCAAGGAAAATACACCTTCAAAGTGGGCGAGTTTAAGACAAGTGCCTCCCTGAAGATGAAATGTGAGTTACTGAAGTAACTGTAAGTTTTGTTCTTTTCAGTAAATATGGATCATTAGCTTGGTCAAAGCCTGTCAGTCCATCCAGAAATGTCTTCAAAAGAAAGACATTTTGGCAACTTCCGGTCAGATTCCAGTAAAATTTGGTCTCAGTTTGTTCCATCTACCAATTTCATATATTAGGCTGTAAAGAAAACTGCAGCATCTAGAAAGCACTACATAACATGTTTGCCTGGATGTTTCAGTGCGCCCGGTGACCCTGATGCAGCCACTGACTGACCTGACCGTCTGCGAGGGTGACATCGCTCAGCTGGAGGTCAGGTTCTCCCAGGAGAACGTTGAAGGAACCTGGATGAAGAACGGGCAGCCGGTCACGGCCTCAAACCGTGTGCACATTGTTATTGACAAACAGATCCACAAACTTCTGATTGAGGACACCACCAAGGAAGACTTTGGAATGTACTCGTTTGTGGTTCCCGCTCAGGAGATCTCGACCTCTGCAAAGCTGGTCATTCAGAGTAAGACACTTCAGAAGCAAGTCGTGTTTTAGAAGGATTTAGTTTTCCAAAATAAAACGTTACACACTGAATATTTCATCTTGTGTTGCAGCAATTGGCATCTTGATCCCACTGAAGGACACAAGTGCCATTGAAGGCACCAAGGCTGTCCTGGAGACCAAGATCTCCGCTCAGGATGTCAGCTCAGTCAAATGGTACCACAACAACAATCTGCTGATCCCCAGTGACCGAATCCAGTTGGTGGCGAAGGGGTCAAAGCAGCGACTGGTCTTCAGCAGGACCTACGCCTCCGATGAAGGACAGTACAAACTGGTGGTCGGCCGAGTCGACACCAGCTGCAAGTTTTCTGTTCAGAGTAAGTTTCACGAGGAAAGACTGAGTGAGGTTGACTTACAAAGACCGTTAGCCCGTCTTCAGCGAGTCTTTAGTACTTAGTTTTGTATCATTTGTACGGAGATGTTCAGTACATGGGTGACATTTTTCTAGGGAAATTCTGTTAAAACGCTGCAGTCCAAAGTGAGTAACACAAAAACTCATCTTTGTCCTGACTTAAAGCTTCAGAACAGATTTTCTGTCTCATTCAAGACACATCACATCAAACTCTCCCACAGTGAGAGAGATCTGTTTGACTGCAAAAATAGGAAGAGTTCTGCAGCTTTAGATTCACTCCATTCGTCCAGCATGGACACTTAGTCTGCAGGAGCTGCTGCTGGCTGTGGGAACAGATGATCTGACTCACCCAGACAGCGCCATCTGCTGGATACTTTAATAATTCATTTTCAATGAAAGAGAGGGTCAGCGTGAAATGATCAAAGCAAAGCTGATCTCTTTCATTGTGAATGATGACTGGTCAAACATTAGTTAACCGGTCTGACTCTCGCCACATCTCAACAGCTGTCCAGATCGTGAAGCCCATAAAGGACCAGGAGTGCTCCGAGTCTGAGAACGTCACATTTGAAGCCGAGGTGTCTCACCCGGGCATCGACGCCTTCTGGACCTTCAAAAGGCAGCCGCTCAAAGCCGGCCTGAAGTACAAGATGGAGTCCAAGAACAAGCGCCACACCCTGACTGTCATGAACGCAATGAAGGACGAAGAGGGCGAGTACATGTTCGCCGCCGGTGAGAAGATGTGCAGAGCTTCACTCACCGTATCAGGTAAGACTATTCAGCAATCTCAGAGATGGTTTCTATCCCAAGTTAACACACGGGAGTCCTGACGGGACTAAGTATTATGACTGGTCTCCTGTCACCAGGTGGCGCTATCAAGAAGCCCCTGCGTGATTTGGTGGTGGCTGACTCCCAGACCGCCGTGCTAGAGTGCGAAGTCGCCAACCCCTCCGCTGAGGGCAAGTGGCTGAAAGACGGCCAGCCTGTCGACTTCAACGAGAACACGCTGAGCGAGGTGAAGGGCGCCGTCAGACGCCTCGTCATCATCATCACCAGAGCCACAGACGTCGGAGAGTACACCTACCAGATCGCCACCTCCAAGACCTCCGCCACCCTGAAAGTCGAGGGTAGGTCCGGGTTTGATGAAGGAAATTTACACATGCAGAAAAAAGCCTGTTCAAATGGTTCCATGTTTAATATTTTGAGGAGGCTACCAGTTAGCTCAGCTCGTCACAAGCCCAGATATTAAACACACCTTGCATACACAGAGGTACTGTAGGTGTTAAGTTACCATTAAAATTACCATTAAAGAGGTCGAACGCAACAGATTTATGGCACCAACTAACACAAATGACTCAGCTCTAGATTAACAAACTCGTTTGCCTCCACAGCTGTAAAGGTCAAGAAGACCCTGAAGAACCTGAACGTGGTCGAGACTCAGGATGCAGTATTCAGCCTAGAGCTGACCCACGAGGATGTGAGGGGGGCACAGTGGATCAAGAACGGCATCGAGATCCTGCCCAGCGAGAAATTTGAGATCACTATTGAAGGCACAGTCCACACCCTGAAGGTCAAGAACTGCACCACACAGGACGAGTCTGTTTACTCTTTCAAACTGGGAAAACTTTCTGCAAACGCCAGGCTGAATGTTGAAAGTAAGCAACTACTGATTTCTTTTCAAGAATCGATCCAAAAGCAGTCAGAAGTAGAGTTCCAATGGAAACAGTTCCACGTGTAATCGTGAAATATTTTCCCCACAGCCATCAAGATCCTGAAGAAGCCAAAGGACGTGACATCACTTTTGGGTGCAGCTGCCGTATTCGAGCTGGGCATCTCCGAGGACGACGTCCCTGTGAAATGGATGTTCAAAAATGTGGAGCTGAAGCAAAACGAGCACTACAGGATGCTGTCTGAGAAGAAGACCCACAAACTGATAGTCCAGGACGTGGACAACAGCAAAGAGGGAGAGTACACCGCTGTGGTGGGCCACCTCAAGTGCAGCGCTCGCCTCACCGTCGAGTGTAAGTGTTAGCGTAGCACTAAAATGTGTGACAGAAACACTGTTTTAAGATCTCGTAGAATATTTAGGACTAACTTTTATCAGGCTAAAGTTGGACTGGACTGATCCGTATGGGGACGTCTTGGTAACTCTGGATTTAGTACTGACCCTTAGAGAGGGCCTCCCCCAAAGAGCCACTTGTTTTTATTTGAATAAAATATGTTGAAACTTAAATCTCCTCCTCGTTTTCCCCGCAGCCCTGCGAGTCACCAAACCCTTAAAGAGCGTGAAGGTCCCGGAGACCCAGGTGGCCACGTTCGAGTGTGAAGTTTCTCACTTCAACGTGCCGTCCACCTGGCTGAAAGACGGCGTGGAGATCGAGATGAGTGAGAAGTTCAGGATCGTGGTTCAGGGGAAACTCCACCAGCTGAAGATCATGAACACCAGCAAGGACGACTCTGCAGAGTACACCTTCATCTGCGGGAACGACAGAGTCTCCGCCACGCTCACCGTCAGCCGTAAGTTCTTCCCCTTAGATACTGTCACCGAGGGCAACATGGCCTTTTTACATATTAACACGGCGAACAGGAGACCTTTGATTAATTGAACCTGTAGCTGATTTGATTGGATTGGATCTTATTTATTGGCTAATGTGTCCACATTAAAAACGTTTAAGCGTACAATAATTCAGAAATAATTAAACACACAATTGTTGACACATACATACATAAACACATATCCTACATTCATTGGTAGATAGACTGAATGTACCTCCATCTATGTACATGTGTCACATATCAAACAGATGCTCTACATCTGATGATACGTCGCTGACAGCTGTCTGTACTTCAGACAGTTATTGTGATGGATTCTATAATTTAACTGTTCTTAAAATGAAAGTCCGTCCTCCCATTTCTGTTTGTCTTGTTAATGTAATAATGAAAACTGGTAATATATTCCATCATATTAATACATTCATTCATTTAGCCTGAATCGAATATTCTGCACATGAGAATATGGTCTGAAAGTGTGAGCTGTGAACTTACCATGAGTTTCCTTGTTTTCCAGCCATCCTCATCACAACGATGCTGCAGAACCTGAACGCTCAGGAGAAAGACACGGTCACGTTTGAGGTGAACGTCAACTACGAGGGAATCACATACAAATGGCTAAAAAACGGTGTGGAGATCCGGTCCACGGACCGATGCCAGGCTCGCTGCAAACAGCTGACTCACACTCTGAGCATCAGGAACGTTCACTTTGGAGACAGCGCAGAGTACAGCTTCATGGCCGGCTCTGCAGTAACTACAGCTAAACTCTATGTTGAAGGTGAGACTCCGTTTTTTACTGTGACATTTCTTTTTCCTTGTAGCTGGTTTGTTCTCCCCCAACTCCTGATAGAAACACCTGGCTCTGTAGCTGCCAGATGTTCCACTTTCTTCACCAGCTAGTCTTGAACTGTGTGTCTGCTGTCGGACACTAGGCAGGCAGAATACGGTGCCTTTATCAGCCCAAATAAACCCAACATGAACTGAGTACTAAAACTACTACAGTTACTACAACAAAAAGTTAAGGAACATCTAGAAGCTCCTATGTTGCAGCTAGAACCTTAGCAATGAACACAAAACCGACCAACAAGAAGAAAAGAGCTCAGTGACCACTAGAACCCCCTCACTGAACACAAGAGCCACAGAAAAGAAATGAGCAGTGTAACTTCTCCACTGCACACTAGAACCTCTTTAAGGACCTTTTGGACCACCTGTAGGGCCTCTAAATCTTCCAAATGACCACGAGAACTTCTTTTAGCACTTCCAGTGTTCAGCCTAATAAATCAAAAGACTGAATAAATTTTATCCAACAATAAGGTTGATATGTCGCTAGTGTGGAAGATGCAAAAGTCGCCGTTTGCAGACACTGTTCGTCTGTGTGAAGGCGATTAAGATTGCCACACCTACATTTGGAGTGCGCACGTATTGGAGCCTTTACGGTAAGTGAAAGGGCCCAGAGCGAGCTGACAGCTGTTTCTTCTGCCGTAGCCCGTGTGGTTGAATTCACCAAACATCTGAAGGACCTCAAGATCACAGAGAAGAAAAGAGCCACTTTTGAATGTGAAGTTTCTGAACCGAACATCCAGGTGATGTGGATGAAGGACGGTCAGGAGCTGGAGATGTCCGACAGGTGCAGTTACTTTGCTTTACTGATCATGCCAACATCACGCAGAACAAATAAATGAAGGTAATCTGGATAAAGTTTCAACGTTGCCCTCCGTGTTTCCTGCAGATATAAAATGTCCTCGGATAAATTCGTGCACCATCTGGTTTTGCCGTCAGTCCGCCTGTCTGACGCTGGAGAATACACCGCGGTGGCCGGGTCAAGCATGTCCAAGGGCCACCTGGAAGTCGGGGGTCGGGACGTCAAAATTTCAGAGCCCGCTAGCAGGGACGTCACTGTGAGTTCATCAAGTTATTTTGCCTTCATCGTTTATCTGCATCAATTACAGGGGTGAAGATTTCCCGAGAATTAACTACATATGTTTATTAAACCTTCTGTTCTTTAATGTTTGTTAGTTTCTGTGTTTGTAGATCAACCTTTTCTTTTAAAAGATGAAGAAATCCTGCTGTTAATCGTTTCTCAGTCGGTTGTCAGGTACAGCAGAATTCCTGGAATCTCAGTTCCTCTACCGTTTGTCTGTTTTTGCAGGTTGTTGAAAAACACAGAGCGACCTTCGAGTTCGAGGTGAACGAGGACGACGTGGAGGGTCGCTGGCTGAGGAACGGGGTGGAGATCCAGTTCTCGGTGGAGGAGAGGTTCAGCTACGTCACCATCAGGAAGCTGCACCGCCTCACCGTCTCCGAGACCTACAGGAGCGACGCCGGGGAGTACACCTTCATCGCCGGCAAGAACAGGAGCACCATGAACCTGCACGTCAGACGTAAGAGACCTGAACGAACCACCTGACATCAGTCTGCTTCCTCTTCTCCAGATCACAGACACTGTCACTGATCTGTGCTGGTTTAATATTTACAATCAATTAGACAATCTGCAAGGTTCTAAGGTCTAGTGTTAAATGCAGAGCAGTGGAAAGTTACTTTATGTTTATCATGTTTTTGACATAAGTTAAACACTAAAACTGAACATCAGTGAAACACCTTTAATTGACTAAGTTTCCAAAAAATGTTCCTTTGAAGAAAAGTGTTTCGACTTGGTAACATTTATATGTTAATGTGAGGATTCTGGTGTCTGTAAAAAACTCTGCTTACTGTCGTGTGTTCTGTCTTCAGTGCCCGAGCCTCCTCTGATCGTCCACCACATGCAGCCGCAGACAGCCATATCTGGAAGATCGGCTCGCTTCTCGGTGCAGGTGAGCGGCATCCCTCAGCCTCAGGTGCTGTGGTACAAAGACTCCCAGGCTCTGACCACCAGCTACAAGTGCAAGTTCCTCCACGACGGAGACGAGCACTCGCTGCTGCTGCTCGAAGTCTTCCCCGAAGACGCCACCGTCTACAGCTGCGAGGCCAAGAACGACTACGGAGAGGCGACAAGCTCCGCCCAGCTCACAGTGGAAGGTACGATTTAGAAATGTATCACCGGGAGGTATGAAGAAGCTGGAAACAATCATTAAGATGGTTTAAATTGTATATGTAAGCTGTAAGTGCAGAATATATCTCAAAGCAGTCAGAGCTGCCTTACGAGTCGACAAAGAAAACAAAGACACCGAAACAGAAAAGCCAAACCGAATTCAGTGTGACATCGGACCTGCACGAGCTGTTCATAGCAGAGTCACAAACATGGTGTCAGGCAGATTGTTTTACCGCCAATCTGATTCCCATAAACCTTCATAACAGCTAAATAATGCCAGTACTGCACTCTAATCTTCAGAGAGGCAGCAGCTGCAGCTCCCCTGCTAAGATACTTTAGCCCGTCGTGAGTCACTGTTAGTGCCGCACAAACTAAATGACCGAAATGTCAGTTCATCAAAATTAAAAATGTTTCTATGACAGATGCTGCTGGGGGGAAAGTAAGTCAATTTAGCTTTAGAAAGACTAGCGTAGAGAATCCCCCCAGGTAGCTTTAGCTTCTACCGTGCTCAGATTTACAAAGCAGAGTGCAGCTGCTGCTGAGGACTTTGTTTTTTAACTTCACATTCTGATTTCATGGCAGGTGTACGTTGGCGTAAAACGGATGTCAAAAACTCAGATTCTGGTTATAATAAAAATGCAGCTATGCGATTGTGTTTTATCTTTGAAGGGCAGCATTATTTATTACTTCAGTTTAATGTGAAAAGAAGAAAGGCAGCAAGTGGTCGCACTGGAGAAAGTGATGACTAATTCTGTCCTTGGTCATGTTTTTGCCTTGTCTGTCTTCCAGTTCCTGAAGTAGCTGAAACGGCGGCTCGGGTCTCTGCTCCGGTCCTCATTGCTCCCATTCGGGACATCCTGGTGGCAGAGGGACAGCCCGCCCAGTTCCAGTGCACCGTCTCTGGGGAAGGTAGGAACTGCTGCTCCCCTTCTTCTGTTTGTTGGTTTCAAAATAAATCCTGTCACATTTTACCGTCCAGTCCTCTCTTACCATAAAAGCTCTAATAGGTGACAATTATGAGTAGTATTATTTCAGTACATAACCAAACACGTGGCCCAGATGACTGAGTGTAAGTGAACGCTGTGTCCCCAGATCTGCAGATTTCCTGGTTCTATAATGACCGAGAGATCAGACAGTCGGACGTCTTCTCAATGTCTCATTACGGTGAAACCTGCCAGTTGGACATTTCCAGAGTTCTCCCGACCACGAAGGAGAGTTCTCATGTGTTGCCAATAACTCGGCAGGAATGGCCAGATGTGCTGCGACTCTGAACATCGACGGTGAGTAATTCAGTTACCGTGCGACGACATTCAGATTGGACTGTCGCTATCAGACCGGTACGAGCTGCATGTGCTTCAACAGTCCAACTGAGAATTCTGTGCTAGCACGCCGTTAACTAGGGATGTTCTGATGCTGCTGAGCCTGATTTCCACTTGGCAACAAGAAACCAAGTGACGCATCCAAAACGTCCTCTGAAAGGCTCTTCATTGAGACAAAAATGATCTGTTAGCACTGTTAGCTGGTTAGCTAACTGTTAGCTGAAGTATATAGCCCGTGTGGTTGAATTCGAAGTATATAAATATATAAATAAATATACCCCAACACTGATCAATGAGATCAGAGCAATTCAATTCAATTCAATTTTATTTATATAGCGCCAAATCACAACAACAGTTATCTCACAGCGCTTTTCATAAAGAGCAGGTCTAGACCATACTCTGAAGTTATTTACAGAAGCCCAACAATTCCCACCAAGAGCAGCACTAGGCGACACAGGCAAGGAAAAACTTCCTTTTAAGAGGCAGAAACCTCGAGCAGAACCATGGCTCAGGGTGGGCGGCCATCTGCCTCGACCGGTTGGGGGTGAGGGGGAGAGAGAGAGAGAGCAAGAGAGAGAGAGAGCAAGAGAGAGAGAGCAGAGGGAGGCAACCTACACAGTATACACATAGAGGTACAGACAATAAAGGTAATGGTGCTATAGACTGAATGAAAAATGGTACAGATATTTGTAGTAATGTTTAGTGATATTAATTATAACAGTAATAATAGCAATAGGACTAGTAATAGCAGTTGCAACTGCAGCAGAGGGCGTCGAGCAGGAACACGGGGGCAGCAGGAGACTCCCAACCACAGATCCAGACTCCACAGCTCCAGAGCCAGCAACACCCGCAGGAAGTGAGGGGGAGGGGGGGAGGACAGGAGGGGGAAGCACACGACCACGGGAGAGGGAGAAAAAATCGAGTTAGTAACATGCATTAATGGGATGAGGTTGCACTCAGATAGAAAGAGAGAAGAGGAGAGAGGAGCATCCCTCTCTGTAAGTAGAAAACCGTCCAGATAGATGAGCTTGTATGATAACGACAACAGTAAACTTTATTTATACAGCTGTTTTTATGGTGAAACCAGAAGAGTCTCGTCCCTCCAGGACTAAACCTAGAACAGGATGGTACATGCTAACATCAGGGGCATGATTCACACTCACTCACTATCAAATAGAAAATTAAGCTTTTATTAGAACAAAAAAACCTTATTGATCCACTGGAGGACTTCATGTTTCAGCAGGGGGCGCTGTTTCACACTCAGGAGACACTGCAGGTGGTTGCACAAAGATTTTAGATTTTTTTAAATGATCTTGTTCTCAGTCCAGATTCAGATATGAAGACAGATATCAGCTCTATCTGTGCCTCCAGTAGGGGAGGAGTATTTAGCTTAGCTTAGCACAAAGGCGGGAAACTTCAAGATCTGTCACAACTAAAGAAAGTTAGAAAATTTAAAAATGTTCAGCCAAAATAATCACAAAGATTTTTTATCTTGGACAGACTCTCGGGCAAGTTATGCTAACATCTGCTGACATCTTCATGTCAAATGTTATTGTGTTAGCAAGAGAGCTAACATGGTCTTGTTGACATGGTTTAGCCTAGCTTAACAAGCTATCCCTTCAAAACATAGTCGGACTTGCCACCAGCAACATTGCTCAAAAAGTTGCCTCATGTATCGTCAGCTTAACTCTGTCGTACGGGTTCTGGTGATAAAGCTCACTCAGCACCGTCGTTGGTGTGCCCCACTTTATGAGCCACCTTCATTCCGTCTCTGTGAAACCTAAATTAAGACTGAGACTCTCCTGTTTCTGCACGTCAGTAAGATCTTTGTGCATCCAGCCCCTGCTTTTGTAACCGTTAGCCGCCTCAGCATTTGAAACTGCTCCATATTTTCATTTTGATGATGATGTTTCGGTGAAAGTGACTGTAGTTAATTGTTTCTGTGAGCATGCGGGACAAATATCTGTTTTGTGACATCCTCACTGTCAGAACAGTGATAATCTTGCAGGTTTCTCCCACGTGATGCATGACTGTCCTCTCTTCCTACTCGAGTAGCTCTTAACAGTAGGGACGTCTTGTTCTGAGACATGAATCTTTATTTCAGAGGAATGCAGCATGGTCAAAACAAAACTTTGGAACTCTGTAGCTGTTCGGGGTTCCTCACGCTCGAGCACGGACATAATCTATAGCTGTTTTTTTTATTTGACCTTTTGGCTCCAGTCAAGCTTGCATGATTGACAGCGGAAACCAGCCACTGTCCACTACCTCACTGATTGTGACTGATCTTCAACGCTCCACCCCAGCTGCACTCTTGGCAAACAAGTAACCTGAAGAAGTCCCCAGAATGATGTGTTGACCTAATTCTTCTACTCTTTCTTATTGCCCAGATGAACGAGCCTTAGCTTTTGTGTCGAGGACTGAGGCTGAGGCTGAGCTAAGTCAGAGACTGGAGGCTCACTCAGAGAGTTTCAGCTCTCTGTCGGTGGGACAAACAGCCCACACTGTCGAGTTTACTGAGACAGTCTCTGAGAGTTCCTCTGTGTCTTGGAGGACGGTTGAGATTCAAATGGAGAGTGTAAGCTCGGTGGAGATGAGCTCTGAGAGCGGCTTTGATATCAAACTCTCAGCCAGCCCCAAACTGCTGATGGAAATGAGCGACGTCCGGGTGAAAAGCGGTGAAATGGCCGAGTTCAGCTGCTTGTTTGACGGGCAGCCCTTCACTGGGGTGGTTTGGGATCACAACGGCCAGAGTCTGGCGGATACGGAGCGGGTGAGGAGCTCTCAGAACGGGGGTCTGTTGTCCCTGGTCATCCAGGGTGTTGGCGTGGCGGACCAGGGTGTGTACTGCTGCACCGCCACCAACCAACACGGCCAGAACAGCTCCTCCGCCCAGCTCACTGTTGAAGGTGGTTAATCTTTCTTTTTTTTATTAGTCTGTCTCTCCATCTGGTCCACCCTACCTCTCCACCCGCTGCTTTGTCCCCTCCTCTCAGTATTTAATATTCCTGTTAGCCTGTAACCTGTTAGAATGTAATAGAATAACAAGCATTGTAGTTTATTAGTTTATTCTCCTCCTGCTGTTGCCAGCTTTGCCTCGCTAACCTCATCCTTCCATCCAACTAACCCCTTTAGTGTTTAGAGTCATATCCTTGAACGCTCTGACCCTTAATTACTCTCCCTAACTTTATTCTCACCCAGCTAAAGAAGCAAATCTCAAAGCAGAAACCCCCATCCCTACCGATTCTGTGCGTAAAGTGTCTCAGGCAGACAGGGAGACCCTTAGTGAGCCCCCTGACCAAGACAAGCAGGAGGCGGAGGAGAAGCCAGGACCATCACCTCTGTCTTCCCAGAGACTTCACAGCCTCATCAGCCACCTGTATTTCCCTGATGTTGTGCCTCATGACAGACGGGGTCAGCGCCGCTCCAGCCGCCCCGAGTTCCTGATCAAACTCCCCCGTGAGCTGCTGCTCAGAAACAGAGACGGCGGCTCTTTGTATTGCGTTATGAAGGGGGTTCCCACTCCGTTTGTCGTTTGGCTTTACAACCGGTTGAATGTTAAGGATTCTGTGTCTTACTCCTTGAAACAAGACGGCCCCCTGTGCTGTGTAAATGTTAACAGTGTGGGACCCGGACAAGGGGGCTCTTACACTTGCAAAAATGTCAGCTCAGCCGGGGATGCTGAGTGCAGCACAGTCACCAAAGGTTGGCATCTGCATGCTTTTGGTCCTTCTGCTCGCTCGGGCCCTGTTCGGCCCTCCACTCATCCACACCGCTTTCCACCCACACAGCCAGTAGAGGCACACTTCTCGACACGGCGACACCACTTCTTCAAAGAGGTTTTAACCACTGTGTTTAGGAGATGTCGCTGACCTTTGTGTCCTGCTTTACTGACTAAAACAATGAAAGAGACAAAGAGAGAGGGACACTCATATCACTGAGCCTTTTTCAAAAGCCAGGTGCTGCACACTAAAGACCAACAGGAAGCATGCGAGAAAGTCAGTTAGGAGAAGAACCAATCAAACGGATAATATGGATGCACGACCTGTCACTGATTCTAACAGTCTTGCACCATATAAAACCTTATGTGCAGTTTTTGGAATGATTTTAATTGGTAAACGTTTGTGTCTTTACAGTAACTGCAGAGGAGAAGGAACCGATGTTTCAGGAGGAGGTGAAAGGTAAATGTTCTTTCACGTCTTAATACATGAAG
The DNA here is from genome assembly GCA_024633595.2 of Lepomis macrochirus. Classification (NCBI taxonomy): domain Eukaryota; kingdom Metazoa; phylum Chordata; class Actinopteri; order Centrarchiformes; family Centrarchidae; genus Lepomis; species Lepomis macrochirus. Next base: position 1,459,720 of record JALXJV020000016.1, read on the forward strand.
TAGAACAGTTTTGAATTTATGTCTTAACAAAGAAGGTCTTTTTATTATTTTGACTTCTTGGTTTCAGGATGCGATGGTAAGAAATTAACGTTCATTTTCTAAAGATTTGAATTTTACGTTTCAGAATGTTTTATTGCTATATTTACATTTCTTCACTAGATTTTTTTTAGCTCATCAAAAAAAAAAACTTACCTCAAGGTCCACGTGAGAGATAAAAGCTTTTAACGTCATCTCTCAGTCTGACTGGATGGCGTTGGCTCAGTTGTCATCACATGACTAAATTATGGAACTTTAGTCACATGTCCGTAGCATGTAGGGGGCTGAAATCATAAACCATGTTTCTGTTTAAAGATGGTCTATAAAATCTTAAAACCTAATGACATTGGAAAAACGACAGCTGTAATGTAGAGTTTACTACAAAAATTTTTGTAGTAAATGTGCTGAACTAAAAGGTCGGTTCATTTACCTTCCACTCAAATGTAAGTAGGAGATGCATAAGTCCTTCTGTTTCCAGTGCAGCTGCTTGTGTTGTGGTTGGAGTGTGTCTCACTTTACTTTAAACATTATTTCATTAATTTCACTCAGCCTTCTCTAGTTCAACCATCACAGTGGAAGAAGAAACCCAGGAGTCGTACTACACTGGACTGAAGTTACCAGATAAAGCCAGAACACTTGAACTTAAGCCAGAGTCCAAACGCTACTCCAGCTCTTTGGAGAAGAAAAAAGAAAAACCAGTTTTTCTCAGTGAACTTTCTCCAGCGGCTGTGACTGCTGGACAAACTGCTACGTTTACCGTCAAAGTGTCCGGTTTCCCTAAGCCCACTGTTCAGTGGTCCCATAACGGGCAGAACATAACAAGTTCGTCAGTTTATACCTTCGTTCACGAGCGAGATGAGTACAGCTTGGTCATTACCAAAGTTCAGAGAGAGTATGAAGGAGAGTACTCCTGTACTGTCAGTAACAGATTCGGCCAGTCGACTTGCACTTCTTATTTACATGTTCAGGTGACGGAGCCAGAAAGAGAGGATAACGTTAGCACTAGAACGTTTGTACCAACTGGGGAACCTCCAGAATTCACTAAAACTATAGAGTCTCTCCAGCTGTCTGAGGGAGGCCAGGCGTTCTTCAGGTACACGGTGACCGGACATCCTCTCCCTGAGGTTCAGTGGCTCAAAGGCAGTTTCCACATTCAGCCTAGCGGTTTCTCTATCATTGTGAACAACCCAGATGGATCTGGCTTTATTAATATTAAGAGTGTCAAACAAGAGCACAGCGGCGTCTACACCTGTAAGGCCTCCAACCAATATGGGGAAGCCTCTTGTACCGCTGAGCTGCTGGTGTTCAGGGGGAAGATTCAGGAAGAGCACACGATGGTTAAGAAAGCAAAAGGTTTGAAAATATCCATGACTGAACAGACCACAGAGTCCAGATTACAGCAGGAAAGGACTCTGGCTGATCAGATGATTTATACCATTAGCACTGATGACCGGCAGATTATTCCCAGCGAAGAAGTAGGAACCCTCAGAGAGCTCGATATCTCTGCGGCCACCATTCATCGAGAGCAGCTTACCCACCAGGCAGCAGTGCTGCAGGCTCATGAAATACAGGAGAGGGTTTCTTTGGCCCCCACTCATCCAGCCCAGGTCTCAGCTGTTCCTATGAAACAGCTTCATATAGCGACCTACTTATCGTCCGTCCAGGAGAGACAAAAGATCACTGAGCAGCACTCCGAACGGATTCTCAGTCCTGAGATTGTAGAACTTGAGTTAGCCAAAGAGCAGCCATCAAAACTCATGTCAGCCACCACTGAAGAGGTCCTCCCGCTCACCACAGTGAGAGCGGAGGCCTTAACGGACCGGGCTCCAGAGCACATGAAGACCTTGAATGAACCCAGGCAGCTCGTCAGCTGTCACCAAGTAGAGTCCACTCTTCCCATCCTTAATGAAACTTCAGCCGTCACCCAGAGGCCAGAGGAAGAGAGGAGTTTCAGAGTCACCGAGGGGGTTAAGATTTTATACTCTGCTCAGTCTTCAGGGCAACTGCCAGTCACAGAAAGGCACTCTGAGCCTCTGCCAGCTTTAGATGCAGCCACTCACCCCTGTATTGGCAAAGAGCAATCTAAACCAGTGGTAGCCCCAGTAAGTGAAACTAAAGTGGCTTTATCCAAGGAACAGATATTTGAAATTCACAGACCAGAGCAGGCGAGAATCACTCCACGCAAAGACATGGTCTGTAAGTCCGCTATAACTGCTGAAGAGAAATATGAACTCCACGGTGAACAGGCAGGACAGGTGCCAGGTTTAGCAGCTCCTATGTGTCTGCAGCCTCAGCGGGAGGGAGAAAGACTCCTGAATCTGCAGGTTATGAGTGATCAGGATGTTTTAGAGTCTGAGGGAAGGTTCAGCACCGAAAAGCCGGCTGCAGAGCAGGCAGAAGTGAGAAAGAGTCCAACTCTGTTGCATTCGGTGACTCAAGACGAGCAAAGAACTGCGGTTTGCGAGGCGACTTCAGAGTTCTCAGCCACGGCCGATGCCACGTCCGTTCAGCCGAAGAAAGAGTCACCACAAAGAACATACCTTCAGTCAGTTCATTCTTTAACAGTGTTACCCAAAGAAGGCATACTCACCATCACTAAACCTGACCAGCAGGTGGCAACGCAGAAACAGGAAAAAGCTAGAAGGCATGCAGCTACCTCAGAGGAGAGAAGGGAGATGACGGCAGATTATCACAAAGACCTCGATGTGTCGGTGACCGGGGTTCAGTCACAGCTTCGAACTGAGCCCAGGCCTTCCAGCATCCTCACAGTCTCCTCACAGCCCATGCAGCTGCCAAAGGAGATGCCTTTCATGACCGATGTTAAGCAGCAGCGAGAGCTAGTCCAGAAAGAGGATTACTGGAATATCATGCACTCTTTGAAGGTCACTGACACTCAGACTCTGGAGGAGGGTCACACCGTTAGCATTAAAACTGATGAGAAATTCAAGCCTGAGATCAAAACTGAGCCCAAGATCCCCAAAAAAACTATATTTATAGAGGAGAAAGCCGTCGCCACTGAAAGATGTACTGTAATAGAAGCCGCTGAGCAAGACTTTGCAGTCCAGATCCAGGAGGGCCAGTCAGTGCGACAGTCAGTGTTGCTAGAAGAAAAGCAGGTCATCACAGGAGAGCGGTCAAGTGAGATACATAAATGTGAGGGCTTGACTGTCGGCGTCATGACGCAGCCTAAAGGAGTCCTGTTTGTTCACGAGTCTCAGGACACTCAGACTCTACCTAAAGAACTCAACTTTGTCATTCAGATTCCCAAATCGTCGAGTTTAAACATACGACATCAGCTCAGAGACTGTCTTCAGTCTGCTGTGGCCAGTGACCAGCCAGTGTTACTTGCCGATGTCGTAGGAAGGTTAGAGGCAGTAGAGGTACAAGAAGTGACGGTTCAGAGAGAGCCCAAACGGGCCGCGCATACATACCTGATCACAACACCAGGTGCCCCCATGGAGATCACGCTGTCTTTTGAAGGTGAATACCCTCAGACAGCTGACCTCAGGTCTGAACTTCAGGTAGCTCTGCATGCGATGGTTTCCCAGGAGCAGCAAAGTCTCACATCAGAGCAGCCAGGTACCATGCAGACTGACAAGCCTCAGAAAGAGCTGCTCAGCTCAGCGACCTCCAAAGAGGTGTTGTCCACTGTGGTGGACAGCGTGATGGTGGCAGAGAGTGCAGTTGGGTTTCCTCCTGCTGTTTCTCACTCTGCAGCGGTCAAAACTGAAGCCACAGCTTCTTTCCAAAGCACAACAGTTAGAAGTCAGTCTGAGGTCCGTGAATCTATGAAGGTCAGCAGGAAGACAGTTAGGTCCGAGGCCACCACTGCTGAATTCACCAGAGAGGAGTATCTTTCTGAGGCAGTTATGATCAGCGAGTCCTCTGACACTCTGGTAGATTATCCTGTTGTCATTGATCCTCTGGAAGACGTTTGCGCTGAGGAAAATGGCAAGGCCGTTTTTACTGCAACCATCAAGCACGTCACCAAGGTAAACTGGTTTTTCAATGGCCAATTGGTAAAATCTGGCAAAGAGTTCAAGTGTTCTAAAGACCACAACACATACACACTAGTTATCGACAAAGTTGTCAAGGAGAAGCATCAAGGACAGTATGTCTGTGAGGCTGAGAGTGAAGCCGGCAAGACTACAACATCTTCAAGACTCACTGTGGTCTCAAGAGGTTTGATGATGGGCAATTCTTTGATATCATCATCAACTAACTTCACACATTGGTGAATTTCCAATTCTGTTTTCTGCAAACCTCAACCATACCTCTGACTTTATATGAGCCTGGGACAGTATTTATTTAAAAGTCCATGAAATGATTTAAAAGACGAAACTTAAAACACAAAGTATGTTCCCAGCAAAACTAAATTTAAAGGTTTGAGGTTTTCGAGAGCAGTCACATCCTCACTTTTCCTTCGTTCATTCATTCCTCCTCATGCATATCACCTCCATATCCATTCCTCTGTCCTTCCAAGGAATCACCTTTGACTCCATTTCTTTAAACATCCATCAGCCCTCATTCCTGGTCCATTCTTCTCTGCATGCATTCACTCCTTTTGTTATCGCAGATTCCCTTTCATAACATCTTCAAACGGAATTTAATACATTTCCTCCCTCACAGTCACGTCGACCCAAACCTAATACCATTTTCTTCTCCACAGTCACAACAGGATAACTTTGTGTGTCACTTTCCATCCTAGGTTCACTACATCACCACCTTTCATCACCAACATTCCTTTGGCTTCCATTTCAACTACTTTTGTTTATTTACTTTATCTTTCTTTCTCTCCAAAAATGCAGTGAAACCTGTGTTCAGGCACAAAATTGTCCCTGTGGAGATCAACATCGGCAACATTGCCAAGTTTGAATGTGAAACTGAGGATGCTCCAAACGTGAGCTTCAAGTGGTCCAAAGATGGACACCCCATTAAAGAGAGTGATAAGTGCAGGATTATCAGTCGCCTCAGCCGTTCCAGTCTGGAGCTTCTGAGCCCAACCAAGGACGACAGCGGTGAATACACCTGCCGGGCATCCAATCAGCACGGCAGTGACGAATGCTCCGCCTCTCTCAGCGTGACAGGTCAGAGCGATGCATGTTTCATTCTTCTTCGCTGGTTGAGTTTGGAGCTGTTATTGGTGTTGAATGAAACTTGAATCTAGACCTAGAGACATGTTTTTTTTTCTGAAAGAGATCATCTTGCTGTTGTTCGCTGGTCTTCTGTTGATGAACATTGGCACTTTGTGTTTTGTTTTTTGCGCTTTCTTGGTCTGCTGGTTTCTTGTTGTCTAATTGGCAGGTTTTAAGGTAAATAACAGGGTATGGCATATCACCACTAATGTGTTTCTCTTCTTCTTAATTCTTATAGAGCAATTCCCTCCTACCTTTATAACTAAACCTGACCATCAGACTATGTATGTTGGAAAGAGGGCAATGATTCAGTGTGTAATAGCAGGATCTGCTCCACTGAATGTGCAATGGTTCAAAGACAACCAGGACTTACCCAAAGTGCCTGCACACTACCAACCCTCTTGTGAAAATAATAAGCACACTCTTGAGATTACCAAGCTTGAGCCAGCTGACCGGGGCCTTTATGTGTGCAAGGTGTCTAATAATGTTGGGACGGCTGAGTGCAGCATGGAGCTGCGTGTTATTGATAAGCCCAACTTTATAAAGCCCCTGGGTCTGGTCGCTGGTGTGGTGGGAGCTCCTCTGCACCTGGAGTGTCAAGTGGATGAGGACACTGGAGTAAATGTCACCTGGACCAGAGATGGTAGAAAAGTCCATCAGTCTCCAGACTGTAAACTGTCGTTTGAGGATAAGACAGCCACTCTTGATATCCTAAAGACCACACTGAAAGATTGTGGAAATTATGTGTGTACGGTGGCAAATGAAGCTGGGAGTGCAACTTGCTCCAGTTCGGTGAAGGTACAAGGTAAGAACTGTCTAGTTAACTTTCATGGCTGCTGCAGCATTTGAAGCTGTTGCAAATCTGCAGTACTGAAAATTAACATTTTGTTTCTGTGGTGTTCAGCTTAGATGGTACAAGTGCAACTCCAGCTGCCCCTTTTTTCAAGTCTTAAATCTCTTTTCTTTCAATGCTGGGTTGTTATTTTTAAATGACTTCATGATGGCTCTTTTTTAACCCCACACCTCTCCAGAGCCGCCAGTCTTTGTAAAGAGGCTGGAAGCCACCACAGTTTGGAAGCAAAGCAGTACTGCTCGGCTGCTGTGCACCGTCAAAGGATCGCCTGAACTTCACACCACCTGGTTCTTTAATAACAGCGAGCTGTCTGCTGGTGGCAGATATGACATCAGTCTGAAGGATGGTGTCAGCACTCTTGAGATACTCGATGTCATGTTGAGTGACAGTGGAAACTACACCTGTGAGGTTCTTAATGAGTCTGGGTGTGAAAGCTGCAGCACTAAAGTGACAGTGAAAGGTGTGTAGGGAATTTTATTACAGAACCAAATTTTCAGTCAGATCTAGAACTCGTCTAACTAAGCTATATGTTCTCCTGTAGAACCGCCGTCTTTCAGAAAGGAGTTACTTTCCGTAGAGGCGGTCAGAGGATCTGTAGCTGTACTGGAGTGTGAGATCGCAGGCTCTCCACCTTTTGAGGTGGCCTGGAAAAAGAATAAGAAACGCCTGTCTGCAGATAAGAAGCACAGAATAGTGTCACAGGGATCCCTGACCTCTCTGGAGATCCACTCATTTGAGAGCGCTGACGCTGGTGAATACGAATGTGTCGTGTCAAATGAGGTTGGGTCAGTAACCTCCAAGTCAGTGACTAAACAGAAAGGTTAGTGATGGAAACAACAAAGGCCAAACTCAGAAAACATTCATCAAAATGTTTGTAGTCCCGGCTGTTGTTTATATTTGTGTCACCGATACTGTTATTTCAGAGCCACCTATGTTCTCTAAGAGGATTGAGAGTGCTACAGCAGTGTTGGGAAATACAGTGAAGCTACAGGGAACCCTAAAAGGCTCAGCTCCCATCACAATCAAATGGTTGAAAGACTCTGAGCTGCTAAGAGATGACGATCCAAATGTCAAAATGACATTTGAGAACAGCATCGCCAGCATTTCCTTCTCATCTGTTGAGATAAAACAAGGCGGCAAGTACACTTGTCTTGCTGAAAATGAGGCGGGACAGCAGAAATGTGAAGCTGTCCTAACAGTTCAAGGTTAGAACACATTGCTATTAATTACACATGTTTCCAAAGTTAAGGTGTAGTATCTCATAAAGTCTAAAACTCCCGTTGTATTATAGAACCTGCTAGGATCTTAGAGAAAGCAGCGTCCATCAGTGTGACTGCAGGGGAGTCGGCCACACTGGAGTGCACGATTTCTGGAAGCCCAGACCTGAAAGTGAAATGGTTTAAAGACGACAAGGAGATGATCAGTGGCCGTAAATATAAAATGATGGTGAAGGAGAACACTGCCATCTTAAAGATTCTCACAGCAGATAAAGGAGACACCGCAGAGTACAAGATGGAGTTGTCCAATAAAGTCGGGAAAGACCAGTGCACCTGCTCGGTCACTGTTATAGGTTAGTTTCAGCCAAGAATACGTCGTTAATAATAGTTTTGAGATTCGGCCCTTGATGACAGTTATATGTTTGACGTATTTCCTTACACAGATCGTGCAGTTCCACCATCCTTCACCAAAAGCCTGAAGAAGGTGGATGGGAGTATTGGTAGTAATGTTACATTGGAATGCAGAGTTGCTGGATCTCAGCCGATGGCTGTTTCTTGGTACAAAGATGATAAAGAAATCCGCAGTGATCACAAACATAAGCTTGATTTCAGTGAGAGCACAGCCTCTGTGACGATATCCGACCTGGAGCAAAGTGATGGGGGCGTTTATACGTGCCGGGCCTCTAATGATGCTGGGGAGAAAGAGACCAGCGGTACTTTGTCCGTCAAAGGTCAGCGCAGTTGAATTACTTTGCCCTAAACAGGAATTTGGCAGATGACAGGAAGTTGTTGATAGGTTAGGCTTTGAAAATGTGTGCTCTTTTCTTTCCAACTAACTCCAGAACCTCCAGCCTTCACGGCGAAACCTGAATCCCAGGATGCTTCACCAGGATCGAACGTTGTCTTAAAATCAGCCTTTACAGGATCAGCTCCTCTTGTCGTTAAATGGTTCAGAGAGGAGAAAGAGATTTTCACTGGGGGGAAGTATTTCATAAAGAAAGACTCCTCTTCGAGCTCCCTCGAGCTTCAGTCTGTGAAACCCAGCGATTCTGCTAAATACACATGCCAAGTAGCCAACGATGCCGGGAAGGTGGATTGCACATCAGTGCTCTTTGTAAAAGGTGCAGCTTCATTCTTTCTCTTAAAAAAAGTGATTCACTGAACTTTTATTTTCTTTACTGAACCTCTTGTTTTTATTGTTACTGTTAATTTACAGAAGCTCCAACATTTACAATGAAGCTTGAGCCTTACCAGCTGCTGAGAACTGGAAAACCTCTGAAGTTGTCCTGCAAAGTGCAGGGCACCCCTGTTATTAGCATCACATGGTTTAAAAATGGCTCAGAAATTGCTTTAGACCACAGGTACACAATGTCCTTCGACAACTCAATAGCAGCTCTGGAGAAAGAGAACTGCTCTGTAGAGGACAGTGGAGAGTATGTCTGTCTAGCGTCCAGTGAGGCCGGCAGAGACCAGTGCAGCAGCTCAGTGTCAGTGAAAGGTTGGTTCAGTCGTCACAGAGTTTACCCAGTTTACAAACTTTAGACTGTTGCCATGGAGTCTGGTCCACATTGTTCTTTAATATTTTTAATGCTGCCTACATTCGGCCACCGATCCTACTAGTTCCTAAACCTGAGCTGTCAGCCCTGTCATTGACAGAGTGTTCTGGGTCGCAGAGGCTCGCACATGAACTGACTTGCAGATCAAGCAATTTTTTTTGTCAAGAGTTTGAAGCAGTGAAGAAATCGAACAAGGGTGTTTAGAAAGCATCTCAATCAGCTTTTACTGAATCATTTGGAAGCTACTTTTATACTAACTAAAGTGTTGAAAGTCTTTCAGTGGTGAGATGGTGTTCGCGTCACAAGCGTTCTCAGTCCCAGAGGTTAACTGTTGGTCAGGAAAATCAGTGTTTTTAACTCCTTCAAGAACATGTTTCGGTCGCCTAAAGTTTGTTTTGTGGAACAAACGTGGAGGTTCTGAACAGCCAAATGAATTCTGTGGACCAGACCGGCTTCATGAGACGAGAAATTACTCTTCAGCCCTCTATTGCCTTAAAATATAACTTGTATTATCTTTGTTTATAGAGCCTCCGGTGTTTGTGAGGCCTTTTGAATCAGCTGAGCTTGTAAAGGGATCCAACATTATCTTGGAAGGAACCATTTCGGGCTCCCCTCCATTTGAAATAAGTTGCTTCTTCAATGATAAGCCGATCAGAAACGACCAAAGGCGTAAGATCAGTGTTGAAAAGAACACGGTCACTCTTCAGATCTCAAACTGTGAGAGCGGAGATGCTGGGACATACCAGTGCACTGTTGCAAATGATGTTGGGGAGACATGTTGCTCTTGCCAGATTTCACTGAAAGGTTAGTCAAAGTCAAAAACTGTCGTCCAAGGTTATCTTTCTGCATGTTGCCCAATTGTCTGTGAATTTTGTTTTTATCCAAATTTCAGCAATTACATTTTAGGCATTTTGGAGACCAACGCAGATTGTTTTGTGATACCATGGCATTTTATACAAAGAGTATTTTGCTAGTAAATAGAGTAGCTGTTTACAAGCTTAGTAATTCATTGTAGTGTTTTTCTAATGAATGCAGCCAATAGAAGGTGAGATCTGGGGGATAAAGATTTGCAATGTGGATGTCATCTGTGTATGTGTAAATGCTCCTGCAGCCTGCAGTCTGATTTTTGTGGCCTTCTTTCACTAGAACCACCATCATTTGTTCAGAGACTAGAGGATAAGTCCTGCATGGTGGGCTCTGAGATCTCTATGAAGTGCATGTTGTCTGGATCACTTCCCATGACATTCTCCTGGATCAAGGACGATCATGAGCTCAAAGAAGATGAGCATTTTCAGATGTCCTATGAGACCAAAAGTGCCGTGTTGAATTTGAAAAATGCTCAGTTAGCACACGGCGGGAAATATGTCTGTCAGGCACAGAACAAAGCAGGAACTCACAGATGTGCCGCTGTGCTCACAGTGACAGGTTTGTAGGATGTTTGTGACTCTTGCTTGTCTTAACTGCTGTTGTTTTTGTCAATGTCAAGCTTGATGTCCCATCTGTCGCATTAATACCTGTAAGCCGTAGCAGCTAACTCAGTTTGGGATCGTTTTGTTATCTCAGAGACAGCAAGTATTTCAGAACATGCAAAGTCCATCAGTGTAACCCAGGGTGACCCGGCCAGGCTTGAATGCAGATTCTCAGGCACCAAACCGCTCAAGTCCAGATGGATGAAGGCGGGAAAGGAGCTGACCTCAGGCCAGAGATACAAAATCCAGCGCACAGAATCCAGCTCTGTGCTCATGATCATTACAACAGAGAAAAGTGATAGTGGTGAATACACCTTTGAGGTTTCAAACTATGCCGGGTGCAGTTCTTGTGAGGCAACCATTACTGTCTTAGGTCAGTTTACCCCAAAGTTTTATGCCTGTAATGATATTTTCTTGTCTATTTTATTAATACAACCAACTCAACATTGTTTTTGCACTGTGTACATAATAGATCAGATTATTAAACCGTCTTTCACAAGAGAACTGGAGGAGACAGAAGGTCTCAGAGGATCGTTGGCTCATCTGGAGTGTCTTGTATCAGGCTCCCTGCCGATGATGATACAGTGGTACAAAGATGAGAAAGAGATCCAGCCTGATGAGAAACACAAATCCACATTTTTTGAAAATGTTGCTTGTATGGAAATCATTCATCTTGACAGTAAAGACAGCGGCAGCTATACCTGCATGGCTACAAACAAGGCAGGATCCGTCCAATGCTCAGGGATTTTGTTTGTTAAAGGTTAGAACTAATTTCACTGTCAATACTTTCTTGCATTTTAGGGCATAATCACATTGTATATGGTGTAACTATGTTATTATAAAAGTGTTGGTTTTTGTCCACCAACAGAACCACCATGCATTCTTGAAAAGCCTGAATCCATGAGTGTTTTGCCTGGCTCAAAGGTTAAGTTTAATGTTCGTATCTCTGGCACACCACCGCTGACCATCAAATGGTTTACAGACAAGAAAGAGATTTTATCCAGTGCTGACTGCTGTGTGATTAAAGACAAGACCTTTAGCTCACTGGAGCTGTTCTATGCCAAAGCTTCTGATTCTGGTGACTATGTGTGTGAAATACAGAATGATGTGGGCTGCAGTTCATGCCAGGCAACGCTCTTTGTAAAAGGTTAATATTGATCTCTCACCTTTATCAGTTTAATTTACTTTAAAGTGAACTATACTTAAGTAACTTCTATGTGTATTCTTTTCAGAACCCGCCTTTTTCATTGAAAAACCTGAATTCATGTCAGTGGTACGAGTAGGAGACAGTAAGGTGTTTGAGTGCAAGGTTGCTGGTACTGCAGAGATCTCTGTGCATTGGTTCAGAGATGGAGCTGAGATTCCCCAAAGTGTCAAACACAATATGTCGTTTTTCAACTCTGTGGCCACCTTAGAGATTCGTAAAGTTAGTGAAAATGACAGCGGGAAATACTTCTGTGAAGCCCGCAACGAAGCAGGCTCAGAGAGTTGCACTTTTGAGCTAGAAGTAAAAGGTTGGTTTTCCTTTACACATTTACATCTTACCAGTGTTTCAGTTAGCTTCACGATGTGACTGATCACTGATACAAATCAACGGTGGCTTTAGTTTGATATGCTTTGTTATTTCAGAACCTCCTTCGCTTGTTGAAGAGCTGACATCTCTTGAAGTTGTTAAAGGTTCCACAGCTGTGTTTGCTTGCAAAGTGGCCGGAAGTGCTCCGTTTAAAGTGTCATGGTTCAAAGATAAAAAGCCAATCAAATCCAGCCAGAAGTATGTTATCGTTGATAGTGACAATGTGAGCTTGAAAATCCAGGACTGTAAAGTGGAAGATGTTGGTACTTATTGGTGCATGGTAGCCAATGAGGTTGGGAGTTGCTCTGTCTTTGCAGCTTTGTCTCTGAAAGGTTGGTTTTACTGATAATTGTACATCACACTGACATATATTATTAACCATGCAGCACTGCACACTTGCTGGTGTTACAATGACATATTTTCTTTGTATTAGTCCCTCCAACTTTTGTCAAGAAGATAGAAAATGTCTCCGCTATTCTGAAGCATGCTGCTGCATTTCACTGCACCGTGGAAGGTTCTATGCCTCTCTCTGTACAATGGCAAAAAGACGATAACTGGATATCAGAGGATGCAAATATCAAGAGAACATTTGAGAACAAAGAGGTCACTCTCAGGATTCCCGCCTGTGAGACGACTCACAGTGGGAAATACACCTGCCAGGTCGTAAACGAAGCCGGGCTAGACAAGTGCTTTGCCACTCTGGTAGTGCAAGGTACCTCAGCTTCATGCTCGACTCTTCTGCCTAACATTATAGCTAGCTCTAACAGCAATAACAAGTGCACTTACCTCTTTTTCTTGGTTTGTAGAACCACCTACGATCCAAGAGAAGCCAGAGGTAGTCAAAGTGTCTCGTGGAGATCCGGTTAGTCTTGAGTGCAGGGTAGCTGGAACTCCTCAGATCAGTGTAAGATGGACCAAAGATGGCAAAGAGCTCCAGTCAAGCAGAACACACTGTCTCTCCTACGAGAACAACCTCAGCAGTCTTAACATACAGTCCTCTCAGCTGGAAGACAGGGGAGAGTACCTGTTTGAGGCCACAAACTGTGTTGGGACTTGCAGCTGTAAAGTCACGCTGGTTGTTTTAGGTTTGCAAAATACTCTTCAAACCTTGATAGAACAAATATTTTAAGTTGGAGAATTGCATTTTTTTCTTGACTCTAATTATCTTTTAATATCATTTTAAACAGAAGAAGTAATTCCTCCGATGTTCATTAGGAAATTAACAAATATTCAAGCAATTATGGGTTCACTGGTCACCATGGAGTGCAAAGTGGCCGGTTCTCTTCCAATATCAGTTGAATGGAGTAAAGGGAAACAAAAAATCACCAAGAGCTCCAAATATAAACTTCTGCACATTGAAAATACCGTCTCGCTGGAGTTGAAACTGACTGAGAGTGCTGATACAGGAGAATATTCCTGTAAAGTTACCAACAAAGCAGGCAGCTGTGTGTGCAGTGGAGTTCTTACAGCTAAAGGTTAGCTTTCAACGGTCAACTTTATAAAATATTAAACTCAAAGGCTGTTAGCCATGTATCATAATCATTGTTCTGTATGGGTTTTAGTGCCACCAAGAATTGTAGCTGAGCCTGAATCTCAGGCTGTTATTCCAAAGTCTACTGTCCTCTTCACAAGCGTCTTTGAAGGAACTCCTCCATTAATGGTGAAATGGTTCAAGGATGATATCGAACTCATCACTGGGCCATCATGTACGATTAGACTGGAGAAATATTCTTCCTCTGTAGAGCTCTGTTCAGTCGGGACTCTACAATGTGGGATCTATTCTTGCCAAGTTAGCAACGAAGCAGGCACAGTGAAAAGTGCAGCCGAGTTGTTGGTGAAAGGTTGGACTCCTCTTTTTTTTTGTCCACCATCATCGCCACTCAATTAACTCCATCTTTTTTCTCCATTTTCACAGCTCCTCTTTCTTCATTTTCATTTTCTCCACCTTACCATTTGTTTTCTGACCAGGAATATCTATATTGTCATCAGAGTTACCAGCCATCCAGTCACCTGTCTGCATCCTCCGTACATCACAGTGATGCTCAAGTGTTACTTTATGCTGACGATGGTAACTTGGTCTTTTTTGACTTTGCAGAACCTCCTCAGTTTGTCCTGAAACTTCCTTCTACTACCTTTGTGAAGATGTGTGAGGGACACCGTTTTGAATGCAAATTCACCAGCGAACCGTCCCTGAAAATGTGCTGGTACAAAAACGACCAAAAGATAACCGACGGAGGCAACTATAAAACAATGTTTGTTGACTCAGCAGCATACCTCCAGCTGCGCACCACAAAGTTTGAGGATAATGGAGTCTACACCTGTGAGGCTCATAACGATGCTGGCAGTGCAAGCTGCAGCACTGTTCTCACAGTTCAAGGTCAGCTATTGAACGGATATCTTGGCTACGCATGAGAAAGAAGGAATGAAAATCCCCTATGATGGAGATTTTGATATTTCGTTTGACCCTTTTATGAGTGCTTTTGGAACCCGGTCTTCAGCATGGATTTCAACAGCCCCACCCTCTGTTTCAGCTGAAAATCTGACTTGGGCCTGTAGTGTGTCAGAGAGCATGAGCCTGAGTGCTACCTAGACAAGTTTTTCCCTATTTTGATGGAATGATGTACAGCAGGGGTCGGCAAATAAGTCTAGCAACGGGCCAAATTTTTTTCAAGCCATTAGATGGTGGGCCAGAGCAACATCAAATTATTAAAAATGTTTTGATACCCGTGCACGTTTAGCTCAGTCGGAAGTTTGTGGAACCTTGTTAGGAGGGTTGCATGATCGATCCCATCATACAGTGGAATTTTTTTCCATGTTAAATTGATTAGAAGGACACTGTTGCACATGCTCACAGTAAAGCATGTGCTGCAGTGTGTGCGCATCCTGGTGTTTGAGCTGAATTCATAAACCTATGGATGTTTATTTTCATTTCCCTGAAGAAATTCAGGGGAATCCAATCACAAGTTTACTGACGGCTCAGAAGTGTGTAAAGCAAGCCAGACACTCTTTTGAATGTCACCAGTTTTAGCCCGCGGGCCGCCTATTGCCGACCACTGACTTACAGTATACTCTTGACATACCTGTTCCGTCGTAATTTCTCTGATCTAAACATGATGTGACCTACAATGCAGTCATAGCATGAAAATATGCGAGTGTTTCCGTTCCCTCACTTATGTTTATGGCTTTTTCTGTCAACATCTGGATGGATTCCTCTAGCATGGACTGAACTTAAGCATGACCCTCAACAAGAATTTCTGTCCTATGGAACTGCCCGACCAAATTGCTTGCAGTAAAGACTTGCTTGTCCACGAATGTTACTTCTGTTAATTCATCTCGATATATTTTCCAGAGTCCCCATCCTTTATTAAAACTCCAAACCCAGTAAAGGGCACTAAAGGAAAAGATGCAAGCCTACACTGCGAGGTGTATGGTACTCCACCCTTCCAGGTCAACTGGTACAAAGACAAAAGGCCACTGAAGGAGAGCAGGAAGTATAAAATGGTCAATGAGGGCAGCTCTGCTGCGATTCACATTATGAAACTGGAGGAAGATGATGCTGGTCTCTACGAGTGCAGAGTGTCAAACAATGTTGGAACTGAATTCTGCCGCACTACCATTAGCTTAAAAGGTTAGTACAGAGTCAGTGGCCATTTCCTGAGAGCTTAGTACGAGGCGTACGAGGCTTAGTACTTCTTCTTGCGAGCTTAGTCTTAGTGCGTTTACCTCTAATCACCTTTGATCTTTTCATCACTATTCAGAACAACCAGCGTTTGTCAAGAAACTGGTCGATCAGTCGGTGAGAATCGGTGAGCAGCTGACAATGACAGCTACTGTGAAAGGATCTGAACCTTTGACTGTGTCCTGGGTTCAGGACAAAGATCACATTCTCCGAGATGGTGACAATAGGAAGATTACCTTTGAGAATAATGTGGCCACCCTTGTAGTACCCAAAGCTGATTCGACCACAGCTGGTAAATACACCTGTCAGCTGAGGAATGACTCTGGAGTAGTGGAGTCTTTCTCCCAAGTGACCGTTCTAGGTTTGTAACTCCAGACTTATTACATTACCACCAGTGGCGGTGTAAGGATTCGTTTAGCTTAACGTTTTCTTCCCTAATTTCTAGAACCCGCTGCTATTGTGGATAGCCCAGAGTCCTTGAACGTGAAGTCAGGAGAAAATGCAGCTCTTGAAGTCACAGTATCTGGTTCGGCAGAACTGAAAATTAAGTGGTTCAAGGATAACAAAGCGATCTCTGCTGGTGCCAAATATCAGATGTCCTTCTCAAAGAAGCTTGCTGCCCTGAAGATTCGTTCTGCTGATAAAGCAGATGCTGGAGAATACAAGCTAGAGGTTACAAACCATGTTGGCACAGCCTCTTGCAAAATTAAGCTGTCTGTCTCAGGTTGGTGGCCATCGTTTACATGCCCTTTCACAAACTTTCTTAGCGTCTAATGAAATCCTTTTAGTTAGCAGTGCTTTAAAACTTGTTGTTTTTTTGACAATAGATAAGTTGATTCCACCGAGTTTCATAAGGAAGCTGAGGGACACCCATCTTGTTGTGGGTAAGCCAGGTGAGATGGAGTGTAAGGTCACTGGCTCTGCTCCTTTAACAACTTCCTGGTTCCACAACGGCCAAGAGATCAAGAGTGGGCCAAACTATGATATTAGCTGCACCGATAATAACTGCAAACTGAGAGTTCCAACAATCAAGATGTCAGATTCTGGAAAGTACACATGTAAAGCTGTAAACGCTGCTGGAGCCAGTGAGACGAGTGCTTCACTGAATGTGACAGGTCAGTTGATGTGAAGTCCAGAACAGAACATTTGAAGGATGTTTTTTAGCACTGGATCAGGCTAATTACAGACAAGTTATTTATGGCCCAATTACCTTATGACACGTCTTTTTTATCTGAACCCAGAGCCTCCATCTTTTGTGGAAACACCTGAAGCAAAGGAAACATTGCCCGGCAAAAATGTGTCTTTCTCGGCTAAAGTGAAAGGCAGTTTCCCACTGAAAGTCAAGTGGTTCAGGGGAGCCAAGGAAATGCAGCATGGAAGGGGCTGCGAGATCGCCCTGAAGGACGATGTTGCCACTTTGGTGCTTCACAAAGTAGAAAAAGTCCATGCAGGAGAATACACCTGCCAGATCATTAACGATGCAGGGAAGGAAAGCTGCCCAGTTTACCTGTTTGTGAAAGGTTTGTTAGCATGATAGATATCTTTTTTAAACAATCTATGCACTGCTAAAAGCAAATTATATTTAACTGATCATGGAATTACCTCTCTCAGAACCAGTGCACTTTGTGAAGAAGCTGAGGGACATTTCCTCTGAAAAGGGCAAGCCCCTGAGGCTCGAGGTTACATTCGCTGGAACCCCCAGAGTAAATGTGACCTGGAAGAAGGATGGTAAACTCATCTGGGCCTCATATCAGTACAATACGATCACCACAGACACCTCCGGCATCCTGGAAGTTCTTAACGCTGACAGGATGGAGGCAGCCGGTAGATACTCTTGCGAAGTAGACAACGGAGTCGGAAGTGACAGATGCGAAGCACAAGTGTCAATTCTAGGTAAAATTTGCTCAGTTTTCGTAGTTTCAGTTGTAACAATTCACGATCATTAATTTATTTATTTATTCAGCCATTCATTCATTAACACAACTCAACATCTTAGTTATACTAAATCATCATCATCTTTCACTTTAGAACGACCATACTTTGTTGAAAAGATGGAGCCAGTGGAGGTAACTGTGGGCGATGCGGTTACACTGAAATGCCGTATAGCGGGAACTCCTGACATCTCCGTAACTTGGTTTAAAGCTGACGGAAAGCTGCGCAAGTCCAACACTTGCTCAATGGACTTCACAAACGGTGTTGCCACTTTGAAACTGATCAAAACAACCAAGTTCGATACCAGCGAATACATCTGCAGGGCAGAGAACCGGGTCGGTTCAGCCTCTGCCAGCTGTAATGTGATGGTGAAAGGTGATGCTCGTTTTCCATACTTCTTTAACTGATTAGATACTGACTTAACTAATTTGTTCAATGACAGTGAGACTTATGAAATCAGCCAGTTGTGTCTGTTAATGGATCTTCTTCTTAGAGTTTTCCTACCTTATAAAGACAGTGATTCAGATTTCTTTTGATTACACAAAAAAAATTTGGCATGGAAATGGATGGCAACAATAAAATGGGCACATTTTTAACATCAGCATTGCTTCTCTCAGAACCTGTGCGCTTTATCAAGAAGCTGGAGGACACTACTTTCATAGTTGGTCAGCCACTGAAACTAATCTGCGCATACACCGGAACCCAGAGGGTCTATGTCACATGGAAAAAGGATGGCAAGCTGATTTGGGCCTCTTATCAGTATAATGTCAGAACTACTGATTCAACCTGCGTTCTGGAGGTCCTCAACAGCGACAGGCCTGAGGCAGCTGGAACATATACTTGTGAAATTTCCAATGCAGCTGGAACCGATGTCTGCCACGCTCGTGTCAGCCTAGGTAAACTCACAAACGCTTGACACACCATCTGCTTTCAATTCATCGACTAACTATGTTAACAAGATCTCCATTGCCTGCCTGCTAGTGTAACATAATGTAGGCTACATGAAACTAATCCACCCATTACTCCTCTCAGAACCGGCTCGCTTCGTGAAAAAGCTGGAAGACACTTATTTCAGACTCGGCGAACCTTTGACCCTCAAGTGCACATACAGCGGAAGCCAGAGAATATGCGTGACCTGGAAGAAGGACGGAAAACTAATCTGGGCATCGTATAAGTACAACGTCAAGACCACCAATGACACCTGCATCTTGGAAGTCCTCAACAGTGACAGACAAGAGGCCGTCGGAAGATACACGTGTGAAATTTCTAATGCTGAAGGGATCGATATCTGCCATGCCAATGTCAAACTAGGTAAACCACCTTAGTAACTCAGGGATTTAAAATCAATTGAATCGTTTGCATTTTCATAAAATGTCATTTAAGGAGCTGGTTTAAAAGGTGAAATTCCATTGCTTATATCATCTAACACCACCATTGCTAATTGATTTCTTAGAACCAGTTCGCTTCGTGAGAAAACTGAGAAACAGCTTCTATAAAATTGGCCACCCTCTGACGCTGGAGTGCACATTCACCGGCAGCCAGAGGATTTATGTCAGCTGGATGAAGGATGGCAAACCCATCTGGGCGTCGTACAAATACAACGTTAAAACTACCAACTTTTCCAGCACTCTGGATGTCCTCAACAGCGACAGTCGGGAAGCTGTCGGGAAATACTCATGCGAGATTTCCAATTCAGAGGGCACTGATATCTGCCATGCTATGGTTAAGATAGGTAAAGCCATTAACACCTCATTACCATAAAGTTTCCAGATTTTAGTACATTTGAATGTGTAAATGACAAAAATCTTAATCTAGGCCACTCCTTTCACATAAACATGCATTTGCTTGCTGTAAAAACATGCGACTAACATCACCATTACCTCCTGTAGAACCTGTGCGCTTTATAAAAGAGCTGGAAGACACCACTTTCAGACTCGGCCAGCCGCTGTCGCTGTACTGCGCTTACAGTGCCAGCCCCAAGGTCTATGTGAGCTGGAGAAAGGACAACAAACCAGTTTGGGCCTCCTACAAGTACAACGTCAAGACCACAGATAATTCCTGTGTGTTGGAGGTCCTCAACAGTGACCGGCTAGAAGCAGCAGGGAGATACTCTTGTGAAATTTCTAACTCTGAGAACACCGCTATCTGCTATGCACAGGTCAAACTAGGTAAAACATTAAACATGGAGGGTCATAGTAAGGGCTCATTTGTTTTGGTTTTTATTGTTTCAAACGTTGTTTTTAAAAATAGCCAATTTAGCCTGGGAACCAGATGAATCTGCCCAGCTCACGTTTCATTTCCTCTGGCAGATTCGTCTGACCCCCTCTCATTCCGACTGATTTCCACCCAAAGTGGATTCAGGAGAATGTGGTCCTATGAGTTTGCGTAGACTTTACATTGTGATGATATGATTTAAATGTTTAAATCGCTTTTATGGGGTTGAGAAAAGTTTTACAAATATATAACTTCCATGGATCAAAAATTTCAAACAGAAAGAGTCGGAAAAATGATCTTGTTTGTAGTTTGAGGTGTCCAAACTGCAGTGCAGATGTCTTTTTCTATAAAGGTGGCCTGTGGGGAAAATGCTTTTTTAGCTGCATTGATATATCACAAGTGGCCACTGCAAGGCTGAGCAACGGCGCCCCCTCCAGGTCTTACTAGATATCCAAAGCACCAGGCTCCAGAAACTTAGATCAAACTGTCAAACCAGACAGTGCTGATCAAATCGATGATGAAAATGGGTAAAAACTAAAAACAATGAGCCTTATTTTATTCATTGATCCCAGTTATAGGCAACATGCTAACTCAGTTTCATATAATCTCATAATCTTTCTCAATAGTTAACAGGCAACTAACAGCTAACATCCTTGCCTCTCTTAGAACCTGTGCGCTTTGTGAAAAAGCTGGAGGACATGACTTTCAGGGTTGGTCAGCCTCTGAGGCTTCAGGTCACGTACACGGGCAGCCAGCACGTGCACGTGAGCTGGACAAAAGACAGCAAGCCAATCTGGGCTTCCTACAAGTACAACGTCAAGACTACAGACAACTCCTGTGTGTTGGAGATTCTCAACAGTGACAGAGAAGAGGCTGCTGGGAGATACTCCTGTGAAATATCCAATGCTAGTAGCTCTGCTATCTGTCACGCTAATGTCAGACTAGGTAACGTCCTCCTAACATACTGATTTTCTAACAGTTCAGGCTACATGACATGACTAACACCGATGTTGCCTCTCTCAGAACCTGTGCGCTTTGTCAAAAAGCTTGAAGACACATCGTACCGTCTGGGTGACCCGTTGAGTCTGAGGTGCACATACACCGGCAGTAAGCAAGTTCACGTGAGCTGGACGAAGGACGGCAAGCCGATCTGGGCTTCGTACAAATACAACGTCAAGACCACCGATTCCTCGTGTGTTTTGGAAATCCTCAATAGTGACAGAGAAGAAGCTGCTGGAATCTACTGTTGTCAAGTTTCTAACGCAGAAGGTTCTGCCATGTGTGACGCTCATGTCATTTGTAAAACCTCTAAGAAAGGTATAACCCCCACGACCCACCACAGCATTCTGGCATCTCATTCACTAACACTGAACATCAAACCTTTGTTAATACATCTGGAATGGAGCATTTGCTCTCTTTGCTTGAGAGTCATGGTCTTGTTCATAGACCCCGAGAAATAAATTTAATAAAATGAAACAAGATTACAGCCTGAGGCTTTGACTGAAGGGAAGAAACATCAGGCCTAATGGAACACAAGCTGGCCCAGGAGTAGGATAAGATTCTGCCTCTCTATAGGAAATTCTCTATACGCCACTTTATTAAAAATTAATTAACAACAACACACTGAAAGCTAACTGAATTTTATTAGTGAAGTATAATATAGGATTCATGTTTGCTTTTGCATTCTGATCATCACCTTTGCATCTAACAATCATTAATGCTTCTCACAGAACCTGCTCGCTTCATCAGGAAGCTGGAAAACACCACGTTCCGAGTCGGAGAACCGCTGACGCTTAGAGTCGCGTTCACCGGTAGCCAAAGAGTGAATGTTAGCTGGAGGAAAGATGGGAGTCTGATCTGGGCCTCTTATCAGTACAATATCAAGACCACAGACTGCAGCTGCACACTAGGAGTCCTCAACAGTGACCGAGAAGAGGCTCGTGGAAGATATACTTGCGAAATTTCCAATGCCGAAGGCTCTGATATCTGCCACGCTTATGTCAAACTAGGTAACACTAACAACACATATGCTTGTAGTTCATCATTCGTTTCATGCATGAAGTGAACAAATCTCAGAGGTATCCAGACATTGCGCAGTATACACATCTAGTCTTTCATCCTCCGCATGTAAAGATCAGTGGTTGGTTTCTATGACTGATTTCAACACTGCTTCTCTCAGAGCCCGTTCGATTTGTCAAGAAACTGGAGGACGTCTGCCATGAGCTGGGTAAGCCGTTACGTCTGGAGTGCACTTATACCGGCAGCCAGAGGGTCCACGTGACGTGGAAGAAGGACGACAAGCTGATCTGGGCTTCTTACCTGTACAACGTCAAAACCACTAACTCCTCCTGCATTCTGGAGGTCCTCAACAGCGACAGAGCCGCAGCTGCGGGAAAATACACTTGCGAAATTTCCAATGCTGAAGGAACTGACACCTGTCATGCTCATGTTAAAATAGGTAACACACTAACTGACATCTCATCTCATTAACCTCCTGTGGTTACTAACGCTATCCTCTGGTGTAGTTATCGTTTCCTGTGGTCCTGTGTTTTGTAACAAGAAGGAATTTCGATCAGTCGAAAAAGTCCTGGTTTCCGTTGGTCGTTGTGTTTAGGGTTGGCTGGTCCTGTGTTTGTCAGGTCAGGAAGAGAAATATTTTATGTCTTAGAGGTCACAAGGAGCATGTATTCCATGTTGTTGTGGTTTGGTCAGATCAATATTTGCTTGTTTGAAAAGGGATTAGCAGACAGGAGAAGTATTTGTTAATAGGGTGGATATTCTGCATTTGTTTGCTTTGTGTTGCAGATTGTCTTTATGTTGTCTCACGTGCTGTCGCTCTCTGGTCTGATGGTTAGCCTTAAATTTACGTTTCGAACCGTTCCCCCATGTCACAATAAGGTCTGATTGTCTTCACTTTCTCCCCCAATGACAGAGTCCAAAGTCCCTCCAAACTTCACCAGGAAGCCCTCAGAGTCCATGATGGACTCTGTGGGTAAGACAGTGAAGATTGAGGGTCGGGTGTCTGGTTCCCAGCCACTGACCGTCACCTGGTACAAGGACAACAACGAAATCTTCGGCTCTGACAAATACGATATCAGCTTCAAGAACAACGTGGCCATGCTGTGTGTCAGAGACTCTGTCCGCTCTGACAGCGGTGTCTACACCTGCACGGCCTCCAACGAAGCCGGAAAAGCTTCATGTCGGGTTTCTCTCTCCGTCTCAGGTATGAGTTTATTGGGTTTTATGCTCTGTAGTGGGTTCCTTTGAAAGTTAAATGATCTTGAGGGTTTTTATTGTATTTTAATGGTTTGGTCCATCTCAGGTTTGGGTAAGACAATTATAGGTTCTTGCAGTTCGAATACCCAGAGTCAGGGTCCCTCTAAAGGTTTCTGCCAGAGTCACAGAGGCTCCAATATCCTGCCCATACTGCTACTGCTTGAAAAGCAAGTATCTGTAGCTGTCCTGCTTTTTTCCCCATCACTCAGAAACTGACCAGGCCCCAAAATTTGACGTCCCTCTGGAGCCGGTGACAGTGAACGAGGGGGAAAAGCTGAGTCTCAAATGCCATGTTCACGGTTCTCCTCCATTGAACATCCAGTGGATGAAGGACAGGAGGGAGCTGAAGTCCAGTGGAAACACCAGAATCACATTTGTTGGTGGGACGGCCTGTCTGGAGATCAGCTCAGTCTCAAAAACCGACATGGGAGATTACCTCTGCAAGGCCAGCAATGCTACCGGCAGCGACTTCTGCAAGTCCAGGGTCACTGTGAAAGGTAGGACTGCTGCTGACCAGCCTGTGTGATGCTGTTACTACCTGTCCTCTCATGTTCACTGACTTTAATAGGCTGGAGAAGCAATGACTAATGTGACTGACAACTTCAAATGTTATTTTCATTTTATTACAACTGGGATTAAACATTTTCACCTTTTTTTATATAATTTTTTTTGGCAGCTCTTTGGGAAAAAAACTAAGTTTATATCTGTCCAAACAAGTTAGGCCTTTTTAATTTGGTATAACATAAAATTCTAAAAGATTTGAAGGGCATAATATGTCATGCTTAAATGTGTTGTTTTGGGATCATTAAACAAAGCCCATATAAAAAATGTGATTACTTTAAAGACCATAGAGCGGGTTTGCGCTCTGATTGGGCAACACTGCACTCACCTTCACGATTTCTTTTCAGACAAAGGAGCTAAGGCCGCCCCCACAGAAGCGGCGGCTCCAGCTGCAGCTGCCCCGGTCAAAAGGCTCGACAACCTTTTCTTCATCGAGGAACCCAAAAACGTTTCTGTCACAGAAAGTAAGTAGACCGCTAGTAGACATCTGGACCTGAGGCCAGTTTTAAGGGAAGCTAGGAAAAGCATGACCGACTAGTAACATTCAGAATGGTGGATCGAGCTCTCAAATTTCTGACTTGACAAGGCTTATGAATGTTTCACATATATATATATATATATATATATATGTGAATATACACACATGCATATTGTGTACCACATGTAGACGTGGTATGACGTGTGACGTGTCTATATCAAAGGCACAAGTTAGAAGAATTATTTATTACTCCAAGTCCCTAAACCGAAACAACAGAGGAAACGATTCAGGGTGTGAACTAAAGGGTCAGCAAAGTGCAGCATTTATAAGATAGTACAGTAGATCACCTCAAAAATACCCTGAATGTTCGCTATGTTTTTCTTTGCAGAGGGCACCGCAACCTTTATTGCCAAGATCGGAGGTGAACCGATCCCCAGCGTGAAGTGGATGAAGGGCAAATGGAGGCAGATCGTCCCTGGTGGTCGTATTTCCATCGAGCACAAGGGCCAGGATGCCAAGATGGAGATCAGAGAGGTGACCAAGTCGGACTCTGGTCTCTACAGATGTGTTGCCACCAACAAACACGGAGAGATCGAGTGCAGCGCAGAGATGGAGGTCACCAAGAAGGAAGAAGTGGAAGGAATCGGAGACGTGAGGACAAGGCTGAAGAAGTAAGATATGCTGATTGTCCAGTCGGTTTTTCAGGGCAAAAAGGAACCTTCTCTGACTGTGCGTTTGATATTTGTCAGGACTCCATCGAAGCAGAAGAGTCCCAAGAAGGAAGGAGACATCGATATTGTAGAGTTGCTCAGAGGTCACGACCCCAAGGACTACGAGAGGATCCTGCGGGAGCACGGCATCCACGACTACCGAGCCATCTTGCAGGCCATCGAGTTCCTGAAGAAGGAGAAGGAGATGGAAACTGGAAAAGTGGTAAGAGAGGGAAAATGGCAGATATGTAGCTGATCCTGATGATGGTTTTCATGTTAGGGTTGAAGTTTTGCTTTGAGGACACAGCTACGAAACACAAACTAACAGGTTAGATTTAACTACCTCTGTAGCTAAATCCAAAGCCAAAGCCAGGCTAGCTGTTTTCCTTCTTTCCAGTCTTCACGCTGAGCTAAGCTGACAGGCTTCTCTCTGTAGCGTCATATTTACCACACAGACATGACAGATGAAGATGCTGTTGACCTCATTTACTTTTCTTTCCCGCCGCAGGAGGTGGAGCGTGGCGGCCGGGTTGAAGAGGAGGACATGGCCCGACTCATCCAGCAGTTGGAGGGACGCGTCGGCACAGAGGTAACCGTCCACCACGAGTTTGTTGTCAATCCTCTGGAGCTGAAACCAGCCATACGGGAGCCAAATTGAGTTCTGCACTCAATGAGCTTTTATCAGCCTCCAGTCTTCTGGAAAGATTCACAGCCGATACCATCAAAACACTACTGGATTGAACAAAATCCAGATTCTGCAGATCAGAACATCAGCAGTAGGGACTGAACAGAATCAGCTCATCAAGGGGACATTTTACACAACGTTGGTTACAAATGTGAAATACAGCGGCATCACCCCCACAGTCCTACCTTTGGCCCCCCAATTTTACAGTTTCAGTTTGAGTTCCTCGCTTCAACATCTGAGGAGGAAGCTGATAATTATAATATGATTATAAAATTATTATTATATTTTTAGAACAAGCACAGTAACCTATCCATGGTGGTTTTTTTGTCAGATTTACAGTATATAAATACAGAAACCTCCCCTCGCCTCCTAAATCTCAACATACATTACAGCTATTCTACGTTTGTTTGTTCAGCATTTAGACACATTTCTGAAGCTGCTGTTTTTATCTGTGGTAACTGGGATCTCCACTAAAATCTGAAAATAATCTGAATTATAATAATTCTGCACATGATGAGTCTTCAAAGACAAGGCCAATCAGAGGTTACGTGGATTGTTAAAACTGATTTTCAATCCTCAGCCCGTCTCCGTGATGGAGGACATCAGTGACCAGACGGCGACTGAGAACCAGAGCGCCACCTTCCAGTGCAAGATCCGGATCAACTACCCGGAGATCAGTCTCACCTGGTACAAAGGCACCCAGAAACTGGACAACAGCGACAAGTACGAGATCAGCAGCGTGGGCGACCGCCATTATCTGAAGATCAAGAACTGCATGGCCAAAGATGAGGGCAACTACCGCGTGGTGTGTGGTCCTCACATCTCCAACGCCAAGCTCACCGTCTCAGGTAAGCGTCTAAGTGTTTGAACTTCCTGTCTGTAACATGTACTCCTTTATCCTTTCATCAGAAGCTGCTTAAACGACAGGTAAGACTGACCTCTTTGAACCCGCTGGTTCGCATCTGATGACTTTATTTTTGTCTTCTGTGGATTTCTGTTTCCTGTTTTTTTGTTGTTTCTTCATGTTGAACTTAATGTTTAGTCAAAACTACAAAGACTCAGTCAGGAGGATTAACACATAAGTAATAACATCAAATACAACCGGAACTGAATAGTCGATGTTATAACTACCATCTGATTGTCTGGTTTTAGCCGACCAAATTCAGTTCACTAAATGCATCAGAAGCATCGAGGTCAGTGAACACAACTGTGCCACCTTCGAGTGCGAGTTGTCCTTCGACAACGCCACCGTCATGTGGTACAAAGACTCATGGGAGCTTAAAGAGTGCCCAAAATATAACTTCAGGACCGACGGCCGACGACACTTTATGACCATCCGCAACGTTACACCAAAGGATGAAGGTTTGTTAAAACTGAATTTAAACTGCATACTTCAGTCTGGAAGGACATTTCTAACCAATCCAGAGAAACGTTTTCCCTCCAAAGCTCAGTGTTTTAAAGGAGAATGGACTGAAGTGATATCAGTCTGCTTTGTTATCTTAGGGCTGCACAATTAGCTGGTTTGGGCCAAAGCTGATGTGTGTTGAGGGTGGGGAGGATGTAGGTGACAGGACCAGTTAAACAAAACCAGTAGCTAAAGTTTTAGCTCCCCTAAAAACAGTTTAAAAATACACTTAGTAATTTGAAAATATGTAGAACGACAATAAAAAACTAAAGAGTGAACTTGTTTTAATATTCTCAGGCTGTTCTGGCAGCTAAACTCAAATCCCTTCAGTCGCAGGGGTGAAGAAAATCTTTTGTGTCAAGTTCTTCTTTGGTGAACACATGAATTCACCCCACTGACCAACAACAAGCCGTCCTGACCAACATGGAGGAAGCTAGCGTAGCTCATTAGCTTGTGTTACTTTCCTGGTTGACTCACAGTCAGGAGACATGAGGACATCGTGCTGATACAAATTTTACACTGTGGACACTTAGCGTCCTGTTAGCGACCGAGCTAACAAAGTGTTTCCCTTCTGAGAACAAACATTCTCATCCCAACTCGGCGTAGATGGACTCTTGGTCAGGACCTCTTGGCGTCGCTTTCTCTGGGTACCTTTTAGCGCCAATTTTGGACGTGTAGGCCTCCGTGGTCAAGTTAGCGAGAGTAAATATGCAACGTCTGGTTAGACTTTAAAATAAAACTAGTGTTTATAGTTGTCAAACGTCACATTTGCTTAGTTTGAGGCACCAAAACCACTTGGTGAGGTTTGGCTTAAAATAACAGTGGCCATGTGGTTAGCGGTTAGCTCGCCAGCTGCAGCCGTTCACCAACTACAAAGATGCGCAGATAAATTTTGTTGTGCCACTTTCTGTGTCTTCAAAAATGAACTTTATCTGACCAACATGTAATCAGCATTAATAATGTCTCCCCTCCGTCAGGCGTTTACTCTGTGATCGCTCGTCTGGAGCCGAAGGGAGAAGCTCGGAGCACAGCTGAGCTTTACCTGTCAGGCAAAGGTCTGTACGTTTCACACAGCTGAAGTTACCAAAGCTGAGCTCAGTGAGCAGCTGCAATAACATGCTGTACCTTGTCCTTTCACAGACATTGGGTTAGGAAGGGTTCCTCAGGGTGAGTATTTTAAAACGCAAAATGTTGACAGTAAAACTGAACATGTCTTCAGGTCTAACCAGTAAAATGTAATTAAAGTCACAATGAAAGAAAAACAAAAGCATTAATATAGTTGTGTTTGTGGCTAAACCTTTAGACGTCCCAGACACATCCATTCATGTTTCAGAGGCAGCTTCGATGGTTCTTAGAGGTGAGATCAGATTCGACCATCAGACTTAACTCTTTAACACCAGCCTCACTCAGCCCGTTTCACTCACTAATGTCTTTTTCTACCAAAAGAGTCGACTGAATTTTATCACTACGAAGAAAGAACAGTCAAAGGTACTCAACGAATGCTCAGCTATGAAATTAGCACTAACTTCCAAAACTATTAATTCTTTCTTGGGGTGACTGAATGAAGAAATGTGAGTTTCTGCTTTCAAACATTCAAACACATCCATCCTAAAATGTAACCTTCATCATCACCACTACCATCGTCATCATCATCCTTTGAATCTTATCTTGAATAACTGTGTGATTATTTTGATCTCAATGAATATTTATTCAACCCTCATCCGTCCTAATAACTGAAATCCCACATTGACGTGTGAATCTGTCTCTAATAACAACTCAGTCATTTAACTTTGGTAACAATTCATTCACTTTCTGAAATATTTATTCAAAATCATGAAAAGAAGTGTACAGAAGAGGATTACAGCCGTGTGCAAAAACAATCAAGTTAAAGTCTGAGATTAATCTCAAAATTATGTGATCAAGGTCAGAATGTGAAATTACATAATTTCATGAAAGTTAAAAATGCTGAGATTAAAGGATTAGTTTGAGAATTTTGAGATAAAAACTGACTTTTAAGTCTGATGTTTCTGACACCATTCTTATCATTCCCAGTTAAAATTTAAAATTCTCAGATTAAATGAATTTAGTCCTTGAATTCCAAATTATTAATCCAAATCCAGAAATCTGACATTAAAATCTGAAATTCAAAATAAAAACTTCTAAAATTTGAAGAAAGTTTAATATGGTGTCAGATGAGATTAATCCCAGAACTCAAATGGTTGTTTCACGTACTCTTCTTCTGCACAAACCTAAAGTTTGTAGTGATGAAACGTTTGACCACAGATCTCTCTAACGTTTGATTATTATTAAATAATCAGCAAAGAGACGGGATGCGTTCGGTTCTCCTCCATCATCGACCTGTCATCCCTCTGTCTGTCTGTCTGTAAACGTCTTTCTGTCTTTAACGTGTTGTGCTTTATGTCCTTCACTTCATCACCGCTTCATTTCCTCCTGAATAACCTGATGACCTGCGACAGTCCTAACATGTCAAAGTCAGGTTTCTATTTCTAAGTTCACTTTTCTTCTTCACCAGAAGAGAAAAAACCCGTTGAAGAAAAAATTGAGAGGACTCGGGTCGAGAAAAGAGAAGAAATCCCTGAAGGTACAGTTGCTTTTTAGAAAGCTGGCTGTTCCACAGAGTTTGTGGGCTGTAACATAACGAAGCCGCTGGTTAGAGCCGCCTCTCTGCTAGCCTAAACGCTTCCAACGCCAGAACCTGCTGCTTTTAGAAGCTTTTCTTTCCTCGCAGCTGAAACTCAGTGTTTGAGCACCTGAACTGTTTTTGCTGTAAATCATCTTTTGGTCTCGTCTGTCGTCTGCTGTCACGTTTAATCCCTCTTATTTGACTCTTCCTCACCCCGACTCACCTCTCTGACGCTCTTATTCAACCTCACCAGAGCTTTCTGTACAGTAGAGAGTAGAGCTCGGCCGTCGTAGTTTTAATGTGAACTTTCTTGATCTTTCAAGTTCCTGAGGTTTACAGGAGACCAGAGGAGGAAGCTCCGCCTCCAGCTCCAGTCAAAGGTATCTGCAAATACCTCCTCTTATTTTCACCTCTCTCTGTTTGGTCTCTTTATGCATCTTTGGTGTTCAGTCAGATTGTGTGTTCTTTTCTTCATTTATTTCTGCTTCTCTTAAATTCCTAATAATAAAAGAATCTTGATGTTGAGTATTTATCGTGGTGAGAAAACTGAAATCGATGATAATATTTTAAAGTACCTGAAGCAAAGAAGCCCCAGCCTGAAGTTACTGTAGCTGCTCCGGCTCGGCGAGAGGAAGCTCCGGCCCCAGCAGGTAATGTTGATTATTTGGTTACTGAGTCTTTACTGGCTCACATTCTTAATTCTTATATAAAACTTACTTAAAAAGAGACGGAAAACTTTTCGAATTGTGTCAAAAATTGCAAAAACATCAAATTAACTTTTAGCACAGAACATTTTTATGACCAGTATTTGTGCGTGTGCCTTACAATAACTTACTTTGCATCACAATACTTCCACATATTGTTTATTCTTGATATGCACCATGAAAGTCTTTAGAATTTATATAACGTAAATGGATATTTGTCAAGATTTGTAAAATAAAATAAAATCTTTATTTATTTACATATTAGCGTATGTTCTAAATTAAATTTCATGACTTTTTTACTAATATTAGTAAAAAAAAAATTTTAAATATTCCATATTTTTAACAGCAGTATTTATAAATGTTACATATTTATAATCATTTTTGAAAATACACATTACATTTGCACTATTTTGATAAACCTGAAACTTTTTTTAACAAACTGGTAAATTCACAACTTTTAGCATGAAATGAAAAGGTGTGACATTTTGCACTTGGGATTTTACTCTTAGGATGAACTTGATCTTTTTTCTTGAGTGCTGTCTGCATAACTTAATGCTGTCTAAGGTGACTGAAGCTATATTCATTGTTCTACAATGCGTAAGGAGCATTGTGTTCTTGGCTGTCTGTCAGTTCAGTTATCTGTCAGTCCGTCTGCAATATTTTCATGTTTTCTGTGTTATCTTTTCCTTCTTTTACCCTTAAACTCTTAAAGCTGTGTGCTCTGTGTTCGCTCACAGTAATATTTCTTTGTTAACCTTGATGAATCTTCATTAAACACCAAAGCAGAACCAGAGCAACAGAAAGTGACCATTCCCAGAACGATTTCTCCTGAACCTTATCAACCGGAGCCAAAACCAGTTCCTTCTGAGCCTAAAGTGGCACCTCAGAAACCAGCTGCACATGAGCCTAAAGTGCCCAAAGTTAAGCCTGAACCTGAAGCACCAAAAGTTGAACCTCCCACGAAAACACCAGAAGCTCCTGAACCGAGAGGTAAAGTAGTAACGCTTTGCATTACTACTCATCAACTGGAAAGACATTGTGTTATACAGTCCGTCTTTCTTGCTGTTTTGTTTCATGTTGCTGTGATCTAAGTGTATCACTCTAACACGTTTGTGTAAATCTTGAATATTCTGAGATGTTCTTCTCTGCTAACCTCTTCAGCTGGATCTTTTAAAATGATGAATGTTGTCTAATGTTTGGATTTGACAGCATTTGGGTTTTTGGGTGTTTGGATCCAGCTTTCTATATAATCCCTCTACAAACTAACTCTAGAAATGAACGTCATAGCTGTAGTATATTAATAACGAAGCTCACACCTTGTTCCTTGAATAACCTTATGATAAATTTATAATAAAAATGGAAAACCTTTCAATGTTCTCTAAAGTGCCAGCTGTGGCCAAACCAGAGGAAGCCATAGTTCAGCCAACTGCTGCTCCCAAGATTTCACCACCACAGGTTGAAGATAGTTTAACAAAAGGTACCTGGAAGACAGTGTCTTTTCCCACCTTTGAACTCCTTGATATGTGTTGTCACAACCAAGTCTGTCTTTTATGTTTTCACATTATGTGTTTTGTACTTATCTTTGTGCTAAGCACTCGTTAGAGTGGACTGTGATGATGAAGCCTTCATGGTTACAAGTAGGTTACTGAAAATTATATAAAATGTTCTTTAAAGCACCAGAGATACCAAAGCCTGAAGAACCTGTAGTTCAGCCAACTTCAACCGAGGTTACTCCCTCCACACCGGAACGTCGTCCAGCTAAAGGTATTGATCGTTGACCTTTGATATCTTCTTTTAGACTCAGTCATTACCTGTAGATTAAACAATCCATAATATTCTCTTAAGTACAAGACAAACCCAGGCCAGAGGAACCTGTAGTTCCACCGTCTGCACCACGGGTTACAGTTCCAACAAAAGGTACTGAAAATATGCTCTTAATGGGTTGCTTTGTTGTACTGTTCTGTTTTATGTTTGTGTTGTTCCTCAGTGTCACGTTTGTTTAGTTTGATCAATTTCTGTGTTTTGAAATGCTGTTGAAAGTACATGGAAAGTAATCTTTCCGAAATACCTTCTATGAAAATCTTTGAGCACTCGTTAGAGTGTGACTTGCACTTTTTTCAAAATATGGTTAACAAGATAATGATTTTATAAATTAATGTTCTTCAAAGTTGTCTCAGAACCAAAGACATCTGAACCTCCAAGAAAACCACAACTTCTGGCTGGTAGACCTGAACCAGAAGCACCGATGTATATCGCTGAAACAAAACCAGAAAAAACACAGAAGGTTCCTGAAGCACCAAAGAAGGTTCCGGAAGAACCCAAGAAAGTACCAGAAGAACCAAAAAGGGTTCCTGGAGCACCAAAAAGGGTTCCTGAAGCACCAAAGAAGGTTCCAGAAGAACCTAAGAAAGTACCAGAAGAACCAAAAAGGGTTCCTGAAGCACCAAAAAGGGTTCCTGAAGCACCAAAGAAGGTTCCAGAAGAACCTAAGAAAGTACTAGAAGAACCAAAAAAGGTTCCTGGAGCACCAAAGAAGGTTGCAGAAGAACCAAAAAGGGTTTCTGAAGCACCAAAGAAGGTTCCAGAAGAACCCAAGAAAGTACTAGAAGAACCAAAAAGGGTTTCTGAAGCACCAAAGAAGGTTCCAGAAGAACCCAAGAAAGTACTAGAAGAACCAAAAAGGGTTTCTGAAGCTCCAAAGAAAGTTCCAGAAGAACCCAAGAAAGTACTAGAAGAACCAAAAAGGGTTTCTGAAGCTCCAAAGAAGGTTCCAGAAGAACCAGCGAAGGTTTCGGCTGCAAACAAAATGGTTACAGAACCACCAGTAGAGCTGGAAAAAAGTCCAGAGGCTCCAAAATTTGTAACAAAGGAACCAGTGCTGCGCCACCAAGCACCAGCACCACCACAAGACTTGGAAACCCCAAAACAAATTCCTCAGCAACAAGGTACATATGTCTGCAAGTAACATCTAACTAACTGATCTTTACTCATCTTGATCTTTTAACTTGCTATTTGCATATCTTATTCTGAGGTGCCTTTAGGAACATTTTCTAAAGGAAACATTTAGAAACATTTTCCGAAGGCACCAAGGTTTTGTCCCAATGTCTGTGGTGTCATGTGCGTTGACTGTTTGCTACACCAGATCACTGATCAAAACAGTAAAACAGGGAGATACCACAGGAAACAACACCACTAGCTAAAGCACAGCTGGAGGCGTGTAGTCCCATCTAACATTTGCTTAAACTTACAAATTTTGTAATTTTGATTCTCAGGTACTTTTGGAAAATCTCCATAAGTTTGCATCAGTTTCTTGTAGTTTGACTAGTTTTATTTATTTGTCCCTGAAACCAGATGATATTCTTCCTTGAGAAGTATCAGTCCAAAGTCTAAAGAGTATCCACAGCAGGGAGGTGTAGATCCATTACACGTAGGCTTTACAGTAGGATATATACCCCACTGAAATCTGTGTTTTGTGTCTTGATGGTTTTTGTCTTGTGTTGTTTTCCTCTTGGCCACCGCTCCATGGTGCAAATCTTCAATCTTGGGTGACATCTTTAAAATTACCCCAGTTCCCCTGGAGGATGATCTTAAGCACACAACAGTAGCGTTTGAAGAGAGCAGGGAGTCTTCTGTGAAGAGGGATGGTGGAGAAAGGATTTCTCTGGCAGAAGCTGAATACAGGCAAGAGACAGTCAAGATATATGAAAGGGGAGTGGAGCTCAGGGAGTCAATTGTGAAAGAAGAAATCACTTTGAAAAGGGAGATAAAACAACAGATGGTTCTTGCAAAGGATCAGGGTGAAGTTTCCACATGGTGCAGTGGAGACCAGCAGGTTGAAGATACTGAGTCATTAGAGGAAGTCGAGTCAGCATACACAACATATGAGACTGAAAATCTGGAGGAAAGTCAATCTCACGATGAAGAAGACTTTGTTTCAGAAGACAAAGCATTGGACCAGAGAGAAGAAATATCTCTGAGGTCTGTCTCTCCATTTGTAAAGGAAGCTGGCCTTCTTTCATTAAAAAGAGATGTCACACCTTCACCTGAAGTAACCCGTCCCATTAAGAAAGAAGTTTCTGGATTGACATCCAAAAAAGAGGTTCTGGCTTCCAAGAAAACTCCTCAAGAAAGGAAGCTCAAGGATGCTGACATTGCCTCAACTTATCCCAAGCAGGAAGAATCTCCGGAATCATTTCCATCAATACATCATGAGGAAATTGAAGAAGAAACTGTCTCACCAATGGAGGATGGTGTTACAACTAAAGTCTCTGATATGAAAGTAATCACACAACCAAAGAAGCCAAGAGTACCCAAAGAAGCTGACTCTGAAGTGGAAGAAGTTCCATCTGAAACATTCATGCATCATAGAAAAACAGTTTCACCTCCACTTGAACAAGACTTACCCCAAATTCTTCCCAAAACCATCTCCTCTCATCCTATGACAGCCGTCCCTGCCAAAAAAGAGTCTCCAGGAAGTGAAATAAAAACTCCCAAAGTGGCTGGAAAAATGGATCATGAAGACACTGTACCTGTGTCAGAAGGAGTGTCTTTTGAAGAAGAACTTGTCCCAG
This sequence comes from Lepomis macrochirus, assembly GCA_024633595.2. Taxonomy (NCBI): domain Eukaryota; kingdom Metazoa; phylum Chordata; class Actinopteri; order Centrarchiformes; family Centrarchidae; genus Lepomis; species Lepomis macrochirus. The sequence goes on from JALXJV020000016.1 coordinate 1,494,418, forward strand.
CAACAACATCTATCCCAGCAAGTAGGGACGTTTCACATCCAGTTCCAGCTCGAATTAGTTCACCTGAGAAAATAGTCTTACTTGAGGAAAAAATTTCTCCATCAAAAGAAACTGTTCTGCCTGCAAAGAAGACCTCTCCTGCACTTTCTGAAGCAGTTGCTGCTCCTAAAGAAGACTATCAGCCTGAAGAAGTGACTCTACCCAAGAAATCTATCACTAAAGACAAAGTTGCGCCAACTAAAAAGTCTCAAGTTCCACGGCAGAAAGCTCATCCCCCTGAAGAAGCAACTCTCCAATCCTCTCTCAAACCTGCTGCTCTGGCACAAAAAATACTCGCACCCGAGGTGAGTTCTTCTGAAGAAGCGAGATCCACGGCGACTAAACCGCCACCAACAACAGAAGTCAACAAGAAAACGAAGAAGGGAACACAGGAGGTTGAACAACAAACTCTTGAGAAAGGTATTCTTTTTTGTATAAGCCGCACAGGCCTGTGATCGCCATAAGATCAACCCCTCTTTAAAGAGATACTAACATGTCACAGTTACTCTACTCACACGTCTTCCAAAATTGTCTTGAGTAACAAGAAAAATGGAACAGTTTACACTAATCTTCACAACTACAGTAAGCTGTGTTAATCCATTGTCTTTGTCTTTGTCACTACTGTACAAGGCACACCGTGTACTAAGGAACCTTTCTTGGTCTTTCTTTGTTGAGTTGACATTGTTTCACATCTCCAATCCGGTCACTTCCTCTACTTGTCCGAGCTGTTCGTAATAATTCATGTTCAAATTATCTTTTGTCGTTAAAAAGTAGTGACCATGTTGTTGTCTCGGTTGTGATCTTGGCATCTTGTATTCCTAAAGTGTCTCCTCCAGAGGAGAAGAAACCATCTGCACCAGCAGCAAAGCCTTCACCTGTTCCTCCTCCTCCTCCAGCCAAAGTTGCTCCCTCTGCAGGTAGTCTCTTCAGTTTGTAGTTTCCTCATCTTTGCTGGCTCTTCAAGAATCAGCCATGTTCTTTTTCTTTTTGTCCATTGTTTGTGGTGTTCTTAACCTCACTTGTGTTCAGGTTTCCAACTTTTCGTGTTACTCGTTATGTTTTCACCAAGCTTATTGTTCTCTTGGTTATGATCTTGGAATCTTGTATTCCCAAAGTATCTCCTCCAGAGCCGAAGAAACCATCTGCACCAGCACCAAAGCCTTCACCTGTTCCTCCTGCTCCTGCAGAGAAGGTTGCTCCTCCTGCAGGTAGTTTCTTAAGTTGGTTTTGTTTGTTGTTGTAAACTATACGTCTGTCTGTTTTCTGTTATGTTTTCTTTGCTGGCCAACCAAAATGAAATGTGGCCACGGTAATCTTTCTCCTCACTTGCCATTTGACTTGCTTTCTCCTGTGTCCCCAGTCTTATCTTGCATTGTTTCAATGCAACTGTCTGTCTTAATTGACCATGTTGTTGTCTTGGTCGTGATCTTGGCATCTTGTATTCCCAAAGTGTTTCCTCCAGAGGAGAAGAAACCATCTGCACCGAAGCCTTCAGCTCCTGCTGCTCCTGCAGCCACAGTCGCTCCTCCTGCAGGTAGATCTTTCACTTTAAAACACTGTCCTCTGTTTGTGTTACTGTGTTTATGTAAGATGTTGTCTGGTGCTGTTTTTGTGTTGTGTTTTATTTATCTGCTCTTGTCTTCATTCAATCACATCTTAAATCTTTCCTATGTGTCTAGTCACTTAAATATTTTGTTCTCTTGGTCATGATCTTTGGTATCTTTTACTCCTAAGTGTCTCCTCCAGAGGAGAAGAAACCATCTGCACCAAAACCAAAGCCTCCAGCAGAAAAAGTTCTTCCTCCTGCAGGTAGTTTCTCTTACATGTTGTTCACGGCCGTGTTTCCTGCCAAAAAGAAATCTGTTGGTTGGAATTCTTTAATTGTGTCTGGTTTGTCAGTTGTTGCTTGTTTACCAGATCTTTGCCAGTGATTTAATCAAGTTGGCATTCTTGTAGCTCAAGTTGCACCGGTGGAGAAGAAACCCTCTCCACCAGCCGTAAAGGCTGAACCTTCTCCTGTATCCGAGGAAATCTCTCCGCCAGAAGGTAACATCTCTTCTGTAACAGTCATTTATGTTGTTCTCTTCTGTTTGTCCCCCAATCTTTAAAATAGTTCTTGTGTCTTCATGCAAAGCAATCTGAGCTTTGATTTAAGAAATATATTCACTGTCTAACTCTGTCTAAATCTGTTGGTTGTCTGATCCAATCTAAGGCTTTCGTATCAACAGTATCTGTTGAGACCAAATATCCTCATCTTAACATCACTTGGTGCATCTGGACTTACTTTACTGTAATTTTGTACACTACAATGACAAAACATCATGTTGAACACCTGATAAAATCAGGAATTCTTAGCTCATTTCTAAATGCACGGCACACTTTCTTAACTCAAGTATCTGTCTGTCTCAAAAATGAATTAACCTTCTTTGTCTTTGATTCAGCTTTTTTCCTAACACTGTTTGTATTGCATACACTTATATGTTGATCTTATTTAAATTCTTGCAGACAAGGAACCAGTTTCAGCACCTGGACCAACTAAAGGTATACCAAATCTTTATTTTAAAAAGGGCAGTAAAATGTTGTACAGTTTCCTGTATGTCTGTATGTGAATGTTATAAAAAGTGTATTTGCTGCCTCAACCACAGTGCCACCTCTTAAGCAAAAGGGTAAGATTCCTGTTCAGGAAGCAAAAACACCTGAATCACCTAAGCTGAAGAGTAAGTTCACCAGAAAAGCCAAAGAGAAGGAACCAGAACCAGAGGTTGTTAAGCTGAAGAAAGTTCCAGTGAAACCTCCAGAGCCTGAGAAACAAGTCGTAACTCATAAAGCAGAAGTGACGAGGCATCACGATCCAGAGCTAACGGTTCATGGACTTCACGACAGAGAAGATCGAGACATAATAACACTCGGAAGAACTGAACGAGTCTTCACTGCAGAGGAAGAGGCGGTTCAGTTTGGCTATTTTGAGGAAGCTGAAAAGGATGAAGTTGTGCAGAAAACTGAGAAAGAAGGATGGACAAGAACCCCAAAACCACAGAAAGAGGAAGAACTCAATGTGGCAAATGTAGATAAGAAGAAAATAACTAAACTGCCAAAGGCAGATGAGCAGAAGGAATCCGTCAAACTAAAACCTTTTGAAAAATCAGGGAAACCCGAAGAAGAGCCTCAAAAGATCAAACTGAAAAAGGTGCCAACTAAGCCCAAAGAGCCTGAGAGGGAAGTCATAACTCATAAAGTTGAAGTGACAAGACATTATGATACAGAACTGACAGTTCAGAAGCTCCGTGTTAGAGAAGATCGAGAGGTAGTAACACTTGGGAGAACTGAGCGAGTCTTCACTGCAGCTGAAGAGGCATCTGAACTGGGGTATATGGAGGAACCTGAAAAACTAGAGGCAGAAGACGAGAAATCAAGATGGACAAGAACCCCGAAAGTGCAGAAAGAGGAAGAGCCTGAGCCAGATTTAACCAAAAAGAAAATAAAGAAATTGCCAAAGAAAGATGAAGAGCAAGAAGTAGTGACACTGAAACCATTTGAAAAACCGAAAAAACCCGAGGCAGCTGAACCTCCAAAAGCTGCGAAAGAAGTTGGAGCAAAGACCGATACAGAACGCACTCCATTCAAGAGAGGTGAGACACCACAGAGAGATCAACCCTCCGCTGCTGTAAAACACAAAGAAGACGAAGATGCTTCTGTGACGAGTCCAGAGGTAACTCCTGATGTCAGTCAAGACCAGAAGGAGATTCCGCTGAGGAAAAAGGTTGATCAAGTACCCAAAGATGAGGAACCTACAGCTACCAACAAGCTCCGCGTAAAACCTAAAAGGATTTCCACCCCAGATGAAGAGAAAGGACAGGTCGTGTTGAAGCCTTTCACCAAAGCTGCCAAGCCTGAGGAAAAACTAGATGAAGCATCCGAGGTAGAGAAAAAGAAGCCGGCGGACACAAAGGTACCCAGTCGAACTCCAAGGGATGAAACTCCTAAAGAGCCGAAGGAACAGCAGCTTAGGGCAGCTGAAAAGACTGTGACGCCGAAAAAAGAGGAGGAGAAACCTCAGGAGAAAGAGGAGCCAGCTGTTCAACCCAAGAAGCCCAGTCCACCAGTAAAGAAGGAACCAATCACACAGAAAGAAGCGGAGAAAGAAATCCCACAAAAGCAAACCGATATCTTAAAGAAAGCTATCGAACTCAAAAAGACTCCTTCGCCAAGAGTTGGTAAAGACAAGGTAGAAGAAGAAAAGCCTCTCAAGCCTATTGAGCAACTAAAGAAGGTCGAGCTTAAAAAGACGCCATCTCCAAAACCTGAAGAAGTGGCACATGTCCCAGCTGAGAAGAAGCCAAGTGCTGAAAAAGTCAAACGAATTCCCAAAACGGTTTCACCAAAAGACTCTGCTGAAGCTGTAACACTCAAAAAGGTCCCAAAGAAGCCATCACCAGAGGAGCCTTCAAAACCAGACAAGCCCAGCAAAGGACGGGTCCCCATGGTGAAGGAGGTTTCTCCAGGAGCCGTGCAGATGAAGAAGGTACCCACCCAGCCAGAGGAGGAAGTGTTCGAAGCGGAGGCAGAAGAAACGGAAGGCGAGGAAGAGGAGGAGGCCTGGGGCTGGGAGCTGGTTCCTTCAGAGGACTGGGAAGGTGAAGGGGTGGATGGGGCCTTGGAGACTCCAGGCTTCCCTGGTGGCAAACGAGGTGAGACGAAGGCCGACATCAGATGATTCTGGAGCCCCCTCATCCATCTCAGATGACTCGTCTAATCCTCATCACATCCTTTTTTAATCACTCCATCCATTCGATCATCTACAGCTCATGTATTCATTCATTCACCCATGGCGATGTCCTCTTGTTGTCCATTACATGTCTGTCCTCAGATGTGTCTCCCACATCAATCATGAAGTGTTGAGTGTTCGTCTTCATCAGTGTTTGTGTCGTTCAACAAACTCCTGCATTGTCTTCCATCCGTGTTTGTCACTTTGGTCATCTTGTTATTCATCCATTTGTCAAAGACCAATCTTCATCCTCTTCATCAAATCATTCATCTTCCTGATGTCCCTTCAATGTTCTCATGTGGACAAGAATATACGTTTGATTTTGCATGTTTCCTGTTAGCATTGCTCAAATCTGTCATCTTCAACAATGAGTTCTGACAGAGACACTTAAAACGCGTCTTATTGTTTCTTGTGCAGATGGAAAACCAACAGAGGAGCCACCAAAAGGCAGAGGCAGAGGATTTGGGGGTATGAATTAAATGAAGTTAAAGCTGTGGTCTAACGGTTTTGCTCTTTGCTCTAGATAATGACTAGCAGTTTGTGGAAGTCTAAGTTGTTTTTTTTGTTTTGTCTTTCCAACAAAATCTAACAAATGTTTTTGTCTTTAATCTTTAATCAACATGACACTGCTGGGTATCGAACGCGTGGCTTTTTGATACCAACTGAAATGTGTATAAAACACAGAGTATCAAAATCTACCTTAATTTCTATCTTGTTAGTTATGAGGCTTTTAATCCAAATTTCCATGGTCTCTCACACGACTGCTTGTGTTTAATGGTTTATAAAATCTGAATGATGTTGACTCACATCAGTGAGTTAAAACAGACACAACAGAGGTGAAAAGAGAACAGAAATCTTTACTCTTATGTTTAGGTTGTTCTGCAGTCACACATTTTATCTGTGTGTAAAACCACAGGTGGGTGGTCTGTCTGCTGTGTTCTATGTGAGATGCTCATATCTTTTCCTCTTTCCGTGTTGTATCTGGTTTGTTGTCTATGTTTTCTTGTATTTTGTGGTTCTTTAAAGAATCCCGCTGGAAGCTCATAACGAGTGACTGCATGATTCTCAGTATTAACATAATCTTATGTAACTGTTGACGTTTGTTAAATGTGAGATTATGTCGACTGACTGACGTCTAATTCACGACACGGTCTTACAAAAACACTGTCCACTGTCTGATCATATTATATCTGAAACTAACTACATGAATTTTTGTATGTGGTGTTGCAGCGAGACAAACCCCATCTCCTGGTGACGGTGGCAGGGGCCGGGGCCTGAGGCCCGGCGGGAAAGGCCCGTCACCACCAGAGGAACCGTTCGGAGGATTCAAGCTCAAAGCCGTCCCCCTAAAGTTTGTCAAGAAGATTCAGGACATCGTGTTGCAGGAAGCCGAGTCTATCGGCTCGTCTGCTGTGTTTGAGTGTGAGGTCTCGCCTTCCACTGCCATCACGTCATGGATGAAAGATGGCAGTAACCTGCGCGAGGGCCCCAAGCACAAGTTCACTGCTGATGGCAAAGATCGCAAGCTGAACATTATTGATGTCCAGCTGTCTGACACTGGTGAATACACCTGTGTGGCCAAGAACGCTGGAAAGGAAATAACATGCACAGCCAAGCTCATTGTTGAAGGTAAACCTCTGACATGCGCTTCCTGTGCTCTTCTTCTTCTGTCTCCTTCCAGCTCTCTTGTAATGTCTGCACTATTTGTTAACTCTTACCTCTTCCTCTAGGTATTTACCCCATCATTGCCATACACACTAACTGCTCTTACAGTATTTATTGCTGCTCTTACTAATATCTATTGTCACTTGTAGATCTCTTACTGTGTGCGTCAAATGTACGTCGCTTTGGATAAAATGTCTGCCAAACAAGTAAAATGTAAACTACTGTTTTTTTACTTACTTCTGAGAGAACTTTGACTTATTTTGTCAACAAAGCATTTTGTAGGCATCAAATAAATACTCAAACTCAGGTATGGTACTGGCATTAATAAGAAATTGTTTGGATCCCAGCCTTTATTATATTAAAAATACTGTTCTTTAAATGACCGTCTCTTCGTGCAGAGCTGCCTGTAAAATGGCTGAAAGAACTGGAACCAGAGACAACTTGTATGAAGGGTCAGCCTATGTACCTGACCTGTGAGCTGAACAAAGAGAGAGACGTGATCTGGAAGCGCAACGGCGCCATCCTGAAGAAACAGGCTGGAAAAGTGGCCATTAACATCATTGGTATGCAGCACGCTGTGACCATCCAGAACGCCACAGACAATGATGGCGGCACCTACACGTGTGAGGTAGACGGACAGGAGGACGTCAAGACGACGACCCAGGTCAAAGTGATCGGTAAGCAGTCAGCAGGTAGTACAGATGAACCAAGACAGTTCACAGGCTTACAGCTCCCCTGATAGTTAGTCTGTAGGCACTCAACTTTCAGGCTGAAACACCTTCCAGGTAAAAACCAAAAACCAAAACATCATCACATCTGCCTGCTCTTGACATCATTTCCTGTCAACACAGAAGATAAGATGAGACACACGCAATCATTGGTTTGATTAAAGAAGACAAGCAGACCAGCTGAAGGGAGTGGGCTGAGCAGTTGCTGAAGTTATAAAAAAGGGTTGTGGCGTCTATGTTTTATGTGTAAACTAAGACTTTTTAATGTGGGCAGATATATCGGTCCTCTTCTGTTCCTCCCTTGTGGAAAACATGCTGACTTTTTGTTACCTTGGTATTTCACATTGTCAGTGAATAATAAAAATAAACTGCCTAAGATAGTTAATATGTCCAATAAGATTGCCGGAGAACAGAAAACTAGCATGATGACGACCTGCGAGTCCCGACTGGTGAGGAAGGGACAGGCAATTATTATAGATGTATCACATCCCCTGTTTGGCGAGTATGAGCTGTTACCATCAGGCAGACCGTACAGGGCGACATCCCTCCCAACCAACTGGCCCCGCAGGTCATTCGTGCCAACTAGTATTGGATTTCTTAAACAATGAGACAATAAATCAGAGCTGAATCTCTGGGAGCTGCACCTCACTTATATAGCACTCAGGAGATGTTTGTGTTGGTAACGCAGTTGTCTTGTTGTCGGTCTGCTGTTGTGCTGTATGAATTTCCGAAGGACTAATAATTATCCATCTATCTGTCTTTCTAAAAGATTTAGATAATAAAGGTTTCCGGATTTAGAAAAGTAACAGAAGAAGCAGTCAAGTCAATCATTTTCCTCAGAAGTCATAAATCAGGCTTTTACCTGCCAGCTAACTGAAGAAAAAGACTTTAGGAGAGCAGAAGATGTTCAAGAAGCTCAACCCAACGTTTTGTCTTTTATCCTTGCACAGCCACCATAACTGGTTGACCTTCTTGTTATTTTTGTGTGTTATTTTCTGATGAGCCTTGATTGTTACTTAGCTTTTACCATGAAAAGATCAGACTAGAGCAGCTAGCATGTTAGCTTGCTAACCAGCTAACAAATGTCAGGGGGAAAGTGTTGTATTCCTGTGTCTGTTTGTAGCTACAAGATAAACCAAATCTCTCACATCATGTTTAATTTGTAATTTTGTTATGGTCCTGCAGTTCAATCTGACTTTTCTACTGTACTCTATATTTATAGCATCAGATAAAGCTAACAGCTAGTTTTGATCTGCAGTCTTTGATGTGCAGGTTGACAAAGTCAAAAATTTGAGAAGGTTGCAGTAAGTTAAAACTTTTCCATTACCTTGAGTTAAGATGTGAAATGGAAATTTAACAGTTGGGCACAGCCATGTTTGAGTTGTTCACCCCATCCTCAGCTGCTTTGACTTGTTTCTCCGACTTTGAACAAACTTTTGCCTTTAGCCTTTTTCAGACTGAATCTTTCACATCAGATGATTTTACCCAGACTCATTCAGACCTCAGAGCTGACACTGTTTTAAATTCCTCAGAAATCATCAAAGACTGGCTGGTGAAGCCTCTGAGAGACCAGCACGTGAAACCCAAGGCCAAGGCCACGTTCAAATGCGAGCTGTTCAAGGACACTCCCAACTGGAAGTGGTTCAAGGGAGACAACGAGCTCGCTCCTTCTGATAAGGTGCAGATTAACAAAGACGGGAAGGACGTGACGCTCACCATCAACAACTGCCAGCCCGACGATGTTTCAGACTACACCATTGCGGTTGAGGATCGCAGATACACGGCCAAGCTCACACTTGGAGGTTGGTGGAACCGTGTTAGAAAGCCATGAGGACCATCTGAGTCAGAGAAAAGGGTTGGATATGTGCACTATTTCCTGTTAACTCCCTCTCCATGTTTCTTCAGAGCGTGAGGCCGAGATCCTGAAGCCTCTTTCCAGTGTGGAGGTGGTGGAGAAGGAGGAAGCCAACTTTGACACTGAAATATCTGAGGATGATGTAGCCGGTGAATGGAAGCTGAGGGGCCAGGTGCTGATGAGATCTCCGGTAAGGTTTTTAAAAGGCAGCCAAGAAATGTGGACCTGCACAGAGGCGATACTGGACCTCTGAAGAAAGGCAGCTACTTTAGGGAACGACTAAATCCAACACTAACACGAGTCTGTTGTGTTTGACAGACACTTGGGGTTTTGTAGAGAAACATGCTGACATGTCTCAAAGAGTTTTGTTTCTTTTTGGAGTTAAAACTGAAGGATGTGTTTGGTCTTTGTTTTTTCAGACCTGCGACATTAAAGCTGAAGGCCGGAAACGTTTCCTCACGTTGAAGCAGGTGCAGCTGGATCAGGCCGGTGAAGTGTCCTATCAGGCTCTGAACGCCGTCACCAGCGCCATGCTCACCGTCAAAGGTACACATCTGTCACGCACAGAACCTACTTTGTTTTGTGTTGTCTGTTGGGAGCTGCTGCATTTGTGGGCCTCAGGTTTCACAAGGGTCACGGTAAGGAAAGTCACGTCTGTGTTGATGCTTCTTGTGAATAACTGCTGAATTATTCGCACCTCCCAGAAATCGAAATGGGCTTTGTTGACTCGCTGAAGGACGTTTCTGTGCCTGAAAAGAAACAGGCTAAGTTTGAATGCACCATCACCAAGGAGGTGTCAAAGGTCATGTGGTTCAGGGGGGCGGAGATCGTTACCCCGAGCCCTAAATATGAAATAATTGATGATGGAAAGAAACACATGCTGATCATAAACAGCTGTGAGTTTGACGATGAGGCTCAGTACACCATCGAAGCGTTGGGCCAGAAATGTAGCGCTCAGCTGACGGTGGAAGGTAAGTGGCAGACAGAAAGCTCACGCTTCATGTTTCCTCTCTGTTGTCATTCGATGTTTGTGGCTTTAAAGTGTCAGATGGCAACAAACCCCCCCTCCCTGTTTGTGTGCACTGACCGGATGTATTACAGGCATGAGGCTCAAATTTGTGCAGCAGCTTCAGGACCAAACGGTGAAAGAAGGTAAAACGGCTCGCTTTGAGCTCGAGCTGAGTCACGAGAACGTGCCGGTGGTTTGGTACCGAAACGAAGTCAAACTCCACGTGAGCCGAACGGTTATCACACATGTGGAAGGAAAGAAACACACTCTAGAAATGAGGACGTTGACTCTAGATGATACCTGCCTGGTTAAGGCAGAAGCCAAAGGAATTTACTCCATGGCAAAACTGACAGTCATAGGTAACAACACACTTCCCTTTCCTCTTTCTGTCTTTGAGTTTAGGGCTGCACGATGAAGCAGAGAGCAGAAATCAGGCAGTAATCTCTTTAAGAATGTGATTGTAATGTCCTGATTTAATTACAAGTGCATCCTTTTCTTTTATTTATGCATTTACAAGCATCACTGATACAATTTAAAGTTTATGAAGCCGATTTCTGGCTTTTGACTGGATCTTTGTTGTTGTTAATAGTTTAACTCTTAACTTTGGTCAGACCAAGTTTAAAGGATAATTCAACAACTTGGCTCTTATTTTCAAAATCAGTACTGTAAATACACATACAGCCATTTTCCTGATGTATAAACAGACATTTAAAAAGCTGGAACCAGCAAATGTTTGACAACGAAAGAATCTGCTATCAAATAGTTGCTGTCTTCATAGTGTAAAAAATGAAACTATCAGAGCCAAGTTGAAAAAAAGGAAAAAAAAAAGATTCTGGTCTTTGTAACATTTGCGACGATGTGTTGAAACCGACGGTCCCTCGTTCTGGGTTCTGTTGCAGAGGGCGACGCCGTCTTCGTGGTGAAGCTGCAGGATTACACAGCGACAGAGAAAGACGAGGTGACTCTGGACTGTGAACTGAGCAAAGACGTCCCCGTCGTTTGGTATCACAGCGAGAAGGAGATAATCGCCTCCAAGACGGTGGTCATGAAGTCGGAGGGCACTCGCAGGTCTCTGATCCTGAAGAAGGTGGAGCAGAGCAATAAAGGCAAATATGTATGTGACTGTGGGACAGACAAGACGTCGGCCATCATCAATATTGAAGGTAAACGTGATGAACGTGTCGGTCATATTCTGTTAATCTGCAGACCCGTCCACACACAAATGGGTCAGTACGCTCTAAACCAGGTTTGTCCACATTAATCAGAGTTCTTCATAATTTGTGTAAAACAAGTTTGAGACTAAGAGAAGAGACCATTTTATGGAGAAAAGTTTTATTCTGACTGTTCTGTTTTTGTCCCAAATTTCTAAACCCACTAGCTCGTGACATCAAGGTAGTTCGGCCGATTTATGGCGTGGAGCTGTTCGATGGGGAGACTGCTCGATTTGAGGTGGAGATCTCTGCGGATGACGTCCACGGCCAGTGGAAGCTGAACGGAGAAGTCCTCAGTCCTTCCTCTGTAAGCACTGTCCCGTGGATCTCCCCACACAGACAGACAAAAGCTCTTCTCAGTTATTAATGACTCTTCATAATATTATTTGACAGGATGTTGACATCATTGAGGAGGGAGGCAAACACACGCTGATCCTGTACAACTGTAAAGTGGCCATGACCGGCGAGGTGTCGTACGCCGACGCCAACGCCAAATGTTCTGCTAACCTGAAGGTCAAAGGTAAATCGACAGCAAAGCTACCTCATCTTGTGTCAGTCCAGCAGGACAGTCGTCATAAAGTATCACAAGAGTTCAAATCAGTCCGTGACCGTTAGTGACGATCATCCTTTTAAAATAACAGAGTCAGAAGCCCAGTTCAAATGATATAAGCCTTCTTTACCTTGAAGTCGTCTTCTCAGGCAGTGTTCACTCCTGTGCTGCGTTTTGACCTCATCAAGCTTCACAAGCTTGAATCTGAACCTGACAGGCAAAATTCAGGGAAATCATAGATCCATCTTTTTCTGTCTGGCTCAGTATCTGCTTAGCTTTTATAAAACCTAAACATTTTTCCCAGATCAACATTGACAGTATCTGTCATGAACACTTTCTGCAATGACTGAAACTGAACTCTGTATCCTGGTTGGCTTGTGAACTCTTTGCCTGTATTTGAATATTTTCCTTTGTCAGCCCCAGAATAATCTGTAAACCCGACTTTACTGGTTACGAAGTAAAAACCTTTCTTTTTGTTTTCCTTCAGAGCTTCCACTGAACTTCCTCACGTCGATGACTGACGTTCAGGTGTACGAGAAGGATGAGGCCAGGTTCGAGGTGGAGGTTTCGAGACCTCCAAAGAGTTTCCGCTGGCTGAAAGGCTCTCAGGAGCTGCAGAGAGATGAGAAGTACGAGATGACCCATGAAGGAAACATGTACGTGCTGTTGATCCGATCGTCCGCCTACGAAGACGAGGCAAAGTACATGTTCGAGGCCGAGGACAAGAGGACGACAGGCAAACTCATCATACAGGGTACCCCAGGCTTTTATTAAAAGCTTGAACTTACTCCGTTATTTCTTGTCACTGTGTCACTATAACAACCCTACAGCTCCCCAAACACGCTAAATTTAATTTGCCTGTCTGTTTTTCCTGCGGCAGGTATCCGCCTGGAGTTTGTCAAACCTATTAAAGACGTGACAGTGAAGGAACGTGAAACGGCCGAGTTCAGCGTTGAACTCTCGCATGACAAGATCCCGGTGGTCTGGTACAAAAACGACGTCCGTCTGCTTCCCAGCAAGGTGGTCCACATGTCGGATCAGGGAAAGATCCACATGCTGGCTTTCAAGGAGGTCACCATCGACGACACCTCCATGATCAAAGTGGAGGCCATGGACAAGACCGTGACCGCCATGCTCACCGTCATCGGTCAGTGTCACATGTTTGGTTGTTGTTCCTTCCAGCTCAAATAAAAGGTTCAGTCATTTTATAAGAATAATTGGCTGCTAAAAAGTTTAAGGTCATTAATGAATTTTCTCAAAGTTCAACAACAACAGACAAGATAACTTGTCAAGAAACATAGTTTATGGTCTACAAATGGAAATGTTACGTTAGTCCAGATATTTTAGTGTTTTGATGCTAGGACTGGATGTTTGCTAAGAACAGAAGTGAATACTGAAGACTTGAGAAAATTTGTCATTTATTTAAAAAGTCAGGTTTATTTAAGATAGTTCCCAAACACACGAGTCCTGGTTTTTGAAATCAGAACGTCCCCATTCTTTGCAGAGGGCGACCTGTACTTTACCACCAAGCTGCAGAACTACACTGCTGTGGAAAAGGACGAGGTGAAGCTCGTTTGTGAGCTGAGCAAAGCGGTCGCTGACGTCAAATGGTTCAAGGACGGGAAGGAGATCACTCCCTCCAAGAACATCGCCATCAGCACCGACGGCAAGAAGCGCATCCTGACTGTCAGGAAGGCGGAGAAGGCCAACATCGGAGAGTACACCTGCGACTGTGGCTCCGACAAAACTAAAGCCAACCTCAACATTGAAGGTAAAGCCTGCAGAAATATGTGAGTGGTAGTGGGAGATGAAGCTGCATCGTATGACTTTTACATGTGAATCAAGATACAGGAGGTTATGTAACAACACAGCCTCAAATGTCCAAATATCAAAATGTCCAAAGATCATCTGCTTTATAAATCAGAGTATCATCAGCGTATCGTGGAAATGAACCTATGAGTGAGTGTAATTTGGCCAAAAGCAGAAATTGGAGAACTATGAACACGCTTGTTGTGCTTGCGCTTGATGTCTGATGTTCCTCTCTAGAGCAGACAGTAATCTATTCCAGATGAAACCATATGGTGGAGGGTGTCACCATCAGCAATAACAAACAAATGTTCCAAAAAATTCTCATTCTTGGTAAATCCACCAATGTTCAGTGGGATCAAAAGTAACAACACAATTCTTGGCTCTAAAATATCACACAAGAGAGACACCTACTCAAACTGATGTGTCGACTGAGCCAATGACCAGCGTCCCAGCTTTCTCAGATTCAGAAATAAGACATTATGTGACATCCAGTTTTCATAAATGTACTTACATGGATGTGACAGCAGTGGAAATTTCTTCCATGACAGCCTAGGACTGGTTCCAGAAAGTAAAACTGTCCTGAAGCCCAATTAAAGCAATTTTGGTTGTTTGTTTGAGAGTTCTCATGCAGTTTTCTATGATATCTAGATTTTGTTCATGTCGAAAATAAAAGCACAGGTATGCCATCATTTACAGCAGAAAGTGTAGCTGTAGTGTTAACAGAGGATTAGCGTAAGGCTTTAACCAAGAGAAATCAAAGTGATTCTCCTCAAAGTTTCCATGTACAGCTCCACAGCTGATTGGTTTTTCATGTTGCTGCTGTAGTGAACATGTCGGCCTGTAGGGGGCACTAGCAGCAAGTTTGAGAGTTACTGATTCTTTTTTCTGGTGGTCCTCCTCTCCTGCAGAGCGCGACATCAAGGTTGTTCGTCCACTGTACAGTGTTGAGGTCACAGAGACAGAAACAGCCAAGTTTGAGACGGAGATTTCAGAAGAGGACGTCCACGGAAACTGGAAGCTGAAGGGAGAAGCTCTGCATCAGTCCGCCGTGAGTACAGCAGCACAGTCACAAGTACTCAACCTACACACAGGTTTACATTTCAAATATTACACAGCTGTAGTTACTTTTCATGTTATACTTGTACATGTCAAATAAATGAAATTAATAATACTATATTTCTGATACGTAAAAAAAATGGTGCATTTTGCATAATGAGTGCTTTAACTTTAGATACTTAAATTACATTTTGCTGCTCATACTTCTTGGTATATTATACTTGCAGCACCACTTTGTTGTTCACGGAGGCATTTTAACCTCCATGTACTAATGTACTTTAACTACTCATAATAAAGTATTTCAGTAGTGAAGTACTGTTTTTTTAAATATCTCGCTACTTGTTCCACCACTGAGGAGTCGGAGTTTTAAATTAAATGTCTTTTTTTTGTTTCTTTCAGGATGTCGAGATTAAGGAGGAAGGAACCAGACACATGCTGATCCTCTATAACGTCCGTATGGACATGGCCGGAGGCGTCGACTTCTCAGCAGCCAACGCCAAATCCACCGCACAGCTCCGAGTGAAAGGTTATTTACACGCCAAAGCTCTGCATGTTGTTCCCACAACTGCAAAATACAGAAAAACTGCCTCAGTTTGAATTTTCCTCTTTGGCCTTTAAATTGAGAAACAGTTAGTTTCAGCTCGGTCAGATCTGGACGTTTCAAACATTTCGGTTCTGCTCAAGTCACGTTTCTATCTGTTTGTTCTAGAAACACAGTTTTACAAGATTTAACAAATCTGCACCTGAAGACAAACTAGTTTTATTTCTTCAAATTTAATAAAAATGTATACTGTTTTCAATCAGTATCACAATAAGATGTTGATTTCTCAGAAGAATGAAAACTGTTCCAGTCTTTTTATTTATAAGAGAGAATTTTTAAAGGAACATGTTTAAAGATAAATAAATAAAATCTGGATCTAACTTGTTACAGAGATTTCCAAATGGATTAAAGTTGCTTGTGTCCATTTTAGTAAATCAAAGGTTCTTGCTGAAAACTTTCACACATCTGAGATGACTTCTGAGAGAGACTGTAATTATTTCCCTCTGTGTCGCTTTTTGGAGGCGTGCTCTCACAAACTGTTTCCTCCAGCGGACGAGTGGCGTCTGTCAGTCTTCAGCCAATCAGCTCCTGAGTTTATTTTAGGTGCTTTATCTGAAGTGAGAGGCTGCTCTGTGATAACACGACTCTGCTGCAGCTTCACAAACTCTGAAGCTCAGGACGTCCAGCGGTCAGACAGATGCACGCTGGGCCGTTTAACCATGTCTTCTTCTTCTTTTCAGCTCGGTCCATCGGGCTGCTGCGTCCTCTGAAGGACGTGACGGTGACGGCCGGAGAGACGGCGACCTTCGAGTGCGAGCTGTCGTACGAAGGCATCGTGGTGGAGTGGTTCCTGGGAGGACAGAAGATGGAGGCCAGTGATCGGGTGAGTCGGACCACATCAATGTCTCTACAAAAGCTCACAGGAAAAACTCTTACAAAGGTTTTCTTCAAATCTACAAGATGTTTCTAGAATCTCTTGGTTTTAACAAACAACAACATTTTTTAAAACTAGTTTGTGTTGATAAAAGGTGGAAATCCTGTCACTCAAATGATTTTTATTCTCTTCCTCAAAAAGGACTCAATAACAAACTGTTAAGATGGACAGTTTTTGCAGTGTGTGCATTTTCATTCAATGTATTGAGTAATAACAGGAACTGGTATCATGTTAAAGAGCTCAAATAAAAGAACTGCCAATCACAGGGGCTGAAAATCAGTAAGATATTATTAACTTCTGGTTTTTAAATTCTTATATTTTAGTTCAAAAACTGGTTATTTCACTCAAACACTGTAAAACAAATTGCCATTTAGTTTGTATTTGGGATTTTAAACTTGTTTAAAGCTCTGTTTCAGAATCAGGAGTGAGTTTCCTGATCGGTGGTTTCTCTGACGGCAACTCTTGCGCTGCTCACTGCTCAGACTGAGCCAACTAACATCAGTACTCTAAAGTTGGCAGCAGTTGGTTTTAGAAAACGGACCATCAGTTCACACTGAGCAGACAGACTTTTGGAAAACTACCTGTTACTGGGTGTATTGTTAGTGTATTAAAGGTATTTCAACTGGCTGAGCTATAATCAGCCATAACTCAAATATAACGCCCATAACTAAAATCAATTCATTTTAAGCGTTCAGCCACAAGTAGTGAGGTGGAATCAGCAAGCAAAAACAACGTCAGGATAAGTTCAAGAGAGACACTTCCTTTATTTTGTTTATAGCCTAACCGAGCCGGGAATCATGTAAAATGAAGACTACAGTCTGTAGTATATTAAACAGAGGCCACCAAACACAAAGACAACAGGCTGATTTTATTTTTTATAATAACATTTTGTCAGACCTGATGAACTGCAAACGCGTCATCTGTGATTATTCCGTCACAAGAAACATTAACGTTTCACAAAGACATAGCTTTGTTACCACGGACACAAAGTGATGCTTATTTCCAAGAACCAGTTGTGTCCTGTAATAAGTGAAAACCAGCTGGTGTTTTCTGATGTTAATAAAAATCTGAACAGCTCTTTACGTTTGAATCACATGTCAGCGTTTTCTACAGTGTTCAGGGCTGCAGTTAAAAATAAGCAGAGAGGGCAGAGCTGTTATCTTCGACACAGACCGTCACCACCACCTCTACAGTTAGCATTAGCATGTTAGCACTCGCCTGCAAACGTTTAAAGGCCCTAAAAAAACATTGTCTCAATCAGCTTCTTTCTTTAAATTAATAATCATTATCATCATTAATTAGCTGATAGGATCTCCCAGTCTGCTCTAACTCCTCATCATCTGCCATACAGGAAGTTCTTATCTTAATAATCGAGTCCTCTCTGAGTCGGTTCTCCATTAACTAACCATTAGTTATTCATTAACTAGCAGTTAGTTCATCATGTTGCGTCACTTATTATAAAGAGTTCTCTTTGATTATTTAGGAAGAAACGCTGAACGTTTTCAGCTAAACTTAAGAAATAAATGCACTGAATAAACAACTAAAAAAGAAGAAACAAAACTCTTCTGGTTGAGCGAGAACACAGAAACCTGTGTCAAGATTTTTAGAGAAAAATGTGGGATCTTAATCTGGAAAGACGAATTAAGAAGAAAAGTTTAATAAATGAATTTATTAGTTGACAGAAGATTAATCAGAGTAATTTCAGACATTCGTAAAATAAAAACCCAAAGACGGGATGATTTTAGAGAAACTCAACCAATAAAAGAATCAATAATCAGAATGATCCTGAGCTGCAGCCCCTAATGAGACGATACCTGATAAAGGGGGCGTAGCGTCTGACGTAGCCTCTGGACGGTGAAATGAAATGGACTGTTTCGGTCTCTGCAGGTGAAGACGCGTGTGGCGGGTCGGATTCACACTCTGACCGTCAGAGACGTGAAGCTGTCGGAGGCCGGCGAGGTCAAGCTGACTTCCAAAGACTTCCAGACCCAGGCTCAGCTCATCATCAGAGGTGAGACACTCGAACACACCATGGACAGCGAAGGCATCACAGCAGCATCATAAACAGGAGATGACGGTGCGTTTGTGGTTAACACCTCTGTCTGTGCCTTTGCGTTCAGAGCCTCCGGTGGAGTTCACTAAGCCTCTGGAGGACCAGACGGTGGAGGAGGAAGCCACCGCCACGCTGGAGTGTGAAGTTTCCAGAGAGAAAGCAGAGGTACGATGGTTCAGGGACGGACAGGAGATCAGAAAGACCAAGAAGTACGACATCATCGTCGATGGCCGCAAGAGAGCGCTGGTCATCCACGACTGCTCGCCGGACGACGTGAAGATGTACACGTGTGACGCCGTAGAGTTCAAGACTTCCTGTTTCCTGGAGGTCACACGTAAGAGCGAACCTTTGATTTAAGCGCTCCCATCTCCTCGTGACTCTTAGAAACTCGTCTGCATTTGTTTCAAAAGTCATAAAAACATTCAGAGACATTAAGATTTTTCTTTCAACTACTTCAGACAAGTTTCGCTGTGAAAAGTTTTAAAGTATTCAAATAAAAGTGTCAGATTTCTGATTTATAAAGTCAGAATCATTATAATTAAGTCTTAATCATGCAGCAGATTCTTCCAGAGGTTTTATTGTTTCTAATCGTTTCTACATTTATGTATGAAAGAGCGATAAATTTATCCAACTGTGGGATTTATAGAATAAAAGCTTGAGTATCTTATAACACTGATTTTGAAGAGTCACCGTGCTTCAGACTGAATGTTTGGGTCTGTGTCCACAGCTCCTCACGTGGAGTTCACCAAGCCTCTGCAGGACGTGGAGGTCAAAGAGAAGGAATCTGCTAAGTTTGAATGTTCAGTGTCCCGCGAGTCGGCCAAGGTGAGAGCAGCCGATCAGGCAGGGTTACTTTAAGATTCACAGCTGGAGGGTTTGAGATGACCGACCGCTGACTCTGGTGTTCTGCTGCAGGTTCGTTGGTTCAAGGACGGCAGTGAAATAAGGAAAGGAAAGAAGTACGAGATCATCGCTAAGGGCGTCCAGAGGATCCTCATCGTCCACAAGTCAGCGTTCGACGATGAGGCCGAGTACGAATGCGACGCCAGAACCTCCAAGACCTCCGGCATGCTCACCGTCATTGGTGAGGAACAGCATTCAGTGTGTGTTCTGTTAAAGGGAAGCTGCAGAGAAAAAGACAAAGAGCTTTTTGGAAAAGAGTTAAAGTCAGTTTTAACTTTAAAAACAGCAGAGTTACTATCTTAAGCTGTCGAATGCCTGAAAGTCAACGCCCAGGACATATTTGCCCAATTGACCCCTGCTGCTGTTGTGTTTCACAGAGGAGGAGGCCAGGTTCACCAAGAACCTGTCCAACGTGGAGGGAACGGAGACGGACAGCGTGAAGATGATCTGCGAGGTGTCGAAGGCCGGCGCCGAGGTCACGTGGTACCGAGGAGACGAGGAGCTGCCGGAGGGCGGCCGCTACGAGCACATCACGGACGGACGCAAGAGGATCCTGATCATCCAGGACCTGAGGATGGAGGACGCCGGAGAGTACAACTGCAGGCTGAGTCCCAGCATCAGGACGTCCGCCACGCTCAAACTCAACGGTGAGAAGAAAATCCATGGTTACATCCTGATCACTGAAGAGTCGTAAAATTTATCACAGTGAGGGAGCAGCTTAAAGCGCTCTTAATGCTAAGCTAAGCTTCTTCATATTTAGCCCACAGACACCTGAGTCAAGCTCAGAGAGGATTTTCCAAACTTTTGTTTTAAGTCAGTTTTGTCTCGGTGTCTCGGTTCTTTCGGCCGGAGTGGAGAGGAGTAGTTGGATGTGACAGCTTGGCTGAAATGTGTTGTTGAGACATGAAGTCACCACAGTTTGTCTCCATTTTAGAAAACAAAGCGCCTGCAGAAAGCAAAATAAAAGCTTTAACGCTTCTTCTTCTTCTTTGGTCCAGAACTGGCAGCCGAGTTCATCGCTCGTCCTCAGAACCAGGAGGTGGTGGAGGGCGAGAAGGCCGAGTTCGCCTGCTCCGTCTCCAAGGAAACCTACGAGGTCCGATGGTTCAGAGGTGACAAGGAAGTCGAGGCCGGGGACAAATACACCATCGTCAGCGAAGGAAAGAGAAGAGCTCTTATTGTGAAAAACTGCCAGCTGAAGGACGAGGGCGGCTACGTCGCCCACATCGGCAGCGTTAAAGCCTCAGCCGATCTGTGCGTGATTGGTAAGCCTCTCTCTTCCTGTTTCCACGTCTCGTTTGGTTCTTTCAGAGCGGAGGTTTGGTTTTAGTAAGTCTGTCTGTGATTTCAGAAAAACTGAGGATCATCACGCCGATTAAAGACACGGAGGTGAAGGAGGGAAGTGAGATCGTGTTCAACTGCGAGACGAACGCAGAGGGAGCGAAGGCCAAGTGGCTGAAGAACGAGGAGACTATATTTGAGAGCAGCAAGTACATGATGGCTCAGAGGGACAACGTCTTCTCCCTGAGGATCAGAGACGCCAAGAAGGCCGACGAGGCCAGCTACACCATCAACCTGACCAATCAGAGAGGAGAGCAGGCCAAGTGCACCGCCAGCGCTAAAGTGGCAGGTAAATAACAAAAAGCACCACGTCAGTGAGAGCCAAGCTGACCCACGTGGGAGAGGGGCCTTTCATACTTGTGTACCCAGGGGCCCGCTGTCTCATGATTTATTCACTGTGTTCTAACTCCACAGAGGAGAAGCTGAAGTTCCTGGATCCCATGGAGGACATCGAGACCCAGGAGAGGAAGACCATCAGCTTCGTTTGTAAGGTGAACCGTCCTGAGGTGACGGTGAGGTGGATGAAGGCCGGCCAGGAGGTGACGCTCAGCAAACGCATCGTCTACAGAGCCGACGGCCTCAAACACACCCTGACCATCAAGGACTGCATCATGGACGACGAGGGCGAGTACACCGCCGTGGTCGGGGACGACAAGTGCGCGGCCGAGCTGATCATCAGCGAGGCGCCGACGGACTTCACGGCGCAGCTCAAAGACCAGACCATCACCGAGTTCGAGGACGCCGAGTTCACCTGCAAGCTGAGCAAGGAAAAGGCGACGGTGAAGTGGTACAGGAACGGACGAGAGATCAGAGAAGGACCGAGGTATCAGCCATCAGAGTCCGACGTCTTCGTTAGATTAAAAAAATGTGTCTGATTCTAAATTTGCAAACACGCAGTTTACACAAGCTCCTACACCAAAGTTATGTTTCAGGGAATTTCAGGGGTTTGAACTTGTGTTTATAAGATGATGATAAAACAAACATCAACACATCAATGCAAAGGAAACACCAAAACAAATAGGCGGTACAGCCCACCAGACCTTACAGATGATCATAAAACACACTTCATTCACGGTGGACAGAAACAAAATAAACCTCACCAAAACCTTTGTTAGTGTTTCTGTTCTGAGGATCACCAGGTCTGCGTTGGTCCGAACAAACCTTTAATTCACAGAGTTACGTGAGAAAAGACACGGCCATTATATATATTATATATAGAGCAGTTTCACCCGGAGGGACTCACCTGCACGCTCAGCCGGACGCCTGAATAAATAACACAAACACTTGTGTTTCTAAAACCTGCAACACTAGTTCAGGATACAGACACTGTTCATTTGGTTTCCCCGTCCAGCTCAGGAACTTCATCCACACAGAAAAGCAATTATTTTATTTCATCTATTTTTAAATAAACATGACACCAAAGTTAATACCAACAAAAGGGAATGACAGGTCGGCAGAACATAACGAAAAGACTGGAAGCCACCGAAGCCGACCACACAAGAGCTCGTCAGACCTGAGGGCCCCTCTGAACTGAAACACAGTCACAGGAGCTGACCCATCACGCCAGAACAAAGAAATAACTGAAGATAAAGCTCATTACGTTGTCAGAAGGACAACAGCAAAAAGACTGAGAAGAGATGGACATTTTAACGAAGAGCTTTATTAAACCCTTGTCTTGCGTTTTTGCAGATATCACATGGAAAGAGAAGGCAAGACGTGCAGACTGATCGTCAAGGTGTGCAGACCTGATGATGAATGTGAATACGCCTGTGGTGTGGACGAGAGGAGGACCAGAGCCAGGCTCTTCGTTGAAGGTAAACTCTTAAAATCTCCTTTTCACAAACCAACGAGGTGAATATCGAGTCCTCACGGGTTGATGTTTCTGTCCTGCAGAGACCCCGGTGGAGATCGTCAGACCTCCTCAGGACATGTTCGAGCCTCCGGGCTCAGACGTCGTGTTCGAGGTGGAGCTCAACAAGGACAGAGTGGAGGTGAAGTGGATGAGGAACAACATGATCCTCGTCCAGGGAGACAAGTACCAGATGATTAGTGAGGGGAAAGTCCACAGACTGCAGGTCTGTGAGATCAGACCTCGGGACCAGGGAGAGTACAGGATCGTGGCCAAAGACAAGGACGCCAGAGCCAAGCTGGAGCTGGCAGGTGAGTCAGCACTGAGGTACTGATCATGCATATTTACCCCGTGATCGACTCATGAGTGAAGCTGGAACTCAAGTGCAGGAAGAACCTAAAAAGGCTTGAATCGGAAGCTGCAGCTCACGATATCTCCAAGTAACCAGCAACTTCGAGTGGGACGATTCGTAACTAAAAATGAATTAGCATTAAAGTTGAACTGGCAGTTGCCAAAATGATGGGTCCTGTATCACAGTGGCTAATGGCAGTCACTCAGCAAACCCTCCCATAGATTCACTTCAACAAAAAGGAAAAAGAAGAACCTTTTCTGAAACCACCAGCCTCCGATAACGGCCGTACAGTCCTTGGACGTTGAGTTGTTCAGAAGGAAAATCCGGTTTCCTGGGGGGTAGGAAAAGGTTTGGGGAAATGTAAAAAACCCCGAACTGATGTAGAAGTAGGCAAAGAAGTTTGGAGAAACTGGGTTCACAAAAAGGAGTTCCTAAGATGCACAGACTTACAGACTGACCGTAGGGTTTCTCCAGAGGAGGAAACTGGTCAGTAAGTAAATAATAAAAAAACCTCCTCTAACCCTGAATCCTTCCATCTCCTCTGCAGCTGTTCCAAAGATCAAAACCACAGACCAGAATCTGGTAACAGATGCAGGTAAGCCCTTCGTTATGAGCGTGCCCTACGACGCCTACCCTCGCGCAGACGCAGAGTGGTTCTTCGATGGGGCCGGTCTGCCCGTCCAGAACATCGACACCTCCGTCGACAGGACCGAGTACCGTCTAAAGAGCCCCAGCAAGGAGGACAAGGGCCGGTACAAGGTGGTGATCAAGAACAAGCACGGTCAGGGAGAGGCCTTCATCAACCTGGATGTGATTGGTAAGTCTCGCGATTAAATGACGGCTGATTGGATAACCACTAGAAGACGTTTTCAAATGATGGTTTTTTGCAGATGTTCCCGGACCCGTCAAGAACCTGAGAGTGGTCGACACCGCCGACGGTGAGGTGAGTTTGGCCTGGGAGGAGCCTGAGAGCGACGGCGGAAGCAAGATCGTTGCCTATGTGGTGGAGAGACGCGATGTGAAGCGTAAGACCTGGTCGCTGGCCACAGATCGCGCTGACACTCCAGAGTACTGTGTCAGTGGCCTCCAGAAGGACTCCATGTACCTGTTCAGAGTCTGCGCTCGAAACAGAGTCGGCAGCGGACCCATCGTCGCCACTGAGGACGCCGTCCAGGCCAAGAACAAGTTTGGTAAGAAACGACCAAAGCTCCACACCTACATTCACATCCTGACCCCACACGTTAAATCCTTCACGTGTTTGTTTTCCACCATCAGACGTTCCAGATGCTCCGGAGAACGTCGCACTCGGCACGGTGAACAGGTTCGGTGCCACCGTCACCTGGGAGCCTCCCAAATATGACGGCGGCTCTGAGATCACAGCCTATGTGATTGAGCTCCGCGACAGGACCTCCGTGAAGTGGGAGGCGGCCATGGTGTGCGGCGCCAACGACCGCTCAGCCATGCTGAACGATGTAGTGGAGAACAAGGAGTACATCTTCAGGGTCCGGGCCGAGAACAAGGCCGGCATCGGCAGGCCAAGTGCCGCCACTTCACCCGTCAAGATCATGGATCCCATCGGTGAGTGAAAAGCAGCAGTTTGAATGTTTGCTCATCCCTGTAAAAAAAAAAAAAAACCACATCCGACCATATGATTTAATTGGACCTTGTGTGTTGTGACCTCAGAGAGGCCGAGCCCGCCTCTGAACCTGAACTTCAGCGACCAAATCAAGACAGCGGTCACACTGACCTGGGAGACGCCCGTCAGCAACGGCGGCAGCATGATCACCGGCTACATCATCGAGAAGTGCGACGACGGCACCGACAAGTGGCTCCGCTGCAACGCCAGACTGTGTCCCGACCTCTCCTACCGGGTACGGAGCTTAACGCACGCTTTCGCCTTTTCTGACTTCTTAGAGCAACATTTAGAGAAAGCAAATGTATTTTCCAGTTTTGTGAAGCGCCGTTACCCTTTTCATCTCTCAGCTGTGAGCGTTCACAGGCTCGGCACAGCTGACCTTATTGTTTTGCTGTTCTCTTTAGGTGTCTGGTCTGAAACCTGGTCAGAAGTACCTCTACAGAGTTTGTGCTGAAAACGCCGCTGGCCTCTCAGATCCAACCGATAAACTTGGGCCGCTGCTCGCTGACGACCCTCACGGTACGAGACAAACAATAGAATCAACAGTAGAACAGAAAACATGGCATCTTGGCTTTGAACACTACTGCAGTTCTTTGTAAAATTGTCGTTGTTTCACTGAAGTCTTAGTTTGATTTTGAAAATGAAATCAAACCCTTTTTGTTCAAAACTAAAAGTAAACTGGAATTCAGGTTATCAAAAGCCAGAAAGCTAAATGACATCAGAAGCAGAAATCAGTCTTGGTCTCTGCTTTCCTCTTTTCTCACTGAGGCGTTCCACTAGATGGCAGTATAACTCAACTCCTCTCTGAACCATTTTCTCTCCTGGCAGTGGGTCCGACCTTCGACCTGAGCGCCTTCAGGAACGGCCTGGAGGTGATCGTCCCTCAGCCTCTCACCATCAGAGTCCCCATCACCGGATACCCGACCCCTGTCGCCAAGTGGACCTTCGGAGAGAAGGAGCTGACCGCCGCAGACGACCGTGTCTCCATGGTGACGAAGCCCACGCACACGGAGCTCACCATCACGCCGAGCGTCCGCCCGGACAAAGGCACCTACACCCTGCAGCTGGAGAACGACATCACGTCCGTCTCTGGAGAGATCGAAGTCAACGTCATCGGTAACAACTATTTCTCTTTTCATTTCAGAATTACATGTTTTACTTTCTAAAGACCTATTTCAATAACAGAAAGCGCCGTTGGATTTTAAAATTTCATTTGGTACCTTTATTTTCCCAGCATGCCCCAGTGCTCCTAAGGACTTCAAAGTGGCCGAGGTCACCCGACACCACGTCCACCTGATGTGGGAGGCTCCAGAGCACGATGGAGGAAGTCCAGTCAGCCACTACCAGATCGAGAAAAGAGAAGTGTCTCGCAAGACCTGGGCCAAGGTACGCCTGTCCTCCTTTGTAGTGACCTCAGGCAGTGGCACGAGTGCACACAATGTCAACAGAAAGATTCAAGTCGAGTTTAATTCACTGCGTCCAAAAAAAGCAAATCAGTGTTCAGGTAAAACTCCTGGAGATCCTGTTAAGATCCGAAGACATTCACCAGGTATAATATTATTATTGGATCAACCGGGATCTGCGACTGGACGTCCAACACAGACTCTGCAGCTGACTGTGGAGATAATGTTACTAAGGTGTGATGTGCCTGTGGAAGTGGAGCACTTTAGCTCTCAAATAAAGCACAGCAGATATTGAGCCTCTTGTACTTGTGCAGCCTTATGTTGCCTTTTCCTGCAAAGAGAAAACAAAAAATAAACATCATGAACAAACAAAAAAAGAAAAGATTTTGAAGGTCTAGAAGCTCTGACATTTCTTGTGACTTTGACAAAGCCAGGTGGAAATCTAAATCTGGGTTCAAATTCAGGCCACGAAAACTGAGCGTGGTGCTGAAGGCATCACTGCTGACAGTAATATGTGTTCTGGAGCTTTTGTGTTAGTTTGCTCACCGTTACGATCACGTTTTTTCCAGGTGGCTACTGGAGTCCTGGACCTGGAGCACACAATAACAGATGTGATTGAAGGAAAGGAGTACCTGTTCAGTGTCACCGCCTGCAACAAATGTGGACCCGGAGAACCGGCCTACATTGACGAGCCCGTCAACGTCTCCTCTCCTGCCAGTGAGTGTTTATTCCGTCCGTCTGGAAGTGATTCACTCAGAGTTGATTGTATCAGATCTGAGCTAAAACACACGTTTTCCTTTGAAGAGGAAATGTTTTTATCAGGGAATTAGGAGTTTATACCAAAAACAAATATCTCATCTACGTTCCGTTTCTTCTGCCCAGCTGTACCTGATCCCCCTGAGAACCTGAAATGGCGGGATAAGAGCGCCAAAGGCATCTTCCTGTCCTGGGAACCTTCGAAGTACGACGGCGGTGCCCCGATCAAAGGCTACGTGGTGGACAAGTGTCAGCGTGGTACAGACAAGTGGGAACCCTGCGGCGACCCCATCCCTGAACTGAAGTAAGGCCTAACAGTTCGTCAGTGGAAATGGTGTTTATTTTCTTTGGTCTGTTTGTGATTCGCGTCCTCTTCTATGTTCATAATACGTTTGTGTTCCCAGGTTCCAGGTGACTGGCCTGATTGAGGGCCAATGGTACGCCTACAGAGTCCGAGCTTTCAACAAGTTGGGAGCCAGCCGACCCTGCAGGGCCACCGATGAAATCCAGGCTGTTGACGCCAGAGGTAGGCCAACAAGTGCTCCTTCTAACCCCTCTGGACCAGAGCCTGATTTCAGATCAGGAACATTGTGTCTGTTACTGAGGAGCAAAGCAGCGATATGATGGGAAATACTGTTGTACATCTAAAAATTTGTGGACAGTACTCTTTATTTAAGCATAAGTTTACATTTCATGAAGCAAATAACACTTTCTGCATTCAGCTTTAGACGTGATCATGAGTAAAGTCAGAACCATCCAGAAGGATTTCTCTCTGCAGAAGTAACTAACCGTTTATGAAAAGTTCATACTAAGGAATAAAATGGGATTAGGAGTAACAGGAATAAAGAATTGGACATGTGAGTAGCAGGATTGGGAGTAAGTGTACATTTCATTAACAGAGCCTCCAGAGATCCAGCTGGATGTGAAGCTGCTGGCCGGTCTGACCGCCAGAGCCGGTACCAAGATCGAGCTTCCCGCCGACGTCAAAGGAAAGCCCGATCCCCGCGTGAAGTGGACCAAGGCTGACCTGGTCCTGCGGGCCGATGACCGCATTGCCATTGACACTCAGCCGGGACACTCCAAGCTGTCCATTGGCAACACCACACGAGGAGACACTGCCACCTACATCATCGAGGCTGTCAACGCCTGCGGACGCGCCACCGCCACCATCGATGTCAACATTCTCGGTACAGTACTCCTTCTTTTAGGTTAAAGAGACGAGCTGTACCAACCGCTTTGTCAGGTGGAGGCCAGTTAATGTACCAAATAACTACAAGAAATGTTGTTGGATTTAAAGTAAAACAAACAATAACACAGGCGGGTTTAAGGGAGAACAACAGTTATAACAAAGAAATGTGGATAATCTCTCAGACAAAGGCCTTGGTCAACGGTGCAGGCTGGAGAATGAATCTAATAAACCTAGTTTATGCCCTGCCCCGGCAGAGAACAAACCCAGGACCTCATTACCAACCTGGATGTACATTTTCATCATTTTATCTTCTCGTCTCCAGATAAACCCGGCCCCCCAGCTGCCTTTGACATCTCCGAGATCACCAACGAGTCGTGCTTCCTGGCGTGGAACCCTCCCAGGGACGATGGCGGCTCGGCCATCACCAACTACATTGTGGAGAATCGGCAGATCGACAAAGAGGAATGGGTGAAGATGTCGGCCACGGTGAAACACACCACTTTCAAGGCATGCAAGCTCACCGCTATGAAGGAGTACGTTTTCAGGATCAGCGCTGAGAACCAGTACGGCATTGGCGAACCTGCAGAGCACGTGCCAATCGTTGCCAAGTATTCCTTTGGTACGCTTCTTTTTACACCGCTGTCTTTCAAAAACTGTCCATTTTGAAGAGCTAAATGTCCGATGACAAACCACTAATAACCTGTTTCAGATCCTCCTGGCTCTCCAACCAGAGTCACTCCCTCCGACATCGCCAAGGATGCCGTGACTCTGACCTGGTTCGAGCCTGATGAGGACGGCGGCAGTCCCATCACGGGATACTGGGTAGAGAAGTTTGATCCAGAGTCCGACAAGTGGATCAGATGCAACAAACTGCCCATCAAGGACACGACCTTCAGGTAAATTAGCACATCAGCCAGTGAGGTGAAAAACATTTATATGTGAACATTTTCTAACCCTGCGTTCATGTGGCTGCAGGGTGAAGGGCCTCCCCACCAAGAAGAAGTACCGATTCCGTGTTCTGGCTGAAAATCTGGCTGGACCTGGAAAACCGAGCGTAGAGACCGATCCCATCCTCATCAAAGATCCCATCGGTACGTCAGTCTGAAAACTGCTGTGATGAATGAACTGATCAGGATTTTTAAGGGTGGTTCTCTTTAAAATTGAAAAAAAAGTGTGATAGGAGCGAGTGATTGGATCATAACCACACACTCTCCTGCAGATCCCCCATGGGCTCCTGGTAAGCCTGTCATCAGGGACATCGCTAAGACCTCAGCCCTGCTGGCCTGGACTAGGCCGGAGCACGATGGCGGCGCAAAGATCGAAGGCTACATCATCGAGTTCCAGAAGACCGGAAGCGAGGAGTGGATCCGCATCGCAGAGGACGTTCCTCAGACGGAGCACCAGCTGCAGGGCCTGATAGAAAAGCAGGAGTACTCGTTCCGGGTCAAGGCCGTCAACAAGGCCGGCGAGAGCGAACCCAGCGACCCCAGCGACCCCGTGGTCTGCAAGGAGAGACTTTGTAAGTCCATCTGTAGGGTAGTTAGGGGTGGGCGGGAACAGCTTCTGAGAGGATTATAATCTTTGAAAAGCTCCAAACGTCAGCGTCCAGGTCGTCTCTCTATTCTGATAAACAAGCCTCCTGGAGGTAAAGTTGATCTTCTAAAGCCAAACATGCAGGTGTTTTGTAGCCTATCAACAATGTTTTCTTGAGTTTATCCTACGAACCTTTAAGTCTAAAAGTCAAAGATTAGGTGTTTCAGGTCAAAACATTGATTGCAGTATTTCCAGGACAATGATGTCATTGTAAAACCCAGCCCGATAACACAGGACATAATTTATTAAGTAAATATTATCTTACTCATTATCATACATACAAAAAGGTAAAATCAACCAAAAATAACCACGTTAACCAAAATAACGTAACCCTCCCAGAACCCAGTAGAGCTAAGCAGCATCACGTCACATTTTTGTACTGAACAATATGAAAGTTGTGGTTTTCAGAGTTGTTGAATTAAAATGATCCAACCTCAACATGCATTTCTTCTAGCTAGATTTTTTCTTATATACCTTCCGTTACCTGGCATTTATTTCTTGTGTGCTTTATTTATTATTTCATTCTGTTGATCTGTACTGTTTGCTGGCCTGTACTTTTCTATCAATCTTCTGTTTCCTTACACATACCTTGACTTTATAATCAACACTGAAGAAGCAGAAGGAAAATGTACTATTTTCACAGACCATCAAGACAAAACAAGTTTAGATATTTATAGAACAATGGTGCTATAAGTCCCGAACATTTGGGTTGTAATCCCTGTCCACCATCAGGCCTACAAAATGTCTCCAACACAGGAGTGAATGACTCTGAAAACATGTGTTTAGGTTTAAAGACATTATTCCCAGGCTGAGGACAAACACTGCCGGTCTGACACTCAACCTTTTCCTGTTTTCAGATCCTCCATCCGCTCCTCAGTGGCTGGAAGTGACCAACATCACCAAGATCAGCGCCGACCTGAAGTGGCAGGCTCCCAGCAGTGACGGAGGCTCGCCCATCACCAACTACGTGGTGGAGAAGAGGGATGTGAGGCGGAAGGCCTGGCAGGCTGTTGACACCACCGTCAAGGAGCTCAAGTACACGGTGACCCCTCTTAATGAGGGATCGCTGTACGTGTTCCGCGTCGCAGCCGAGAACGCCGTGGGAATGAGTGAATTCTGTGAGCTGGAGGATGCCGTGCTCGCCAAAGACACATTCAGTAAGTTCTCAACAGGGATCAGCATCATCCATCTGTCTTTTAAAATACAGTCAGTGTTAGTTTTTCCCTTTAGGTCCATGACAAGATATCTCTAAACCCAATGAAATGACACTGACTTTTCCTCCAGCATCGCTGTGTGGAACATTTCTATCTTATGATGATATAGCCAACCTATCATCACTTTGTTCATTCTTAATTACTAACACTTTCACATTGTTGGTTGAATAAACGCTGCAGCCTCTGGGGGATGCTTTTCCTTCACTTCATTTGAAGACCCTGGGCAGGGCTGCAAACTGTCTGGTATGGACATTAATGTTTGTCATGTTCTCTGCAGCAACTCCTGGACCTCCTTACGCCCTGACGGTGGTGGAGGTGTCCAAGAGACACGTGGAGCTGAAATGGGAAGCTCCCAAAAGTAATGGTGGAAGACCCATAACCAAGTAAGAATACAAACTGCTGTAAAACTAAAACTGCAGAGATTACTGAGGCAATTATTATAGATATTCTGGGTAAAAAGGCCTCAAAGCAACAGCTACTTACCATCCAGACAATTCTATCTACTTAGAAAAGTCTGTTTGCCTTTTGACATTTGAAGAAACATTCAACAAGACCGTCATCTTTTGTTTCCCAGGTACGTGATTGAGAAGAAAGAGAAGCTAGGAACTCGCTGGCTGAAGTGTTGCAAGACTCCAGACAGACAGACTCAGTTCAAGGTGACTGACGTGGACGAAGGGTCTGAGGTGCAGTTCCAGGTCAGAGCCGAGAACGAGGCTGGAGTCGGAGATCCGAGTGAACCCACCGAGATCCTCACCATTGAGGATCCAACCAGTAAGAGACCATTAAATAATCTTTGCAAATGCAGAAATATAGATTTGTACTTGTGGCGTTCTGCAGATTATTGTAGATTAATGATTTAATGTACATCATTTATCAATTTGTTGTACACAGTCAGGAAGAAAATATTTTGGCTGTAAACTCAGACCTCCCCCTCTCTCTCCAGGCGCTCCATCTCCTCCTCTGGAAGTGACCATCCCTGACGCCAGCAGGGAGCACATTAACGTCACCTGGAAGCCTCCGGCCAAAGATGGCGGCTGCCCGATCACTGGCTATCATGTTGAGGTGGCTGAGGCCCGTCCAGAGTTAAAGTGGCTCAGGGTCAACAGCAGACCCGTCAAGGAGCTCACGTTCAGGATAGACGACGGAATCAAACCAGAGAAGAAGTACGTCATCAGGGTCAGAGCCATCAACTCCGTTGGCGTTAGCGATCCCTCTGAGATCTCTGACAAGGTCTCCACCAAAGACCCCGACTGTAAGCATCGACAGAACATAAATTTAAAAAGACACACAATGAAAACACTGACAATTAACCCAGAATAACAACCCTGTCCTTTGGTCCCAAGGCGCTCCAACCATGGATTTGGAGGCACAGGACGTGGTGGTGATCGAGGGCGAGAAGCTGCACCTGAACATTCCCTACAGGGCAATCCCAACACCCAAGATGGTTTGGCAGAAGGACACGGTAGAGTGTAAGGGCGACGACCGGCTCTCCATGACCGTGGAGATGAACAGCGCCCACCTGGAGCTGCTCAAGTGCACACGTGCGGACGCCGGCGCCTATGCTATCACCCTGGAGAACAGTCTGGGAACCGCAACCGGGACCGTCAATGTCAAAGTCATTGGTATGATGTCATATGCTACATACAAACAATTTTACATACATTCTTGTGCTGGGTGACTTTATGACCTCAGTATTTCTTAAAATATTTATATACTATTCCTGGATGTATTTCACCATTAGCAGACAAGCTTCCCCTGACACATTTTTACCTCCCTCCTGAACCCTGCAGGACTCCCCGGTCAGTGTAAAGACATCACCTCCAGTGACGCCACCAAGAACTCCTGCAAGATCAGCTGGGAAGCCCCAGAGGACGACGGTGGCACCCCAATTGTCAGCTACACCCTGGAGCGCCGCGAGGCCTCTAAGAAGACCTACATGCCCGTCATGTCAGGAGAGAACGTCCTGACCAGCACTGTCAAAGACCTCTACGTCAACTGCGAGTACTACTTCAGAGTCAAGGCCATCAACAAGGTCGGAGCCGGAGAGTATCTGGAGCTACGCAACCCAGTCATCATTGAGGAAGTCAAACGTAAGTCCTGTTTTCAGCTGAATAATGTCAGAGGATTGATCTGTTTTGTTAGCATGAGTATATTAGCATTCTGAGGTTAGCATGTAGCTCAAGGAAATCTTCACAGATCTGCTAGACTCTGGTCTTGTTCTGTACGCTTTGGTAAATACTTTGAAGACCATGAGTGTGTGAAGTCATTATCCATGATTTTAGTTACTTACTGTCCAATCAGTGCAAATCACTGAATGTGTTCAGTTGAGTCAGGTGAGTGAGCCTGCTAGGGTCTTTTCAAATCAACCGACGGAGTCCACAGAAGCTTCATGACTGTGCCTCCTAACATGGTACAGATACTGTAGGATTGTGTTAACCCTGATGGTCTTGGTAATGGAGACAGCTCAGACATTTACCGTCTGTTGTAAACATTGACTCCACAGAAAAACCCGACCCACCCATCCAGGTGGAGACTCAAGACCCAACATCCAAGTCCATCACAGTGACCTGGAAGGCACCAGACTACGACGGTGGCTGCCCCATCCAGGGCTACATTGTGGAGAAGATTGAAAAGGAAGGCGACCGCTACGAGAGGGTCACCCCGAGCCTGATCCCTGGGTTCTCCTACGTGGTGACCGGCCTGACGGAGGACATGGAGTACCAGTTCAGGGTCCGAGCTGAGAATGCCGCCGGAGTCAGCGAGCCATCCCGCAGCACACAGCTCGTCAAGGCTGCAGATCCCGTCGGTATGAAAAACTACAAACTCTTTCAAACCATTCAACCCAAGGAAGTATATTATGCTTTAAACCTTAAATAAAAACTGCCGGATCTCATTACCCTTCTTCCATTTTCAGAAAAACCGAAGGTCACCCTACACGTTCGTGTGCAGTCCGGTCTGTGTATCAAGAAGGGCGAGGAGATCCGAATTGACGCCTACATATCTGGCTCCCCGTACCCCAAGGTCACCTGGCTGAGGAACAACGAGGACGTCACCATTGAGCCCGCCAAGAAGGTGGTTCCACTGATCAAGAAGAAGACCAAGACCAAGGCCAAGGTTTGTGTCCTCAGACAGACATAAGAGTCCTGAATGTTTTACATGTTTCTACACATATATCAAGGAATTTTGTTCCCTTCAGGTTCCTGAACCAGAGGTGGAGTTTGTGACTCCGCTGCGTGAGCGTCTGGGTCTGGATAAGACCAAACGGGGGCAGTCTGCCATGATGATTCGCGACGCCATCAGATCAGACCATGGCACTTTCACCATCCAGGTGGAGAACACTCACGGTGTCGCCACGGCCTCCTGCGATGTCAACGTCCTCGGTAAGAAGATTTTAAGACGATTAGTTTTATTGAAGTAGGGTTGAAGATGGTCCAAATATACATAAAGGATTAGGAATGCGACCATTGAGATAAAGTTGAAAATTATTTGAATCAAAGGAAACTTCTGTTGTATGTTACAAAATTGTTCATAGCAATATTCACCTTGTAGAAGAGCAAGTGAAGAGGGACTTCAGTAACTGCGATTTTATTTTATGACTCTTTTTTTAAATTCAAGTAAATTGCAATGACTTGGTTTGTGCAACAAGAGCCATTTTACAAACCTCAGAATTGTCAGGTACAAAATATAAACTTTAATCCTCCTGAGATTAAACGTTGACGCAACTCTGCTCTGCTACAGACAAACCCGGTCTTCCAATCAGCTTCACCTTCGACGAGATCAGGAACACCTCGGTCATCTGCAACTGGGAGCCTCCTGAGGACGATGGTGGCAGCGAGATCCTGAACTACATCCTGGAGAAAAAGGACAACAAGAACGAGGAGATCGGTTGGATCACCATCACCTCCACCCTGAAGGGCACCAGCTGCCCCGTCTCCAAACTCATCGAAGGGAAGGAGTACATCTTCAGAGTCACTGCCGAGAACAAGTTCGGCTGTGGGCCGCCATGTATCTCTGAACCACTGGTCGCCAAGAACCAGTTTGGTAAGTAAAAAACTAAAAATGAAGACATTCAGTTCTGCAATATGAATATAAATACACAATATACATAATAATCCCATGTAATAAAAAAATCTCAAATAAATACCTCAATATTTCTTAATAGTTGTTCTTAATGGAATAAGTTTTAATAGAAAGAAATTATACTTTACAAATGTACATTTCCAATAATTTGTTATTAATTCTTTCATATAAACAAAATCAATAATGTTTAAACAGTCTGTAAATTGTGTTAACTGAACAAGCAACATGTGCACTTTAAAAACCATTTGTAGGATTTGGCCCCACCTGGTGGCCCCACCTGGTGGTCACATGAAGAATGACACAGTGAAACATTTCCCCCTTCCCTCTAATATAAAAAGAGCACTGAGTCACTTGCCCTTTCTCCTCCTCCTTCAGATCCTCCTGACGCTCCCAACACACCCAGAGTCCACGAGGTGACGGCGAGCACCGCCCACATCTCCTGGCACGAGCCGAAGGATAATGGCAGCCCGATCCTGGGCTACTGGATTGAGAGAAAGGAGGTGAACAGCAAACACTGGACCCGAGTCAACCGTGCCCTCCTCAACTCCCTGGAGGTGAAGGTCTCTGGCCTGATGGAGGGACTCACCTACATCTTCAGAGTGTGTGCTGAGAACCTAGCCGGGCCCGGGCCCTTCAGCGAGCCCAGTGACCGCATCGTCGCTATGGACGCCATCCGTAAGTTTCTCAGTCAAATCAGACGATGACATGAAGCAGCAGAGCTGTTCAGAAAGGAGGCGGCAAGTTTCAAATATCCAAATCAAAACACATATTCATAGAAGCCTAATCTTTTTGGATTCGTTTTCTCACTATGATTGTCAAAATGTTGGAATGCACAGTCAGTCAGTCCTTTACCCAAGTTGAATTAAATCCAGCTCAATAACTATTTTTAAGGCACAAAAAGAAACAACGTAAAACACAACTCAGAGGACCATAACAGTATTACACTTTCCTGCTAACCATTTTTTCAAATCAAACAAGTTTGTTATTTTAGTTTGATTTGCTGTCCCTGCAGCAGGTATCAGGTTTACTTATTTTCAGTACAGCAAAGATGCATTCATACAAAAAGCATAACAATTTTCCAAATCCTGTGGAGTTCTTTCCACAGAAAGATTAATAAGTATCTGTCACACCCCCACCCAGTGCCTCCTGGTCCCCCCACGCCATGGATTGTGGACACTGGGAAAGACTTTGTTATCGTGGCTTGGAAGCCCCCCCTGTACAACGGTGGAGGAGACATCCTTGGATACCACGTAGAGAAGGTACAGTTGCAGCAGTAGTGCACTCATGGACTTAGCATTTGAGAATAAGCAACATCTTCTACGTCTTGACCCGGACCTGTGATGTTAAACTCTCAAACTGTTTTCTGATCAAAGGTTTTGGCTGGAGAAAAGGAATGGACTCGCAGCACAGAATTCAGGTGTAAAGAGCTGACGTACACTGTGACAGGTCTGACAGAGGGAGCAGATTATTACATCCGAGTCGTCGCCGTCAATGAGGCCGGTCCTGGAGCTCCAGGCGTGACCGAACCTGTCACCGTCAAAGAGCCTCAAGGTACGGACGGGTTTATCGTTGGACGGGATGGGAGCTGATTCACCTCAGTCTGTTTGGGATTGTTTTTTGGCAGCACCTGCAGGAAGTGTTATGACAACAGGAAACATGTTCTGCCAACACTGATTATGAGGTCTAAGTACTTCCTTTGATACATTTCAACCCAAGACTGACTTGTCTTGTGGTCCATGTCCTTCAGAAACTCCCGCTGTGGACTTTGATGCCTCCGTGAGGAATGGCGTCATCATCAAGGCCGGTGAGATGCTGAAGCTTCCCGCCGTGGTGACCGGCCGACCCCAGCCTGAAGTCAAATGGGCCAAAGATGAAGCCGAAATTGACAAGGAGCGGATGATCGTGGAGACCGAGGGCAGGAACAGCACTCTGATTATCAAGAAGGCTGTGAGGGCGGATCACGGGAAGTACCAGATCACCGGCACCAACAGCAGTGGAACCAAGACCGCTGAGACCAGAGTGGACGTTATGGGTCAGTGTTCAATGGTTTCACAGCACAAATCTAGTTAATCTCATATATACAACCGACTAGTCTTCATACTTTCTGTGTGGTTATTGATTTGAACTGCGGAAGAAAACAAGCTTGTTGTGATCAGACGACTCCAACTGCCATTCAGCTGGAATTACAGATTTTAATTCAACACACCTGGTAAACAAGGGTATTAATAAGTCAGTGTTTTTTGTACTTATTAATTGTACTAGTAGTCATACTAGTAGAAACTGCATGTTGATGCGTACCTATTCAAATAGGCCAGGTTGTGTTGGAAAATATTTTATAATATATATAATAATTTACTGGCCTGTGTTTCTTAGACGTCCCTGGACCAGTGGTCGACCTGAAGACGGTGATGGTGACCAAGAAGAACATCACTCTCACCTGGTCTGATCCCCTGGATAACGGCGGCAGCGACATCATGGGCTATGAGGTGCTGAGGAAAGACGCCAATATGAAACTCTTCCGCCAGCCCATCGAGACCGCGTCCTGCAAGTGCGACATCCAGGGACTGCTGGCCGGCGAGCAGTACGACTTCAGGGTCATCGCCAGGAACAAGTACGGTGACGGAGCTCCAGCCGACCTGGGACCCATCCTGGCCGAGGATCCCAAAGGTAAACCCACCAAGATATGCCTGCCTCTTGACATCAGATGTAATTTTTCTGATTATAAAGTCTAGTGGTCTGTTGAAACAATTGTCCAGTGTTGACGGAACTCCTCCACAATGTTCCAGGTACTCCATCTGCTCCAGAGAAGCTGCACTACACCGACAGAAGCAAGACCACCATCACCCTGGCATGGCAGCCGCCTCGCACAGATGGCGGCAGTCCCATCAGCGGCTATTACGTGGAGAAGATGAGGTCCGACAGCACCGAGTTCGATGTGGCAAACCGCAAGATCTTCACTGAGTGTTGTGGGACCATCGAGAACCTGTCAGAGGACCAGGAGTACCAGTTCCGCGTTAAAGCCGTAAACGAGGTTGGGGACGGAGAGCCCTCAAAGCCCATCAAAGCCAAGATCCAGGACGATGAAAGTACGTAACCCCCTTTTAAAATCTTAATTGAAATGTTTGATTTTGACTGGTCAGGCTCAGGCAACAGCCGAAGAGCAAAAACTTTACAAATGTTTTTGTCCACAGTTGCTCCAGTTATTACCTTCCTAAAGTTCTTCAAGAACAACTCCATCATTGTAAAGAAAGGCTCGGCCATCGACATCCCAGCAGAGGTGAAGGGACTTCCCCTGCCGACAGTCCAGTGGATGAAGGACGACGTGGTGATCGATAAGCCTGAAGATGAGAAGATGACGATGGAGACTGAGGAGGTGAGAACTGATTTGATCATTTAAATGGGATCTATGTGATCAGTGGAGTAAAATAAATCAGCTATTTATATATTATTATATTATATAATATATTATATATATTGTATATAATATTTTGCATCAGGTTCAACTTGGCTGAAATGTGACCCAGGAATTTGCACCATTGAATAATGGCAAACCCTTTGGGGCTGCGAGCTGCCATGGATTTTCTTCTAGCAGCACCCTCAGGCTGCAAACTTTGCTAAGAATAGCTAAATCATCAATGAGATTTATTTATTCTTTTCAGTCCCAGTACATTGAAACTGCCCTGTGTATGAATTGCGCTACACTATATGGACAAAAGTACTGGGACACCTACACATTACCTTTATGGTCTCTTATTCTGAATCATTAGTCATTAATATGGATTTGGATTGGATATGGATTCCCACCTTTGCAGTTATAACAGCTTCCACTCTTTTTTAGAGTTTGTCTGTGGGAATTTTTGCTCATTCATCCTGAAGAGCATTTGGGAGGTCAAGTTCTTCCACACCAAACTGGGAAAAGTATTTTTTATAAGGAGCTGGCTTTGTCATATTGACGCAGGAAAAGGCCAAACACAAATTGTTGTAAGAAATGTTTAAAGTTGTCTGCTGTAGCCTTAATAGTTCCATAACAAAGACCCCAGCATGAAAAAACAGTCCCTCTGAAAAGCGTTAGGACAGGGGTGTCCCAGTACTCACAGTGGGGATATATAAACTAATTTTCCTTTTGCCTTCTTGTCGTAGGTGGACAGATTGAATCTGAGGACTAAGATCGCCATCCCAGAAACCATAAGGCGGGATAAGGGCAACTACAAGCTGGTGGCTGAAAACTGCTATGGCAAAGCTCAGCATGTCATCAGAGTCGAGATCCTCGGTAAGACCAAAATCTTAATTAATAATAGATAGGTTTCTGTGTCAAGTTTAGCTTCTGTCGTGAGACTAAAATGAAATATGAAAAGCAATTATCTCTACAGCGTTGCATTAACCCAACTCTGCGTTTTCAGACCGTCCTCTTCCTCCGAGGAACGTTGTGGTCTCGGATATCAAGGCGGACTCATGCTACCTGACCTGGGACGCCCCCGAAGACAACGGAGGCAGCGAGATCACCAATTATGTAGTGGAACGCAGAGACGCCAGCAAGAAGAAGTCCGACTTTGAGGTTCTGACCATCAACCTCATTGACAGGAGATACGGGGTGAGTCGTGGCTGCAGAGCGTGAAAAGAAGACTTCAAGAACAGGATTAACTCATTCAAAACCTAAAAGCTAATACTGCTTTTAGGTTTTTTATTAGTGAAATATTTTTCTGGAAAACAGTGGGGCACAGATAGGAGAGGCGCTTTGTGTATTTACCCCAAATTGTTTGGTAAAGGACGTTTGGTTCGGTATGGGACTTCCTTGGTTCAACACATTCAGATGTTAAGAATGAGGCTGATCTTTGATTGATTCCTTAAAAACCAACTCAGTAAAGGAAACATCTGCTAACATGCTTATAAATTCAACAATTTCCCAATAATTTCCTTTGAGGTTTTGTGTAAAGATGTATGTAATGTGGCACTAATTACATTGAAGGCTGAGACTACTCAGAACAATGGTTGGTTAATTTATTTTTAATTATTTTAGTCAATTCACAGCAGGTCACCTGAACATACAAGAATATGCAATTTGTCTACAGACGAGCATACGATTCAAAATATATGAAAAACAAGGATTCCAGTTAGAAATGAGTAACAATTCTAGTATTTACTTGGGTTCAAGTGGAGCATTTTTTAAGGAACTCCCTCTTAAACTCATCACAGCTAAATAGTATTGTCTCTATATTCCATGTGATTTGAAAAAAAATAAGACCAAGAAATAATGGACACATAAAACAGAGCATTAGCAAAAATGTGTCAGTCAAATAGTTACATTTTTATAATATGTTTTTATCGGATATGATTCGGTCTTTTACGCCTTAACAAAAAAAGACTAATGAATGTCCCTGTCTGCTCCTTTAGGTCTACAAACTGAACTTGAACGGTCTCTACCAGTTCAGGATCAAAGCTGAGAACAAGTACGGCCTGAGTGATGGCTGTGATTCTGAGAAAGTCCAGCTCAGGGATCCGTTCGGCCTCCCCGGACCGCCGCGTAACCCCAAAATCATTGCCGCCACAGCGACCACCATGACCCTGACCTGGGATCCTCCTCTGGACAACGGTGGCTCCACCATCCAGGGATACTGGCTGGAGAAAAGGGAGCGCGGCGCTGTGTACTGGGGTCGTGTCAACCGAGCTCCAGTCACCAAACCGGCAGTGAAGGGCCTGCAGTACACTGTGCTCAGGCTCATTGAAGGAACCGAGTACCAGTTCAGGATCGCAGCCTGCAATGCCGCAGGAGTTGGACCGCCCAGCGAGTCCTCAGAGTGCCGCTTTGCTGTGGATCCATGCAGTGAGTGTTTACAGTCTAACTGCCTAAAGACTGTTTTTATCTCCTCAGACCAGCTTCGTCAGTCTTGACATGTCCTGACATACATGTACTCGCTTTGTTTATGATATTCTGGCCCTCAGATCTTTATTAGGTCAAATGTATTCATGACTTCATCAAACGATCAACAGTATGCAGGATTTTGTGGTTCAGAGTTTGAATCCTGCACACCACAAGTGCAAGAAATTATTATTACCTGCTCTGAGAATCAACACTACTAAAAGTACTAAAAGTATGTTCGGAAGTTGTGAAAATATTTTACACTTGTATTTTATTTTTGGCAAAGACTTGACTCAGTCAGTCAGATGTTATGTATGTCTTGTGCAAAATGTCATATATTTGGTAAAACAAGGTCTAAAGCCTGAAAGTGAAAGCTAATTACTGTATGTTGTAAAGACTGACCTTTCACCCCCTCCCTGCTCCTCTCTTAGACCCTCCCAGCCCACCTGGAGCCCCTGAGGTTAAAGATAAGACCAAGAGCAGCATCACACTTACCTGGAGCCCGCCAGACAAAGACGGTGGCAGCCCCATCAAGGGTTACATCATCGAGGTCCACGAGGAGGGCTCTCCTGATTGGAGGAGGGTCAACCCCGCTGACAAGCTCCACCCGTCCACTGAAATCACCGTCCCTGACCTGAAGGAGGGCAAGAAGTGCAAGTTCAGGATCTACGCTGTAAATGGTGCCGGAAACTCTGAGCCTGCCAGGACGGCTGACATCCTGGTTCAGGACATCCTGAGTAAGATTTTTTGATGATTCTTATGGGTCGTTCAGATCCGATTTTTTCTGGTAGTTCAGACTGTTGATGGTTTTAAATGAAAGGTTGATGAGGGATTTCCTGCAAGTTTGAATGCTATTTACGCTGTACATAAATGATTTATGATGCCACTGAACTTTGCAATGTCCACTTCTACGCTGATGATACCATCTTGTGCAGCAACAGCTCTACCACGAACACATTAGTTTGTTTGATCTTAATCTCAATGAAGCTTAACAAAGATTGTTTACCTGAATATGAAAAAATATATCAGAGCACGCTGGTTTATAAACTGGTGTTTGTTTTTGTGTTTGTTCTCCAGTCGAGCCAATGGTGACTCTGGATGTGAGCGCTCACGATCTACTGAACTGCAGAGCGGGAACAGCCATCAAGATTCCCGCTACCATAACTGGACGACCCATTCCCAAAGTCACCTGGACCTTCGACGGAACCGCAGAGACCGAGAAGAAGAACGAACTCCACACGCTGCCCGTCGACTCAGAGGTCAGACTGACTGTTTATTTATGCAACTCTATATTTATTTAAGTTTCACATACGCCCAAATTCCAATTACTCCAAGTGTTTGCTTTGTTAGTACAATAACTGAAATATAGGCATCTTTATAACCCAAACAGTGGTGAGATTAATTCATTTGTTATGATCATCTTAGTCAAATTCAGTTTTTGTAGTCTGAATTATCCCTTAAAAGAGCCATTGCCAAATGTTGAGCTTTTTTGGGGCTTTTTTAAGAACTAAACATAAAAATTGAAATATGAAATTGCGAGTTCTGACATCATGCAACTGTTTCCTCTCAGATCCACTCCACCGACACGACCTCGGTGGTTGTGATTCCGGAGAGTAAACTGAACCACAGCGGTCGATACATCATCAACGCCGAGAGCCCTGCCGGACACAAGGTGGTCAAAGTCAGAGTCAACGTGCTCGGTAAGTAAAGATTCAAGATTCAAAGGACTTATATGTCACATGCTAATTTAGTGAAATGCAGAGTGGCATAACCTTAGGATGAGCTCAGAAGACTAGCGTGGAATGAAAAATAATTAGAATAAGACTGTAAATAAAAATTTGAAAAATTGACTTGAAATCCACTGAGTCTTCTTGTCTTTTAATATCTTGTTTTATGGATCCACAGACTTGCCTGGACCTCCAAGAGACCTGAAGGTCAGCGATGTGACAAGGGGAACCTGCCGACTCACCTGGAAACCTCCAGAGTGCGACGGAGGCGAAAGAGTGAAGAGCTACTTCATTGAGAGGAGGACTGTTGATGGCAAAGCCTGGACCAAGGTACAACCCCACACCGGCAGCTCTCCCCGCCAATTTTGCTGTTTAAACCGGATAAGACTCTCCAACAGTGCTGTTATTTAGAAAGAACACACTGTTGTCGCTCACATGTAAAGTCGGACACTGATCTTATGTTTCAGGTGAACCCAGCTTGTGCTGCTCAGTCTCTGGTGGTTCCAGATCTGATCAATGGTCAGGAGTACATGTTCCGCATCCGGGCTGAGAACCGCTTTGGGTTTGGGCCGTTCATCCAGACCATCGAGAGGACTAAAGCCAGAGATCCAATTCGTACGTATACTTTATTTTATCATCTGTTTAGGTAGTTTCTGCTGGAGAGTAAGTCACATTTGTTAACAAAATGAAAAGTTTGGACCATTTGTGATTTCTATTTTAATAAATTATGTTTAATTATGTGTCCATCAAACTGTCATACATCCAAACATTTCTCACAAATTCAAGAGGCTTTATAATCTGACTAACCAAACGACAGCACACCTCTGCAGAAAGTTGATCGAATTAGATGTATGTGTTCAGGGATTGAATCAAACTTGTTTTAAACCACACATTGATCATGTTCAAGAGTGTGAAAATTTATTAATTAATTTTCAGACTGTCTTCATAACAAGATGATACATCTCAAGGAGTTTATTCTAATTTAAAGAACGATAAAACTATCTCTTCCAGCACCAGCAGTAAATCTCCAGATCTCCCATCTCAAGGGGGAAACACATTATATATTTTATTTATTAAAAAGTATTACCTTGCTTCTTCTGAACAGTTACCAATATGCAATCTTTTATCGGTTCTGTCTGCAGATCCTCCTGATCCTCCAACGAGGTTGAAGATTCAGAGTGTGAAAAAGAACACGGTGACTTTGACCTGGAAGGCTCCAAAGAACGATGGCGGTTCGCCCGTCACCCACTACAGTGTCGATCTGCTCTGCTGGGACGCCAGCGGTGCCCAGAAGGAGTCCTGGAGAAGGTAAGCCTTCGCCTGAGAGGTCCACATGTGGCTCCTACTAAATAAGACCCAACCTGGGAGGCCTAATCAGGCCAGATGCAGTTCTGTTGGTGAACTCTTCTGTTTTGGTCTGTGGCAGTTTTGAATCGGATCTAAGGCCCTCATTCTTCACTTCTAAAACATTTCCATCGGTTTTGTTTTGCTGGTGGGTTGAATATTACCTGCAGCTGAACTGTCCGTCTTTGCTATGACCTTCAGGTGTAACAGGAGGGACGTGGACACCACCAGCTTCAAGGTGGAGGACCTGACGGAAGGAGACGAGTACGAGTTCCGTGTGATGGCGCACAATGAAGTAGGAGCCAGCCGACCTTCATCTACTGCTGGACCCATCGTCATCCAGGACCAGACCTGTAAGACCAGATCAGGAGTTAATAACAAACTCTCTGAAAATATCCAGACACTTACTGCTGTAGCAATATTTTACAAATGTATTGCCCATCTTGATGTTTTAGCTGTAGATTTTGAATCAAACGTCTTTAAACCACAATATTTGCTGTATTTTACGGTTACTTCAACCCGTTTCTCTCCCTAGAAAGACGAGTGAGGAAGCAAATGTAAAAAATGGCTCATAATCTCCTTATTTTGTGCCACAGGTGCTCCATCCATCGAGCTGAAGGAGTTCATGGAGTTCGAGCAGGGCTCCGACATCAGCATCGTGGCCAAGATCCGCGGCTGTCCGTTCCCCACGCTCACCTGGTTCAAGGCTCCGACCCACAAGCCTGACGACAAAGTGGAAGTCCAGTACGACGAGCACATCAACAAGATCGTGTCTGACGACAGCTGCACACTGCTCATCCAGCAGGGCAAACGTCCCGACACCGGCCTGTACACCCTGGTGGCCTCCAACAGCCTGGGCAAGGCCTCCAAAGAGATGAGGCT
Organism: Lepomis macrochirus; assembly: GCA_024633595.2. Lineage (NCBI taxonomy): Eukaryota > Metazoa > Chordata > Actinopteri > Centrarchiformes > Centrarchidae > Lepomis > Lepomis macrochirus. The sequence goes on from JALXJV020000016.1 coordinate 1,538,759, forward strand.
CAACGTGCTCGGTACAAACATTTCAGCCACTTTTATTTATATTTCCAGGAACTTGTTCAGCCTAGGCAGTAAGCCACCACATCCTGACATATCTCATCTCACGATCATTGTGTCTGTAACGTCTTTACATTCAATGTAAAGCATTTGTCGTGGAAAACAACCCTAAACACAAACACTTAAACCTAAAATTTTATTTCCTCACAGTGTGACGATGTTGCGTCACACCTCAGCGAGCCTCTGCTGCACAACACTGTGGAAAACCCTGAAGCTTTCCAGTAGAGCGGTTAGCGGTGCAGGGCTTGCTCAGGGACAAATGTGGAGGCAGTCCGTGCTGGACTTGAACCAGGAACCCTCTGGTCACCAAGTCCCTACAGACTGAGCTAATGCCATTCAATCAGGAAAAGACTGATGCTTTTAAAACTTTTAATTAAAATTATTAATTAAATTCTGAATTTGTGCTCAGACTAAAAAATACATCAGTGTTGGTCATTTAAAGTAAAGTAATTTGAGATATCACTGTATCCCCATTTTTCTGTTCTTCTATCTGACAATACATCTGTTACACAGCTTATTTTTGGTAGTGCTCATTTTTATCTATTTATTCTTTATTATCCCATATTATTCTATATCTGCCCGTTGTTTAGCCTCACTGAGATTAAAAATCTCTTTCAATCTCTGTCCTGGCCAAAAACAGGCAGCGGAACCACTTCAACAACCATTTCAACAATTACTTCAAAACAAAATCCAAATTTAACAAAGAAGAAATGAAAAATTCTACAAACTCATAAATAAAACACTTTTAAAAAGCCCCATCAATTACCTGAGAGCTGTTTAAAACCGTATATCACAGTGACAGACAGGTGATTCACCTGGATCATTTCTGTCAACTTTGTTTTCTTTCAGGCCGGCCCGGTCCTCCCTCTGCCCCCATTAAGTTTGAGGCGATCGGATCTGAGAAGATCACACTATCTTGGCTCCCGCCGAAGGACGACGGTGGCTCCAAAGTCACAAACTATGTCATCTGGAGGCGTGTGGCCAACAGGAAATCCTGGGTGCCCGTCACCAGCGAGCCCAAAGACCGGATCTGGACGGTTGAGAACCTGATGACGGGACACGAGTATGTGTTCCGCATCATGGCCCAGAACAAGTATGGAGTCGGAGAGCCACTGGACAGCGAACCCGAGGTCGCACGAGACCTCTACAGTGAGTCAGACGTTTAATAAGGATTCTCATTTTCAGACTTTTTTTCATCAGTTACTTATTTGTGCAAAAAAAACAATCCAAAAGTGCCACTCATGGTCACATGGCTGCCATGATGTGTTTACTGTTTACTAAATAAGTACAGGTACAGAGTGAGAATAAAGTGAAAAAGTGTGAATAATAAATACAATATACATAATAGGCCTATATCAAAGTATGTAAAAAACAAATACCATGATATTGCAATTAAAATTTATAATAATAACATAATAGTAATGTTAGTAATATCACTAATCTCACACACTGTGACCTGACCCTGCCGGGTCTCACAGTGAAAAGCTTGATATTAATGATTATGTGAAATTTTAGTAGCAGTGGTCAGAATTCAGCAGGAGATACACTGAATACAGGGGAGTATGTCTCTCTTATGTCAACATTACCTTATCAAAGAACATTTGAAAAAATAGTAAAATGTTAAATTTATCGTGATTTTGATTTTAAGGGATGGTTATGTTATGGTTATGTATTCCAGTATTCACACTGGGGCTGACTGCTCCAGTACACTGCAGTTCACCCTAGAGGACTACTTGTGTCCACTTGGTTTCTACTAACTGGAAACCAAAGCCAGATACAGTTCTGCTGCCAGGCTTTGTGAACTCTCTCTGTTTAGGTCTCTTTGGGCTGATGGTATTTTGGATCGGATCTAATTATCCTTTAGGCTATTTTAGATTGAGTTTTTCAAACTCAACTGACAAATACTTGAATCCTCCAACCTTCTATCCTTTCTGCAGCCGTCCCCGGTCAGTGTGAGAAGCCGACAGTCACCAACGTCACCATGGACTCCATGACCATTAACTGGGAGGAGCCCGAGGACGATGGTGGCACTCCGATCACCGGGTACTGGCTGGAGCGAAAAGAGACAACGGGCAAACGCTGGACCCGTGTCACCCGCGACCCCATCCGTCCCATGGGCCTGGGTGAGTCGTTCGTGGTGAGCGGACTCATTGAGGGATCCCAGTACCTGTTCAGAGTATCTGCCATCAACGCCGCGGGACCCGGACTCGCCAGCCCCACCACAGACCCCATCTTTGCCAGAGACCCCATCTGTAAGAGTCACACTCTATAATCATCAAGTTTGTGTTTTAAATACATAAAGCAGGATGTTAAGCACCTGTCTGTCTCCTCCTGTAGCCCCGCCCTCCCCTCCAACACCGAAGGTGTCCGATTGGACAAAGTCTACAGTGGACTTGGAGTGGATTCCTCCTCTGAAGGACGGAGGCTCTAAGATCATGGGCTACTGGGTGGAGTATAAGGAGGAGGGCACCGAGGCCTGGGTCAAGGTGAGAGGAAATCAGCACTCATCCAAGGACAGGACTTGGTCTTAGAGGTAGAAACTTAGAAACTCCATCTTTGTGTTTTACAGGCCAAGGAGACTGAAATCCGCGGCACCCGGTTGGTGATCAGCGGTCTGAAGACTGGTGGCAAATACAAGTTCAGAGTGATCGCCTTCAATGCTGCCGGTAATGGCGAGCCAGGAGAAGTCCCAGAGGTGCTCGAAGTCAACGACAGAATCAGTGAGTCGGTTTGAAAGTCTACAAGGAAGACGAACCATTGTTCTCTCAACAAGCACATATTTATGGAGTTTGGTTGGACCAAGCAGACTCTAACTGTGAGTTTCTCCACCCAGTTGCTCCTGAGGTCGACCTGGACGCCTCAGTGAAGGAGAGGATGGTGGTCCACGCCGGCGGTGTGATCCGGATCATCGCCTACGTCTCGGGCCAGCCATCTCCGGAGGTCACCTGGAGCAGAGACGGAGCTGCACTGCCTCCTGAGGCTAAAATAGAAACGACTGCCATCAGTTCGTCTCTGGTCATCAAACCCTGCACCAGAAGGCACCTCGGCATCTACACTCTGACCGCCAAGAACGCTGGTGGCGAGAAAACTAAGAACATCACAGTGGAAGTTCTGGGTAAAATACTGTTTGTGTCAAATATGACCACATCTTAAGACTCTTCAGTATTTAAATGTTTTAAATTAAAGCCAGATTGTGTTCTCCCTCAGATGTCCCCGGGCCCGTCGGCATCCCCTTGACCACTGAAAACCTGAGCAACGACTCCTGCAAGATCAACTGGTTCTTCCCTGAGAACGACGGCGGTTCTCCCATCAGTAACTACGTCATTGAGAAACGCGAGGCTGACCGTAAGGCCTGGACCTCGCTGTCCTTCACTGCCAGTAGACAGAATGCCGTGGCTCAAGGCCTCACCACTGGAAAGTCCTACTTCTTCAGAGTGGCCGCGGAGAACGCCATAGGCGTTGGACCCTTCATGGAGACTGCAGCCGAGATCATCATCAAGGAACCAATCAGTGAGTTTAGTTACACAAACATGGTGACCACTGGTCTCTGAAGGTCTGAAAGTTGATATATTACTACTGTAAAGATGAGAGGATGAGGAGGCCAGAAGTAAACACAAATGACTAAATAAATGAGTTTACATCTTCAGATATAAAGAATCGTCTGTGTGTTTGTGCTCCCTTTAGGTGTGCCTGACCGCCCCGAGGAGCTTGAGGTCACCAAGGTCACCAAGGATTTGATCAGCGTCACCTGGAAGGCGCCCAAGTTTGATGGCGGTTCAGAGATCACCATGTACATCCTGGAGGTGCGAATGATTGGCAAGGACAAGTTCACCAGAGTGACGAAGGAGAAGCTGATGGAGAGGAAGTACACTTACGATGGCCTGAGGGAGGGCGACACCTACCAGTTCAGAGTCATCGCTGTCAACGAGGTCGGACCCAGCAAGCCATCATTCTGCACCAAACCAATTACCTGCAAGGACGAACTGGGTGAGGACTGATAAGTAATAGCAGCTTTGATGTGTTTAACAGTTTTTAGATTGATTAGCAACAATCTGTTTCAGTTCATTTCTAATGAAAATCTATAAAAATTTGGTTAAAATATTGGTTCAATTCAAAACAAATCAGTATCATCAGCATAAATTAAGATAAAGATAAAATGCAGCAACCAAATCACTGATATCACTGAGTATAAATTTCCCAGAATCCCCAGTGGATCACTTCTGACTTTTTCTTCTTCTGTTCTTACAGAGCCGCCGACCATCGAGCTGGACTTCCGTGATAAGATCATCATTCGTGTGGGCGAAAGCTGCCTGCTGCAGGGACGCTACACAGGTAAACCTTCTCCATCCATCATGTGGTACCGAGATGACGAAGAGCTGAAGGCCGACAAGCACATCATGTTCAAGAACACATTGACCACCATGTCGCTCGGCCTGATGAAGGCACAGCGTGAGCACAGTGGCAGATACGTGGTGGTGGTGGAGAACAGCACAGGATCCAGGAAGGGAGTCTGCAACATCACAGTTGTCGGTATGTAGGCAGCACGAATGAAGAAAATTGGGGTATTAGGCTGGTATTATCTGCATAAAGTAACAGAAATAAAGACAAAGACGCAACAACAAAATCACTGAAGAGAAGGGGTCCAAGTGGGACACCACAAGTAATACTTATCATATAAATATATAACTTTTCAATTCAACGCTAAACTTTCTGACTTTCTTTTGAATTTTAAAAATACAGTGTGGTTAAAAAATACTTTTTTGGCACCTTAAATTGAGAAATATGTTTCTGCAAAAAAGGTGTTTTATGTGAAAGAAGTGGCCCAGTATCACCAGCGAACCATAATAGAAACAGCAGCTAAATAACTGTACTAATTGAATTAAATTTATTTCAGGGAACCTTAATATAGAGCAGATCTAGACCGTACTATATTTAGATCAGAATAGACCCCTGTGTAACACCACAAGCAATCTGGTGGCTGAATCAAGCTGAAAAGTCAAATCTTTCAGCTCTTGCAGAATGTCTCTGATGGCTAGGTACAGTAATAGAGTTTTTTAATGTGAAAGAAAGAAGACAGGATCATCAGCAAAAAGCAAAGAAATTGGTTTATTTCATGGCCATTTATTTATCCAATAGAAGGGATCTAGGAACAAACCCCGGTGGGACTCCATGAGTAAATGTGCCATCATTTACAAATTGGTTGATCACAACAACATTCCATATTTACAGACTTACACACTGTCATTGTTTCTTTCATGCAGACCGTCCGACTCCTCCTGTTGGCCCAGTGGTGTTTGAGGAGGTGCACAGGGAGTACATGGTCATCTCCTGGAAACCGCCACTGGACAGCGGCGGTGTCGATGTTTCCAACTATATCATTGAGAAGAGAGACACCAACAGAGACATCTGGAACACGGTGACGTCCGCCTCCACTAAGACCACATGCAAGGTGGGTCCAAATGGTTTTTCAACCAAAATCCAGGCAGTTTCAAAGATTTAGAGACACCAAAATGGGTACCTGACCCAAAATACCTGTTTTCCACAGTTGAGAGAGGTTCAAATTGTTGTTTTTTTTCTCTCAGATCCCCAAACTAACGGAGGGCAGGGAATACATCATGAGGGTCTCTGCTGAGAACATGTACGGCATCAGTGACCCTCTGGAGTCGGAGGAGATGAGAGCCAAAGATCTCTTCAGTACGTTCTGTTGCACACTGTGTTCACTTCATTTCAGTTCTCCTCCCTAAAATCCTAAATCCAAATCATGTCATTCACTCATTTCTTTTTATCCTCCATGGACACTGTTTAAAGCAGTAAACACTCTGTAAAATGAAAATGTCTGAGAATTGTTTAATGGATTTTTTACCGTATTTGAATTTGTTATTGTAAAATTGTGGCGACACAGTGTCAGAGGTAAAGCAAATTCCTGAGATGATCGTGAACGTGCAGAAACTAGTTAAAAGTTAATACAGCAGAATAATACAGCAGAAATACTATATCCTAAATGTTTTTTCTGCATTGGAACACAAACATAAAAAGAGCCCCGATAACCCAGTTTTTCTTCTGCGGCCCCTCTCCAGGAGTCCCTGAGGCCCCAGAAATGCCTACGGTCAGAGAGGTGTATGGCACCAATGCTCTGGTGCTGTGGAACCGGCCTCGTGACGGCGGGAAGCCCATCACCAACTACATCCTGGAAAAGAAGGAGCCCACAGCCAAGAGGTGGTCCAGAGCCACCAGAGAGCCGCTGTACCCGGCCACTCAGTACCGAGTCCAGGACCTGATTGAGGGCTGCGAGTATGAGTTCAGGGTGATGGCAGAGAATGAGCTGGGAACTGGAGACCCCAGCGTCCCCTCCAAACCCATCCTCGCCAAAGATCCCATCGGTCAGTGTGACTATACTATACTATTTTTCTCTGTACATTATTTTGTATTAGTGTTTTCTTTCAGGGGACCCTGAGTCTGACAATAAAGTTGAATTAAAACTGAAATTTATAACAATATTAGCATAGCTCATTATATTTGGTTTTTAATAAGTTCTTTAAGTTCAAGTGTGTTTGTCATTATTTACAAATGCAGCACATACAAAATATAATTCAGATATTTATGTATTCATAAACTTACTTATTTAAACTCTTACATATTCAATCTTCCTCCAACGCTGTCACCATACACACATTATTGAAATATAATACTTAGAAAACCTTAAAGTGAAATATTGCATGTCTCTGTCTTTTCTACCAGGTTTAACAGGTTGCTAACCTTTAAAAAACATTTTGCCCATAAGGTTTACAGTCCTCTTTGATATTTTGTCCTTACAGTGCTTCCCAGCCCTCCAGTGACCCCCGAGGCCTATGATAAGACCAAGGATTCCGTCAGCCTGAAGTGGAAGTTGCCCCGACACGACGGAAAAGGCCGGATCTTCGGGTACCTTGTCGAGTACAAGAAGGCTGGTGCTGTGGAGTGGAATCAAGCCAACGAGACCCCGGAGCAGTGCCCCGACCTCCACTACGTGGTGACGGGCTTGACCGATGGACTGGAGTACACCTTCAGGATCTTCACGGTCAACGCTGCTGGCAAATCTGACCCTGCCTACGTCAAAGAGAACATCAAAGTCCACGACAGAATGGGTGAGGGGTTCATTCACAAATCTATATGGCATCAGATTTTTCAGCACTAATTATTTTAGTTTAGTTTATGTGTCTAGCATTGTGTTTGCTAACAAATTTGTTTATGTTCAGTGTTATTGGAAATTTACTGACTGTAGTTTCCACAGTATCTATTATAACAGATGGTATAGTGCTAATACAGTTTTTACGTGTTTACTTTTTTATTCCCCAAACATGTAAAAAGATTTCCAGTATATACAAAAATCATGTTTGAGTTAAACTGTTAGTGTTGACCAGTGTATGCACTTTCTGTATATATTGATGCCAGTAAACATATTCCCATTTTCCTCCACAGAGGAGCCAGAGTTGCTGCTCGACGCCAACATGGCACGTGACCACCTGGCCATGCTGGGCACTGACATCTCCCTGAGTGCCGTCATTAAGGGTGTACCAACGCCCACCGTCAGCTGGAAGAAGAACGATGGTGACGTTCCTTCTCACATCACTGTTGCAGTCACCGCCACCGGCAGCAAAGTCTTCATCCCTAAGTGTGTCCGTGCAGACTCCGGTAACTACACTATCACTGCGGAGAATGCTGCTGGAAAGAAATCAGCAACAGTTGCTGTGCTTGTGCTGAGTAAGTGAAACGCCCACCAACACAGTTTTGGAATTTGGTTAGTTGTTTCCTGTTTAAAATAATATACAGGGTGTTTGGTCTGTGTCTTACCATCAAAAAAACTACATTTGAGTTTAGTATATTTGTGAATTTTACCAAATTTTGTTCCCACCAGACAAGCCTTCTCCTCCCAGAGACCTTGTGGTCTCTGAGGTGACCAGCGAGTCTGCCTACCTGACTTGGAAAGCTCCTGAGGACAATGGCGGCGCCGTCATCTCCCACTACGTTGTGGAAAAGAAGGATGTGGCCGCCGAGCAGTGGGTGCCCGTGTCTGCAGCCAATAAGAAGCTGAGTCTGATGGCCATGTACCTAATGGAAGGAATCCAGTACCTGTTCAGGGTTGCTGCTGAGAACCAGTTTGGCAGAAGCGCCTATGTGGTGACTAAGACTCCCATCAAGGCTATTGATCCTCTCTGTGAGTATAAATAATAATGTGTAATTTTACTTAGAAGATGATAATGATTTTTTAATAATTTTATGTAAATCTTGCCACAGATACAGGACACTGATCACAGTTTATAGTTTGTACTCTCTACCATGGCATTTCATAGCTCGCTAATTACATTAATACACTATCTGTGCTATAATGTATGTTGTAAGAATATGTATGTGTTCTGGAGGCACACATAGTACACTCTATGGAAACAAATTCCCCCTAAAAGATAATAAAATCTAAATTGTGAAGCATCCAAATCCTGACAGAACTCTCATTGACTATCCACAGAGCAAGACAACAAGAGTGCTTTGGTTTTTTTATGTTGTCATGAAACAAAATTCCTACAACGAAATAGAAAACAAAACATTCTAGCAGCAAAATTTTAGGAGCAGTAAATTAAGAATGTCAGCAATCAACAGTTTCAGAATATTCTATGCTATCTCTGAAAATGTTCAGCAAATCTACATAAATCAGAAATTCAATTTTTCTTTCCTGGACATTTTTCAGATCCTCCTGGCCCACCCAAAAACCTGCACCACACTGATGCAGACAAGACAGAGGTGTGGTTGGCATGGGAGTGGCCTGACCGCACTGGCGGAAGTGAAGTCACCGGCTTCATTGTGGAGCACCAGGAAGAGGGCCAGACTGACTGGGTCACCTTCAAGACCGTCAGCAACAACCACACCCACGTCACCGGTCTGGAGGAGGGCAAGACTTACCGCTTCAGGGTCAAGTCTCAGAACGCCATTGGTGTAAGTCGTCCTGACACCAGCGTCCCCGTCACCTGCCAGGAGAAGACATGTAAGAAACTGGATTCTTGTGGAGTTATTTCTTAATGAGGATGCTGCTTCTGTCCACCATACAGGCCTGAAAACAGTCTAATATAGTTGATGTTTTGTTCTCTTTCAGTGCCACCAACTATTGAAGTTGACGTGAAGCTTATTGAAGGTCTTGTTGTCAAAGCTGGCAGTGCCATTGTCCTTCCAGCCAAGATGACAGGTATCCCCACTCCCACTGCTAAATGGATGACCGATGGCAAGGAGATCACATCTGAGGCACGCCATCACATTGAGTCTACGGAATCCTCGACCATTCTCAGTATCTCGGAGAGCCAGAGAGGAGACACCGGAGAGTACACCCTCACTGTGGCCAATCCTGCAGGCAGCAAGACCGTTGCCCTGCATGTGACTGTGCTGGATCTTCCAGGTCCACCTATCGGACCTATCAACATCTTGGAGGTCACCCCTGATTACATGATGATCCAATGGAGGGCACCAAAGGATGATGGTGGGACGCCCATCACCAACTACGTGGTGGAAAAGAAGGATGTGAAGAAGCCATGGGAGCCCTGGTCTGTTGTTAGCTCCAGTGGCACTAGCACCAAGGCCAAGGTGTCCAGACTGGAGAAGGGCCGTGAGTACATTGTCCGTGTCCGTGCAGAGAACAAGATTGGCATCGGTGCTGGACTTGAGAGTCCTCCCACTATTGCCAAGCACATGTTCAACCCTCCTGGCCCACCCGGCCCACCAGAGTGCTCTGATATCACAGAGAATGCTGTGACAGTGGAATGGACCCTTCCTGACTATGATGGAGGCAGCCCCATCAGTGGCTATGTGATTGAACGCAGAGAAATGACTGGAAAGTGGATCCGTGTTAACAAAACCCCTGTGCTGGACCTCAGATACAGAGTCTCAGGTCTGTTTGAAGGCAACAGCTATGAGTTCAGAGTGTTTGCTGAGAACATTGCAGGTACCAGCGAGCCATCTGCCACCTCTGATCCCATCAAGGCCACTCGCGCCATCACCAAACCTGGACCCCCTAGTAATCCTAAGCTGAAGGACTGGAGCAAGTCCTATGCTGACATCTGCTGGATCAAGCCTACAAGAGACGGTGGCAGTCCTATCCTGGGCTATGTGGTTGAGGCTCAAAAGTCAGGAACTGCCCAGTGGGACAGAATCAACAAGGACCTCATCAAGATTTGTGCCTACAGAGTGCCAGGCCTCATTGAAGGAATGGAGTACAGATTCCGCATCAGAGCCACCAACAAGGTTGGAGACAGTGAACCCAGAGAGCTTGCTGAAACAGTCTTGGCAAAGGACATCCTGGTGCCCCCAGAGGTTGTTGTCGACATGTCTTGCCGCGACTCTCTGACAGTCAGGGCTGGCCAGATCATAAGTTTGATCACTAGGGTGAAGGGCAGACCAGACCCAGACATCACATGGACCAAGGATGCCAGAGCATTGTCTCGGGACAAGCGTACTGACATAAACAACAACTACCCTCTGTGTGAACTGGTCATCAGTGATGCCGTCAGGGCAGACTACGGTAAATACGCCATTGTCGCTAAGAACAGTAGTGGACAGGCACAGGCCACCATTATTGTTAATGTCCTGGACACACCAGGACCTTGCCAGAACCTCAAAGTGGCCTACGTAACCAAGAACTCCTGCATGGTATCCTGGGAGAACCCGGAGGACAATGGAGGCACTGAGATCACTCAGTACATTATTGAGTGCCGTCAGCCCAGCCAGAGAGGATGGACAGTGGTCTCCAATGACTGCACCAAGCGCCTCATTAAGGCCCCTCTTACTGAGGGCTGCGAGTACTTCTTCCGTGTCAGTGCAGAGAACAAAATCGGTGCTGGTCCTTCCACTGAGTCCAAGACAGCTGTCCTTGCTGTTGATCCCATTGAGAAACCTGGTGAACCCACTGACTTCCAAATTTCTGAGATTGGCAAGACCTTCTGCTTCCTCAAGTGGAAGAAGCCAGACTACGATGGCGGCAGCCGTAACCTTGGTTATCATGTTGAAAAGAAGCCAAAGGAGGCTGAGGAGTGGGAGAGGCTTCACAAGGGTGCAATCAAGGAGACTTACTTCATGGCTGACAGGTGCATCGAAAACCAGATCTACCAGTTCAGAGTTCAGACAAAGAATGAGGGAGGTGAGAGCAACTGGGTGACTACAGCTGAAGTCCTGGTTAAGGAACAGCTTGTGCAGCCTGAAATCAAGATTAAACTGGATGGAACGCTCGTGGTCAAGGCAGGAGACTCCATTCCTATTGAAGCAACAGTGACAGGCAAACCTCAGCCTGATGTCAAATGGACCAAAGATGAGGGTACAGAGGAGATAAAGAAGGGCCCCAGGCTTCAGCTCGAAACTGGTGCTGGCTTCTCAAAGCTGCTGCTTACCGGCGTTAGGCGCACCGACAGTGGCAAATATGTTGTTACTGCCACCAACAATGCAGGAACCTGCTCTGCTCATGCTAAGGTCAATGTACTGGATAGACCTGGCCCTATTAGGGATCTCAAGGTGTCTGGTATTACCATCGACAGGTGCCATCTGGCCTGGGAAGTCCCAGAGGATGATGGCGGCTGCGAAATCTACAACTACATTATTGAGAAATGTGAAACCAAGAGGGGAGTCTGGTCGGTCCACTCCAACGCTGTCATCACCAATAAAGCTAATGTCACCCGTCTTATTGAGGGTAATGAGTATATCTTCAGAGTCCGTGCTGAGAATAAGATGGGTCCTGGCCCTGCAGTGCAGAGTGAAGCCATTGTTGCCGGCACCCAGTTCAGTGTACCTGGCACTCCTGAGGCACCAGAGGTCACCAAGATTGCTAAGGAGGAGATGACTGTGGAGTGGTCAGAGCCCGAGAAAAATGGCGGATCGCCAATCACAGGCTATCTTTTGGAGAAGAGAGAAGAGCATGCCGTTAGGTGGTCTCCTGTCAACAAGGATCCAATCCCTGGAACTCGTCTGACAGTAACTGGACTCCTGCCCCTCCATGACTATCAGTACAGAGTAAAGGCTGTCAATGAAATTGGCATCAGTAACCCAAGCAAGCCTTCACGTGCCATCACTGCCAAGGACGCAGTAGGTATGTAACTAATAATAGTGTTTTCATTGTGTTTAATATCGATTTGTTGACAAATGTTGCTAATGTAAAACAGCTATAGACAAAATATATGGCTTCATCTTCACGCACCCCTATGGCTTCTTACAGAGCCTCCTGCACCTCCTACCAACTTGAAGGTCCTGGACAGCACCAAGTCCACTGTCACCCTGGGCTGGACCAAGCCTGTATCCGATGGTGGAGCTCCCCTCATTGGCTACGTTGTGGAGATGAGGGCACAGGGAAGCGCCAAAAAAGGAGACGATGGTTGGAAGAGGTGCAACGTGGCGGCTCAGCTGATCGTGTGCGAGTTCACAGTCACAAGTCTGGATGCAACGCTTGTGTATGAATTCCGAGTGTCTGCTCAGAATCAGGTGGGCATGAGCCTGCCCTGCAACCTGGAGGGTGCTGTCATCCCCAGGGAGATTCTAGGTGAGGACATCATTGTTTTGTTTGTTTTGTTTATGACAACTACATGATTTAATGACAACGTGGGGGAGGAACTAGGGATAAAATGGAATCTGTACTTGCAACATCAAGCTGACACTTGCACTGGCACTGTTTCTTCCAACAGAGGCGCCCGAGATTGACATAGATGCTGACCTGAAGCAGGGACTGACAGTGAGAGCCGGCTGTCCCATCAGACTATGTGCCACCATCAGAGGTAGACCACCTCCTAAGGTCACATGGAGGAGGATGGGCATTGACAACGTGGTCAGGAAGGGAAAAGTTGACATCATTGACACCATGACCTTCCTGGTCATCCCCGACAGCACCCGCAATGACTCTGGCAAATACTGCCTTACTGTACAGAGTGCTGCTGGAGAGAAGGCTGTGTTTGTCAATGTTAAGGTTCTGGGTAAGTCCTAGTTTTCTTGTAATTAGTAAATACAAGTTGAAGTTAGTAGTAGTCAACAAATAATGCTTACCTCCATCAAAATTAAATTTTTAAGCTGAATCAAAAGTACTAATTCAATTTTCATTCATTTTTATCTAACAGACACTCCAGGACCTGTGATGAATCTGGAGGCTACCGACATCAAACAGACATCAGCCATGCTGTCCTGGAGTCCTCCTGAGATTGATGGTGGCAGCGAGGTCACTCACTATATTGTTGAGAAGCGTGAGATTGACCGCAAGACTTGGGCAACTGTCAAGGCCGAAGTTGAGAAGGACAAGGTTCCCTTAAAAGTCAGCGGTCTGATGCCGGGCACCGAGTACTACTTTAGAGTCACAGCTGTCAACGAGTATGGTTCTGGTGTTCCCAGAGTGTCACCCACTTCCTACCTGGCCTCTGATCCTGTCAGTACGTATTGTCTCTTATACAAGACCAGACTTCGACTCCACAACTAAAAGCTCACTCACTGTTTTCAGTTGACTCTTTTCATCATTTAATCATCATTCATGACAGACACTTTAAGACACCCTGCTGATTTCCTTTTTCAGGCAAGCCCGATCCTTGTGAGAAGATCGAGGTTCTGGAGATCACTAAGAACAGTGCCACAATCGGCTGGACGAAGCCTGCAAGGGACGGTGGAGCCAAGATCGATGGTTATGTAATTGAATACATCGAGGTCAAACCTCCTCCAGAGCCTCCAGCACCTGTGGAGGTCTGTCAAACTGATTCTTCTCTGTCTGATTCAGTCAATTGTTGATTTCATAACTCTGCTATTATACTATAGGAATGCAGTAAATAAATTAAGATTTGTCCAAAAAAATACTCACTGCCATTTTACAAAAATATATGTTCTTGCAGAATTTTGTAATTGAAGTTCAAACGTTCTTATTATTGACTAAACTTGAAAATTATGAATCTACAACCTTCAACAGGTTCCAGAGGGAGAGGAAGCTCCTCCACCACCTCCACCACCTCCAGTGGTTGAGGAAGAAGAGGAGGCAGAACCTGAAAAGGAAGTCTGGAACGCCTACACTACAGTGAAAGGTTTGAGCATCAGCATCAGCGGCCTGAAGGAGGGCAAGAGGTACAAGTTCAAAGTGGCTGCCAAGAACATGATGGGCATGAGCTCATTTACCGAGACCCGGCAGCCGGTCGAGATCAAGGAACAAATGTGTAAGTTGTTATTTCAGATTAATAAATATTTCTATCAGCTGGGGCTTTAAAGATAAAAGCTCTTTTACAATTTTTTTTTCTTGTCATGAAGTACGGAGAAATAGAGCTGAGCAGGATGCCTAACTTGATCATTTGAAGTAAAGGTTGTAAATAAGGCAGAATGTTGAAATGAATACAGTTAGTTTTAGCCATTATCCCATGTTTTATTTTGAAATAACAAGTATTTGTGCTGAGAGTAACACGCAGTAGTAAGATCCAGGGATAACACTAATTAAGACCACCATCTTTCCAATCGAATGAGTCATTTCTGATGTCCTCACTCACAGTGGAGCCAAAGATTGTCATGACAGAGACAGCGAGTGCCAGAGCCGGAGCCAAGCTCAGGGTGGAGGCGGTGGTTTCTGGAAAACCTGCCCCAACTTGCAAATGGTTGCGTGGTGAAGATGCGGTAGTCTCGTCCAGCCGTCTGGCCGTGCACCAGTCCGGCAACCTGTGTGTCCTGATCATCAAAGACGTGTCAAGGACTGACAGCGGAGAGTACAGCCTGGTGGCTGAGAACAGCTCGGCAAAGGTGGTCCAGGCCCTGAAGATTGTCATCAGAGGTCAGTGTTAGAAGAAGAAAAGAAAAGATTAGAGAAAATAATCTTGAAGAATATTTTGGCTCAGACAAAATTACATCAAGTGATTGAGATTTTTGAGTTTAAATCTGACGATTCTGTGTGTTTTAGACATCCCCGGTCCTCCTGAGGGCCCCGTGGAGATCAGCGACATTGACGCTGACGCCTGCTCCCTGTCCTGGAACAAACCACTCGAGGACGGAGGCAGCAATATCACTAACTACGTGGTGGAGAAATGCGATGTGAGTAGAGGCGACTGGGTGACAGCTGCCTCTTCTGGCCTGAAGACCGGTTGCAGGCTTGGGAAGCTTATCCCTGGGAAGGAGTATGTTTTCCGAATCCGTGCTGAGAACCGCTATGGTGTGTCAGACCCCATTCAGTCTGACAGGATGGTTGCCAAGTTCCCCTTTGGTAAGTTTAACTGAAATATGTCCCTGTGAAGTAGTTCTAGATGGAAGCTTCCCTCTAACTGGTTTTGTCATCACAAACAATCATAATTGGTTTTTGTTTGCAGATGTTCCTAGCGAGCCCCTCAACCTCTGCATCAACAAGACCAACAAGGACTGTATGTTTGTGGCCTGGGATAAACCTGAGAGCGACGGTGGCAGTCCCATCACGGGTTACTACATTGAGCGTAAGGAGAGGAACAGTCTGCTATGGGTGAAGGCCAACGACACCGTCGTCCGCACCACTGAGTACCCGTGTGCCGGCCTCATCGAGGGCCTGGAATACACTTTCAGAGTGTCTGCAATTAACCGTGCTGGCCAGGGCAAACCAAGCAAGAAGACTGACTTTGTCACTGCCAGAACACCTGTTGGTAGGTTTGCCACCGACCAACACTACAAAAGCCATAAGCTTTATTTTATTCATTTAATTTAGTTTTCTTATCTTTGTTCATTTGTCTCCTTGTGTCAAAGACACTCCTGGTAAACCTGAGGTCCTGGACATAACCAGGAACTCTGTCACTCTGGTTTGGACCCGTCCTAAGAACGACGGTGGCAGTAAGATCATTGGCTACTATGTTGAGGCCATGCGGGTGCCGGGAGACACCTGGATACGCTGCAACACCAGCAGCCAGAATGTCCCAAGGGAGGAGTATACAGTGACGGGCCTGGAGAGAGACCTGCAGTACCAGTTCAGAGTCATTGCCAAAACTGCTGTCAACATGAGCAAACCGTCTGAGCCTACAGATCCTGTCCTGGTCTGTGCTGAGAATGGTGAGAGATTTTGATTTAACACTTTCATACACAGGCTGATAAACCAGTGACTTTAATCACATGTCCGGATATAATGTCTGTTAAGAATATTTTTTTAAATGGGAGTCTCACAGACATGAGTTTAATTAAGTTTATCTTATCTTTACAAATACAGTTCCTCCAAGGGTGGAGCTTAATGCCAGGATGCAGAAGGGTTTTAAAGTGAAGGCTGGAACTACAGTCCTCCTGGAGGCTGAGGTGTTTGGTAAGCCTATGCCCAGAGTCACTTGGAAGAGAGGCGATGATAGTCTGAAGTCAGGTGAAGGCCAAGTCATCACCCAACAGAGGCATCACTTCCAGTTGGAGATGACGGCTGTTACGAAGGAGCACACAGGAACCTACACCATCCTGGCAGAGAATGCCAGTGGCTCCAAGACTGCCGAAATACAGGTCAACGTCCTCGGTGAGTACTTTTTTCTTTTATTTATGGATGTCAGACACAGTGCAAAGATACAAGTGGGAGGTTTTTCACAGTCTGTGACTTGTATCACATTAAATTCGGCATGATGTGCCACAGCTTCACCAGTCAACATGCTGTACTCAATAGGCTGGTTATATTGTGTCTCCACAGATGTGCCTGGCCCTCCTGCCAGTGCTAAATACATCGAGGTGTTTGCCACCAGTGTCAAGATGTCCTGGGAGCCTCCTCTGAAGGACGGTGGCGGCAACATCAGCAACTACATTGTAGACAAGCGAGAGACCAGCAGAGCTAACTGGGCCCTGGTTTCCTCCAAGATCAAGGGGGGACATCCTTGAGCTTAACGTGGAGAAGCTGATCGAGGGTCACGAGTACCAGTTCCGAATTCGGGCGGAGAACATGTGGGGGGTTGGAGACCCCCTTGTCACCAACCCTGTCATTGCCAAAAACCCATTCAGTAAGTCATCACTAGCATTTCCTCTGGGTTCATACATCACTGTAACAAATGCCGATGGCCGTAAAGAAGATTAGCAGTCAGTGCTGCAGTTTAAACTGGAGGAGTGGCGAAGTTATTGACCAGATTTGGTTGCTTAGTTTAAACTTAAAATATATTTTAATATCTAAACTAAAACCTAAACCTAACCTTTGGTGTTACTTCCAGCTGTCCCTGGCCCTTGCGAGGCTCCAGTGATCACCAATGTGACCAAGGATTGTATGACTGTGAGCTGGAAGGAGCCTGCTGATGATGGAAAGTCGACCATTCTGGGTTACATGCTGGAAAAGAAAGAGACCAAGGAGTTGAACTGGACCAAGGTAAACAGGAAGCCCCTGACAGAGAGGACCCTGGACATTACAAGTCTCACAGAGGGAGTTGAATACGAGTTCAGGGTCATTGCTGTCAACGTGGCAGGGCTTGGCAAACCCAGCGACCCCTCCACTGGCACTACCGCACAGAATCCCATCAGTGAGTCTCATAATCTCTAAAAACTTTGCCTAGTATCTTCTTAATGAAATAAAGTGTGTACTACTGTTCTGTATGTGAACTGACCTGGGTCAATGTGCTTGTCACCAGCTCCTCCTGGCCCTGTTGTGAATCCTACTGTGATGGACACCACCCACAGCACCATCAGTCTCTCCTGGACCGCCCCCGCCAACAATGGAGGAAGCCCCATCATTGGATACTTGGTGGAGAGCAAGCGGACCGACACCACTGACTGGATACGCTGCAACGTCCCCAGGAACCTGCAGGAGACCAACTACACCATCCAGAACCTCATAGACAAGGCAGAGTATCAGTGCCGCATCACTGCCGTCAACAAGGTCGGCTTCGGCGAGCCAGTTGAAGTACCCGGCAAGCATGTTGCCAAGGACATCATTGGTACGTCTGATTTAGGTTTTTGAACTGCATTTAGTTTAAGTATGTGAAGTAGAATGGAGGTATACAAGATCCAACCTGGAATTTTTTGTTATTTAAAACTGGTCCAAACATGGAAAAGTGCAGCATATTCATAGTGAGCTGGATTAAGACTGCATAAAAACTAACAGAATAATTTAAGGTGGTTAATGTCATGTTAGCCTGGTTCACTTAGGCCTTATTTTTTATAAAGGGGCCATAGTGAATGTCCCTTTAACTCGACAACCCTGGCCGATTAGATAATATTCTTATCATATACGCTTTTCAGTAACGCTTTTTATTATAAAAGAGAACAAAATGAGCAGTATTTTACTCAATTACTCATAAAATAGGCCTTTGCAGCTGTACCAATACAACAATAAGACTCACACTGTCCTGTGTGTGCGTTCATGCAGTTGCTCCCGAGGCAGAGCTGAGCGCAGAGCTGAAGGAGGGCCTGGAGCTGAATGCCGGAACCGTCATGAGGCTCGCGGCCACCATCAAGGGCCGTCCCACTCCCAGGATCACCTGGGCAAAGATGAACACCAACATCAAGGACCGCCAGGGCATTGTCATCAAATCCACCAACACGGACACCATGGTGATGGTGGAGAATGTCAACAGATATGATGCTGGCAAATACATTCTGAATCTGGAGAGCTCGGCTGGCATGAAGATGTACACCATCGTTGTCAAGGTTCTTGGTGAGTGAAACACTATCATTAAGTAAGCAAAAGTATTTATCTACAATTTTGTTTGCATTAATTCTACTCTTACTGACTGAGGTTAGCCACACACGGTTGGAATCATCAACTAATACGATCTGTTTTGGGTTTAGGTCAACATTTAACAGACTGTTATAAAGTGTTTTTGTATCATTCCAGACACTCCTGGACCACCGGTCAACCTAATGGTGAAGGAGACATGCAAGGACAGCTCCTACATCTACTGGGATGCACCTCTGATCAACGGTGGCTATGAGGTCACCCATTACATTGTGGAGAAGCGTGACACTGAGAGGAAAGCCTGGTCCATCGTCTCCAACAACTGCACCAAGACATCATTCAAGGTGCCAGACCTGGATGCCGGACGGTCCTACTGCTTCAGAGTGTCAGCAGTTAACCAGCTCGGTGTTGGAGAGTGTTGCGAGACAGCCGACTCAGTCAGAGCATGTGGTGGGTTTAATGATAACAGACTTTTCAGTTTGACCTTCTTTTGTTTTATGGTCTTGCAAATATACTAATTGCACTCATTTTACTTTGTCAGAGGAGCCTGGGCCTGTCATGGACTTCAAGACCCTGCTGGTTAACAAGGACTCTTGTACTCTAAGCTGGAAGAAACCACTCACCGATGGTGGCAGTCGCATCATCTGCTATGTGCTAGAGGTTCTCAATGGTGACGACAAGTACAAGGAGCTGATGAGGTCCAAAAACATGCAGTACAGTGCCAAAGACCTAGTGGAGAACAGAGAGTACACCTACAGAGTCAAGGCTGTGAATGACTCAGGAGAGAGCGCTGCCAAGGAGCTGACAGTGGTCGCCAAGGACCAGATCAGTGAGTGACCATGTCCATATTTTTAAAACTTACTGAAAAATATAAAATAGCTATTTAAGAAAATGTGTTTAAAGCACTGCTTTAAAAATACTCATTCGTTCTCCTCTGCAGTTCATCCCAACTGTGACTTGAGGGAGCTGCCCAACATGTGCTACATTGCCAAGGAGGGCAGCACTGTCCGTCTGAAGATCCCGATCATCGGCAAACCTCCGACCAAGGTTTCCTGGAAGAAGGGAGATGACGAGGATCTGACAGACACTGGTCGAGTGTGCGCAGAGTCCTCTTCAGTCAACACCACCTTGCTGATCAGAGACTGCCAGAGGAGTGATGCTTCCAAGTACACCATCACCCTGAGAAACTGTGCCGGAAGCAAGGAGTCCACCATTTTCATCAGGTAGGAATCACACGGTACCAGGGCATGTTATTTCAGAAAGTGTAATACAACATGAAGAATATTTACCTCAAAAATGGATCACGTTCAGCAGTCGTATATCCATGCATTACTAGCTATATTTAAATAAATGAAAAAGATCTTAATGTCCCCTGTCTCCTTTCAGGGTGGTGGGTAAACCTGGCATCCCAGTTGGACCCATTAAGTTCAAAGATGTCACTGCTGATGGGGCTACACTGAAGTGGCTCACTCCTAAGGATGATGGTGGCTCAGAGATCACAAACTACATCCTGGAAAAGAGGGACTCCATCACCAACATGTGGGTAACTGTGTCCTCCACTGTGGAGACTAACACCATGAGGGTGACCGGACTCCATGAGGGCACAGAGTACATCTTCAGAGTCTGTGCTGAGAACAAGTACGGTGTTGGAGAGGGACTCAAGTCTGAACCCATCGTTGCTAAACATCCATTCAGTAAGTGACTGAAACTCGTATAATTTAACAACTGAATGTTTGATGTTCAATTTCAAAAAATGAGTTTCTCCTCACGTTACAAAATCACTGTTTTTCTACAGATGTTCCTGATGCACCTCCTCCACCTCAGATCCTGAGCATGCGCCATGACTCTGCTTACCTGGCTTGGTCTGACCCAAGGAAGACTGGAGGATCTCCCATCACAGGTAAAGTCATGTTATTTACATACTATATATTTGCTTCTTATAGCACTTTAATTGATATCTATATGATGTGGGTGAAGTGTGTGTGCTAAATTATGTTTTTCCCTCTTTGGTACCTTGTTCAGGCTACCATGCTGAGTTCAAGGAGAGGAACAGTATGTTGTGGAAGAGGGCGAGCCCGACCGCCTTGAGGATGAAGGAACACAAGGTAACTGGGCTGACTGAAGGTTTGGAGTATGAGTTCCGAGTCATGGCAATCAACCTGGCTGGCATCGGCAGACCAAGTGCACCCACAGATCCACAGGTGGCCCTGGATCCCATTGGTAAGTGTAAAAAGTGTCAACGAGCATAACAAACGATTAATCCTGTAAAATATGCAACAATGCATTGATATTTTTTTCTATCTGCCTCATTAGATGCCCCTGGTAAACCTGATGTGATCAGCATCAGCAGAAGCACCGTGACCCTCCAGTGGACAGAGCCACAGTTTGATGGTGGCCACAGATTGACTGGCTACATTGTTGAGAAGCGCGACCTGCCTTCTAAGATCTGGGTGAAGGCCAACAACGTGAATGTTGTGGAGCCTGCATTCACTGTTACTGATCTGCAGGAGGGCTGCAAGTACGAGTTCAGAATCAGGGCGAAGAATGCGGCAGGAGCTCTCAGCCCACCCTCCGAGCAGACAGACACCATTATCTGCACAGATGAATATGGTGAGATCTGGAACCATCTAAGATGTTGCCTCACTTGCATCACTTTCAATGATTATCTTGCCATAATGCATGATAAATTAAGTTTTTCCTATTTTGTCCAACAGCTTCACCAACCATTATTATCGACGCTCAGGTGAAGGAGGGTCTGACGGTCCGAGCCGGTGATACAATTGTGATCACTGCCACAAGTATTTTAGGCAAACCAGCACCAACCTCATGTTGGTCAAAGGGAGGAAAGTATTTTAAACCTTCTGATCTTGTTCATATTGAGACCACTGCAACATCCTCTACTCTGTCAATCAAGTATGCTGGCAGGAAGGACTCTGGGGAGTACATCATCACTGCCAGCAACCCCTTCGGTGTAAAGGAAGAAACTGTTAAGGTCACAGTTCTGGATGCTCCTGGTACTCCTGGACCCATTGAAAGCACTGGTGTCTCCTCTGAAAAGGTCACTCTTGCATGGACAGCTCCTACAGAGGACGGAGGCTCTCCAATCAAGTATTACACTCTGGAAAAGAGAGAAACCACCCGCCTGCTCTGGACTGTCCTGGAAGAGAAGGTCATTGACTGTCACTATGTTGCCAGCAAGCTGATTGCGGGCAATGAGTACTTCTTCAGAGTCTCTGCTGTTAACCAGTATGGTGCCAGTGAGCCATCTCACTCTGAGGCGGTCAAGATGGTTGATAGATTTGGTATGTGCAGTTACATTATGTTCCTCAATGCATTTTACTTCCTACATTTGGAATACACTTTTATAGATAAAATGTCCCTTGGAGAATAATACAAACTACTTAGTTTCATGAATGCGTGTGTTCTATCTATATGTAGGTCCTCCTGGTCCACCATCTAAACCAGAAGTTGAGAAAGTCGATGGACATTCAGCCACTGTGACCTGGAGGAGACCGACTGAGGATGGAGGAAGTGACATAATAGGTTACTGTGTTGAGAAGAAGGAGAGAAAGGGTATGAGATGGATCAGGGCATCTAAGAAATCCATTGCTGAGTTCAGCTATGAAGTCACTGGTCTCACTGAGGGCGTGGAGTATGAGTTCCGTGTTCTTGCTGAGAACAGAGCTGGCTTTGGAGAGCCAAGTGAGCCATCTATGCCTGTCAGAACAATAGTTGTTGCCTGTAAGTAAAAAAAAGTCTTCTAGCTGATTAAAGCAAATTGCCCACCAGATTCCAATATTAAAAATTGTCTTGTTAAGATACTAAGTTAAATTTCCAGTTTTTACAGAATGCTTGATTTAGTTTTAAAAGACACTAACCATTTCTCTTATGTCTGGCAGATGTGCCTGGACCTCCAGTTAATCCAAGAGTCACAGACACAACTAAGACCACTGCCACTCTGAACTGGGGAAAACCTCTTGACAATGGTGGACTTGAAGTCACCGGTTATGTGATTGAGCACAAGAAGGAAGGAACAGAAGAATGGGTGAAGGACACCCCTTCATCTCCACTTAGGATCACTGAGTTTGTTGTTCCCAACCTGGAAACTGGTGCAAAATACTTATTCAGAATTAGTGCTGTGAATGCCAAGGGAGCAGGTGAACCTGCTGAAACTCTGGAACAGGTTGAGATTGTGGAACGTGCAGCTGAACCTGATTTGGAGCTGGATATTGAGCTGAGAAGAACACTTGTCGTCAGGGCTGGCTGCTCCATTCGCCTCTTTGTGCCCATTAAGGGACGTCCTACACCTACAGTCACCTGGAACAAAGAGGGTGGTCCTGTTCCACGTGCAGTCATTGATAGCACTGAGTCTTTTACAATGCTGCTCATCCCTGAGAGTTCAAGGAACGATGCGGGCAAGTATGAACTTACCCTCGAAAACTCTGCTGGAAAGAAGAGTGCCGCTATACATGTGAGAGTTCTGGATTCACCAGGACCTCCACTTAACCTAAAACCAGTCAAGATTGACAAGGAAAGCATTTCTCTTCAGTGGGAGATGCCTCTCATTGATGGAGGAGCCAAGATCACTAACTACATCATTGAGAAGAGAGAGTCAACACGCAAAGCTTTTGCTACTGTAATTACAAATTGCCCAACCACTTCAGTCAGGATCGGTGAGCTGGGTGAAGGCTGTGAGTACTACTTCAGAGTGTCTGCCGAGAATGAGTATGGCATTGGTGAGGCGGTTGAAACTTCTGATCCAATTCGTGCATCCCAAGCACCAACTCCTCCAGAGAGTATTATTCCTACTGATATCACCAAGAACTCTGTGAGTCTGGCTTGGACCAAACCTAAGCACGATGGTGGAAGCAGAATTTCAGGATATGTCCTTGAAGCCAAAAAGAAGGGAACTGATCAGTGGGCACATGTCACAACTGTCAAGACCATGGATTTCACCGTGAAGAATCTTAATGAGAATGAGGAGTATATTTTCCATGTAATGGCTGTCAACCTTTCAGGTAGAAGTGCTCCACGTGAGAGCAAACCCATTGTTGTCAAGGATTCTACATCCCTGCCTGAGTTTGACCTCCGTGGTGTATGTCAGAAGACTGTTATTGCCAAGGCAGGAGATGACATCAAGGTTGAAATTCCAGTAATGGGACGTCCTAGACCAACTGTCTCTTGGCAAAAGGATGGTGCAGCCCTGAAGCTCACGCAGAGGACCAATGTAGAAACTTCTGCTGCTACTGTTACCCTCAGCATTAATGAATGCACCAGAGCCGACAGTGGTGTGTACACCATGACAGGAAAGAACATTGTTGGTTCTGTGACAGACAACATTATCGTCAAAGTACATGATGTACCTGGGCCACCCAAGGGACCAGTAAAGATTGTGGAGATATCTCGTACTTACTGCATCTTTGCATGGGACACTCCTGAGAATGATGGAGGTGTTCCAATCAACAATTATGTGGTTGAGATCAGAGACACCACCTCCCAAACATGGACAGAGCTGTCTTCCACTATCATCCGTACCATGTTCAAAGCCATTCGTTTGACCACTGGATCAGAGTACCAGTTCAGAGTAAGAGCCAAGAACAGATATGGTGCTGGACCACCCATCATCTCAGAGGCAGTGGTGGCTGCCTATCCATTCAAAGCCCCTGGCCCTCCTGGTACTCCTGGTGTTGTTGCATTTACCAAGGACTCAATAACAATTGGCTGGAATGAGCCTGTGTCTGATGGTGGAAATGAAGTAATTGGTTATCATGTTGAGAGGAAAGAAAGAAGTGGCATCGTGTGGCACAAGATTAGCAAGGCTCTTGTGAAAGGAAATATCTTTAAATCTACTGGTCTTGAAGATGGAGTTGCCTATGAGTTTCGTGTCATGGCTGAAAACATGGCCGGAATTGGTAAACCCAGCAAGGCGTCAGAAGCAACACTGGCCTTGGACCCTGTAGACCCTCCAGGTCAGCCTGTGCCAACATATGTCAACAAAAATGTCATCACTATTCAGTGGACAAAGCCTGAATATGATGGTGGCTTCAAAATCACTGGCTACACAGTGGAGAAGAGAGAACTGCCTGCTGGTCGCTGGATCAGAGCCAACTTCACTAACATCATTGAAACGGCATTCACTGTCAGTGGACTGACTCAAGATGCCTCATATGAGTTCCGTGTCATAGCCAGAAACTCAGCAGGTGCAGTAAGTGTGCCCTCTGATCCCTCAGATCCAATCACCTGCAAAGATGATATTATTGAACCACGCATTATGGTTGACGCCATCTTTAAGGATGTTGTTCTACTGAAAGCAGGAGAGTCCTTTAAACTTGATGCTGATATCGCTGGTCAACCAACCCCATCTATGGTTTGGACCAAGAACGGAAAGGAAGTTGAGAACACAATGAAACTCGAGGTTAGGTTCACAGAACTGACAACCACTCTGACCAACAAGGACTCAATCAGATCAGATGGTGGAGAATTTGTTTTGACTGCCACTAATGTTGGTGGATTTGCTAAGCACATCTTTAATGTTAAAGTACTTGACAGACCTGGACCACCAGTCGGACCTCTTAAGGTGTCTGATGTCACAGCTGCCAACTGTGTACTCACCTGGGCTCCACCTGCAGATGATGGTGGTGCCAAGATTGAAGGATATGTGATTGAGAAGCGTGAGTCAAGCAGACTGGTTTGGACCAACGTGGTTTCAGACCTGCAAGTTACACAATACAAGGTGACTAAGCTGCTCAAAGGAAATGAATACATCTTCAGAGTTATGGCAGTGAACAAATATGGACTCGGTGAATCTCTTGATTCCGAACCCACTATTGCAGACAACCCATACATGGTTCCGGATCCTCCAGAGAATCCTGAGGTGACAGCTATCACTAAAGATTCAATGGTTATTATGTGGCAAGTGCCTAAGAGTGATGGTGGAACTCCCATCACCAACTACAATATTGAAAGAAAAGATAGAATAGGCCTCCGTTGGGTCAAATGCAACAGGAGGATGGTCAAAGATCTACAATTCAAGGCAACGGGCCTTGTTGTCGGACATGAATATGAATTCAGAATAACTGCTGAGAATGCTGCTGGAGTGAGTGCCCCAAGTGTCTCAAGTCCATTCTACAAAGCTACTGATGGACTGTACAAGCCAGGGGCTCCATGCAACCCCAGAATCTTGGACACTACCAAGTCCTCAATTACTGTCGCCTGGAACAAACCTGTATATGATGGTGGCTCTGACATCACTGGCTACATTGTTGAGACTTGTGTCCCATCTGAAAAGGAAGAAGAGGAGGAATGGACCATTGTGACACCCAAAGAAGGACTCCTTGCCACCTCATTTACCATTCTTAACCTGAAGGAGAACCAGGAGTACAAGATTAACATATCTGCTGTAAACAGTGAGGGAGTTGGAGAGGCAGCATTGGTACCTGGCAATCCCAAGGCAGAAGACAGGCTCCTTCCAGCTGAGATAGATCTGGATGCTGAGCTCCGCAAAGTTGTCAGTCTTAGAGCTTGCTGCTCACTTAGATTGTTTGTACCAATCAGAGGCAGACCAACTCCTCAGGCAAAATGGACCAAAGGAGATGGTGATCCTGTTGAGAGGGCAACCATTGAAAGCACAACATCATACACGTCACTTGTAATTGAAAATGTCAACAGATTTGACAGTGGAAAGTATAATCTTACAGTTGAAAACAGCTCTGGCTCCAAGACCGTTACAGTACAGGTCAGGGTGCTTGATACACCAAGTGCCCCACAGAATCTTAAGATTACTGCTGTAACAAATGAAGCTGTCACTCTGACTTGGGATCCACCAGTGAATGATGGAGGCGTTAAGATTAAGAACTATATTGTTGAAAAACGTGAGTCAACAAGGAAAGCATATGCTACAGTAAATGCTAATTGCCATCACACCACCTTCACAGTTGACCAGCTCCTGGAAGGCTGCAACTACTACTTTAGAGTTTTGGCTGAGAATGAATATGGCATTGGCCTGCCCATTGAGACTGGTGAATCAGTTAAAGTGTCTGAGAAACCACAGCCACCTGGCAAAATCACGCTTAAGGATGTTACCAAGAACAGTGTCACCCTCTCATGGGAGAAACCAGAGCATGATGGTGGCAGCAGAGTGGGCTGTTATGTTGTTGAGATCCAGCCTAAGGGTGTTGAAAAGTGGACCCAGGCTATGATTGTAAAGGAAACAGAAGCTACTATTAGTGGACTCAATGCAGGTGAAGAATACATGTTCCGTGTAGCAGCAAGAAATGAGAAGGGAACAAGTGACCCACGTCAAATCGGTGTGCCTGTAATTGTAAAAGATCTTGTGATTGCACCTGTTGCCAAAATGTTGTTCAACACATTCAGTGTGTTGGCAGGAGAAGACTTGACAGTCGATGTTCCATATGTTGCACGTCCAAAAGCAGCTGTTTCCTGGGTAAAAGATGGTCAGCCTCTGAAGAGAACTACCAGAGTAAACTTTGGTGCAAAAGAGACATTGCTGAGCCTTACCATAAAAGAGGCCACTAAAGATGATGTTGGGCAGTACCGTATTACTCTTAGCAACACAGCAGGAGAGACGACAGTTGACATTGGCATCGTTGTTCTTGACAAACCTGGCCAGCCAAGCGGTCCAGTTAAGGTGGAGGAGGTTACTTCTGACAGTGTAACCATCTCCTGGAACATACCAGAGTATGATGGTGGTTGCACCATCAAACACTATATTGTGGAAAAGAGAGACACGTCCACAACTAACTGGATGGTTGTATCTCCAAACCTTGCAAGGACCAAGGTCAAAGCAGGCAGGTTGAAGACTGGCTCTGAGTATCAGTTTAGAATAACAGCAGAAAACAGATATGGAAAAGGACCAGCACTTCTATCAGAGTGCATTGTGGCTCAATACCCATACAAGCTCCCAGGACCCCCAGGGACACCATATATTGCAGCCTGCACCAAGGACAGCATGGTGGTTGCCTGGAATGAACCTGTGATTGATGGTGGAAGCTCCATCTTGGGTTACCATCTTGAACGCAAAGAAAGAAACAGCATCATGTGGGTAAGACTTAATAAGTCTCTTATTACTGACCAAACCTTCAAGACCACTGGTCTGGAACCAGGAATGGAATATGAATACAGAGTTTATGCTGAAAATATTGTCGGAATAGGCAAAGCGAGCAAAGTGTCTGAGGGACACATTGCTAGAGATCCATGTGATCCTCCTGGCACCCCCGAGGCAACAAAGATCAGCAAGGACTCTGTGACCATTATTTGGACCAAACCTGAGTATGACGGTGGGGCAAAGGTAACAGGCTACATTGTTGAAAAGAAGGAGCTTCCTGAAGGTCGTTGGCTGAAGGCTAACTTCACTAATATCATTGAGACAGAATATGTTGCAACTGGACTTGTGCAAGACAATCAATATGAGTTCCGTGTCATTGCCAGAAATGCTGCTGGTGTTTTCAGTCTTCCCTCTTACAGCACTGGTCCAATCACTGCCAGGGATGAGATTGAACCACCACGCATCAGTATTGACCCAGAGTACACACAGACCATTGTGGTTAATGCTGGAGACAACTTCAAAATTGATGGAGATGTCCATGGGAAACCATTGCCCTCCATCCACTGGATGAAGGGAGAGCAGGAACTGGGAAATACTATTCATAGGGAGATTAAGAACACACCCACCAAAGCTTACATATCTGTCAAGGAAGCTAAACTTTCTGATGGAGGCCAATACACTTTGCTGTTGAAAAATCCAGGAGGAGAAAAGGCCGTACAGGTCAATGTGGTTGTTCTAGATAAACCTGGAGAACCACAGGGACCTATTGTTGTTACAGGAATAGCCAAAGACCGATGCTGCCTTTCATGGAAACCACCACTACAGGATGGTGGCAGCAAGATCTCTCACTACGTTGTGGAAAGGAGAGAGACAAGCAGACTAGTCTGGACTGTTGTCGATCCAAAAGTGCCAAGTACATGTTTAAAGGTTACTAAGCTTCTGGAAGGAAATGAGTACATCTTCAGAGTCCATGCTGTCAACCACTTTGGAGTGGGTGCAGCACTGGAGTCTGCTGCTGTCATAATCAAAGATCCATATTTGCCCCCTGGAACACCCAAGAGCTTGGAAGTTTCAGATATTAAAAAGGATTCAATGGTGCTCACCTGGGAGGCTCCTTCTGAAGATGGAGGCAGTCCTATCACTGGATATATAATTGAGAAACATGACAAAGAAGGTGTGAGATGGACCAGATGCAACAGGCAAACAGTCACTGACTTGACTTTCAAGGTCACTGGACTCCTGGAAAGCCATATCTATGAATTCAGAGTTGCAGCTGAGAATGGAGTTGGTGTTGGTGAGCCAAGCTCCCCAACTGTATTCTACAAAGCTCTTGATCCAATCTTCAGGCCTGGCCCACCACACAATCCAAGAGTTACTGACACAACTAAAACATCAGTATTCCTGTCATGGGGCAAGCCTGTTTGTGATGGAGGCTGTGAGATTCAGGGATACATTGTTGAGTGCTGCACTACCACAGAGCCAGCAGTGCCAACTGAGGTTCCTGCAGAAGCCCCTGCTGCAGAGGCCCCTGCCACAGAGGCACCTGCTGAGGAATGGATAATGTGCACGCCACCAACAGGTGTCAAGAAGACTAAGTTTGAAGTTCCAAACCTAAAGGAAAACCAGGCATACAAGTTTAGAGTATGTGCTATCAACAAAGTTGGAGTTGGTGAGCATGCTGATGTCTCTGGAGCTGTTGTTGCCCAGGACAAGGCAGAAGAGCCAGACCTTGACATTGACCCAGAACTGAGACAGATTGTGACCATTAAAGCTGGAGCATCCCTTAGACTGTTTATTCCCATCAAAGGAAGGCCCACTCCTACCATCAAGTGGGACAAAGATGAAGCTTCACTTAAAGAGACTGCTCAGGTTGAGGTAACTAGCAGTTACACATCCCTGGTAATTGATAAGATGAGCAGATATGACAGTGGAAAATACACTGTCACTGCAGAGAACGTAAGTGGAACCAAATCTGCATTTGTTGTTGTCCGTGTTCTCGACACACCTAGTGCTCCTGTTAACCTGAAAGTGAAAGAAATTACAAACCAGTCAGTGACATTGGCATGGGAACCACCTCTGTTGGATGGTGGGTCCAAGATCAAGAACTACATTGTTGAAAAGAGAGAAAGCACACGCAAAACATATGCAGCTGTTGTAACCAATTGTCATGCCCTTTCATGGAAGATTGACTCACTCCAGGAGGGTTGCAGTTACTACTTCAGAGTCCTTGCTGAGAATTCACATGGTGTTGGCCTGCCTGCAGCCATTCTCGACCCTCTTAAGGTCTCAGAGGTGCCCCAGTCTCCAAAGAACTTGATTGTTACAGACCAAACCAAAACAAGCATCTCCTTGGCTTGGGAGAAGCCTGAGTATGATGGTGGTAGTAGAGTCATGCAGTATCTACTTGAGGTGCGGCTCAAGGCTCAGGATAAGTGGTCTAGTGTGAATGCATTTAAGACAATGGAGGCTACGGTTTCCAATCTGAACCCAGGAGAGGAGTATCTGTTTAGAATTACAGCAGTCAACGAGAAAGGAAAGAGTGACCCCAAAGTGCTTGCCGCTCCAGTGATGGCCAAGGACTTAGTCTTTGAGCCAGATGTTCGACCAGCATTCAGCAATTACAGTGTCCATGTGGGTAAAGACCTTAACATTGACATTCCCATTTTTGGACGCCCTAAACCAACAGTCACATGGACTAAAGATGGAGCTCCTTTGAAGTTCACTACCAGAGTCAATATTCTCAACACACCAAAACATACAACACTGAGCATTAAGGAGGCAGCAGGTGATGATGGTGGCATGTACAGTATACATGTTGCTAACTCAGCTGGAAAGAAGGACACAACCGTTGAAATCATTGTACTTGACAAGCCTGGCCCTCCATCTGGCCCTGTGAGGTTTGATGAAATCACTACACAGAGTGTCACTCTTTCATGGGACCCACCAAAACACAATGGTGGCTGCCAGATTTCAAACTACATTGTGCAGAAAAGAGATACTACTACAACAACATGGGAAAATGTCAGCATCAATTGTGCCAGAACAACCATCAAAGTGCCTAGACTGAAAACTGGAGCGGAGTACCAGTTCAGGATCATTGCTCAGAACCGCTATGGCAAGAGTCATGGTTTGGATTCATCCTCAGTGGTCGCTCAATACCCATACAGAGAGCCAGGCCCACCAGGCACTCCTTTCATCTCCTCTCTCTCTAGGGACCACCAGATTGTTGAGTGGCATGAGCCTGTCACAGATGGAGGAAGCCCTGTTCTTGGCTACCATCTTGAAAGGAAAGAGAGGAATAGTATTCTCTGGGTCAAAGTCAACAAGACACTTATTCATGAGACTAGTTTCAAGAGTCACCCCTTAGATGAGGGTGTTGAGTATGAATACAGGGTTTATGCTGAAAATATAGTTGGCATTGGCAGATGCAGTAAGATCTCTGAAGGCTGCGTTGCCCGTGACCCATGTGATCCTCCTGGCACACCAGAGGCCATCCATGTGACCAAAGATACCATTGTTATTCAGTGGACTAAACCAGAGTATGATGGTGGCAGTAATATCACCGGCTATACTGTGGAGAAGCGTGATCTGCCAGAGGGCAGGTGGGTAAGAGCAAACTTCACTAATGTGATTGAGACCCAGTTCACTGTCACTGGTCTGACTGAAAATGCACAGTATGACTTTAGAGTCATTGCTAAAAATGCTGTCGGCACCATCAGTAAGCCATCCTACAACAGTGGGCCAATCACTGCAAGTGATAAAGTGGAGGCACCCAAATTCTCCATTGACCCCGCATTCACCAAGACCATTATCATCAATGCTGGACAGACATTCAAGCTAGATGCTGACGTCAGAGGCAAGCCACTGCCTACAATCAAGTGGTTCAAGAATGAAAAACCAATCGAGAATACACTCAGACTAGAGATCAAAAACACAGAAACCCATGCAATGATTGTCATTAAGGACTCTGTTAGAATTGATGGTGGGATTTACACACTCCAGCTGACAAATGAGGCTGGCAGTGAAACTGTTCCATTCAAGGTCGTAGTCTTGGACAGGCCTAGCCCATGTGAAGGACCCTTCCACGTCACTGGAGTAGCTGAAGATAGATGCACACTGGTATGGCGTGCTCCTCTACATGATGGAGGTAGTCCTATTACACACTACATCATCGAGAGAAGAGAGACCAGCCGTCTAGCTTGGACTGTTGTTTCCAACAGCTGTGAAACTACATGTTACAAAGTCACCAAATTGCTGGAAGGCAATGAGTATATGTTCCGTGTCATGGCAGTTAATAGTTACGGTGTCAGTGAGCCACTGGAGTCTGGCGGAGTGATTATGAAGACTCCATTTGTTCCTCCTGGTCCACCTCACATTGAGGATGTTTCCAACATTGCCCATGATGGCATGACCATCACCTGGTCAGCCCCTGAGACTGATGGTGGCAGTGAGATTACCAATTACATAATCGAAAAGAAGGACAGAACTGGAATCAAATGGACCAGATGCAACAGACAGAAGGTCACTGACCTCTCCTTCAGAGTTACAGGCCTTGCTACGGACCATGAATATGAGTTCAGAGTAGCTGCTGAGAACGTAGTTGGAGTGGGAGAACCAAGCCTTCAAAGTTCATACTACAGGGCCTGTGATCCCAAGTACAAACCTGGTGCCCCAGCATATGTGAATGTGATTGACTCCACAAAGAGTTCTATTACTGTGTCATGGGGTAAGCCTCTGTCTGATGGTGGTAGCGCCATTCAAGGATACATTGTTGAAGTCTGCAAGGCTGAGGAGGAGGAATGGACCCTGGTTACTCCTCCCACTGGCCTACGTGTCAACAAATATGAAATAACCAAACTTACTGAAGGTCAAGAGTACAAGATCCAGGTGTGTGCTCTAAACAAACTCGGAGTTGGTGAATCAGCAGCTCTCTCTGGAACAGCTAAGCCAGAGGAAAGGGTGGACTCACCACAGATCCACCTTGACTCTGAGCTGAGGAAAGGCATCACTGTGAAAGCTGGTGGATCTGTTAAAATCCATATTCCATTCAAAGGCAGGCCACTACCTGAGATCAAGTGGACTAAGGATGAGGGAGACCTGACTGAAAAGGCAGTGATTGAGAAGGCTCTCAACTTCACTGAGCTGTCCATTGACTCATGTGACAGGAGTGACTCAGGAAAATACACCTTGAGCCTGACAAACAGCAGTGGCTCTGTGTCTGAGTTTGTTGCTGTTAAGGTCCTGGATACACCCGGTTCCCCTCAGAAACTTGTGGTTAAAGAAGTCAAAAAGGACTCTGTCACCCTTGTATGGGATGCCCCATTGATTGATGGAGGTTCCAAAATCAAGAACTATGTCATTGACAAACGTGAATCAACCAGAAAGGCATATGCAAATGTGACCACAAAATGCACCAAGACAACATTCAAAGTTGAGAACTTGATTGAAGGCGCTATGTACTACTTCAGAGTCATGGCTGAGAATGACTATGGAATTGGCCAGGCTGTTGAAACAAAGACAGCTTCCAAGGCCTCCGAGGTACCATTGCCAGTTGGAACAGTCTCCCTCACTGATGTCACCAAAAACAGTGCCTCATTTGCCTGGGAGAAACCTGGACATGATGGTGGCAGTAGAATTGGTGGCTACCTAATTGAGATGCAGCCTAAGGGTACTGATAAGTGGGGTGTTGCCACAAATACAAAGACATGCGAGGGCACAGTCACAGGCCTCACCGCTGGAACAGAATATCTATTCCGTATCATTGCATACAATGAGAAGGGAAAGAGTGAGCCAAAGGCACTTACTTCACCCGTTGTTGCTTGTGACATGACCATGGAGCCAAGCATTAAGATGCAATTCAACACTTACAGTGTATTAGCTGGAAAAGATCTGAAGTTGGAATTCCCTGTGCTCGGCAGGCCCAAACCTAAAGTCACCTGGTCCAAGGATGGTCAGCCTTTTAAGGTAACATCCAGAGTCAATGTGGTAAACACTCCAACAACAACTGGCATTCAAATTACTGAGGCATGCAAGGAAGACTTCGGCAAATATTCGATTACAGCAACCAATACAGCCGGCACAATCACTGAAGATGTGGCTGTCATTATCCTTGACAAACCTGGTCCACCGACCGGTCCAGTCAAGGTTGTTGAAGTGAGCAACACCTTTGTCCATCTCTCCTGGGAGCCCCCACAGTACAAGGGTGGATGCCAGGTGAAGAACTATATAGTGGAGAAGAGAGACACCACTACCACAACATGGCAGTCAGTCACCACACAGCTTGCTAGAACAGCTTTCAAGGTCACCAAGCTGAAGACTGGTGCTGAATACCAGTTCAGAATCATAGCTGAAAACAGATATGGAAAGGGTGTGCCTCTGGACTCCAAGGCCATTGTTGTGCAATATCCATACAAACCACCAGGGCCTCCAGGAACTCCATATGTAAAATACGCAACAAAGGAAATGATGATCATTGAATGGAATGAGCCAGTCAATGATGGTGGAAGTACAGTTATTGGCTACCATCTGGAAAGCAAAGAGAGAAATAGCATCCTATGGAACAAACTGAGCAAGACTCTCATCACTGATACACAGTTCAAAATCTGCAATCTTGAGGAGGGTATTGGATATGAATTCAGAGTCTATGCTGAAAATATTGTTGGCATTGGCAGATGCAGTAAAGTGTCTGAGTCCTTTGTTGCTCGTGACCCATGTGACCCTCCTGGTGCTCCTGAAGCAGTATCTATTTCTAAGAACCTAATCAAGATTCAGTGGACCAAGCCTCAGTATGATGGTGGCAGCAAAGTGAATGGATATATTGTGGAAAGGAAAGATCTTTCCTCCCCTGAAGGGCGCTGGGTAAGAGCCAACTTCACTAATATAATTGAGACTGAGTATACTGTCACTGGTCTGACAGAGAATGAACAATATGAATTCAGAGTTATTGCAAGAAATGCAGCTGGAGTCTTCAGCCAGCCGTCTGACAGCTCTGGACCTATTACTGCTACTGATGAAATTGAACCACCAAGAGCCTCAATGGATCCCAAATACAAGGATGTAATTGTTGTCAATGCTGGAGAACACTTGCTTCTTGATGCAGACATCTATGGAAAACCAATTCCTGATGTTATCTGGCTTAAAGAAGGCAAGGAAATGGACAAAGCACTGCGCATTGAAGTGAAAACTACACAGAAACGTGCAGCCTTAACCATTAAAGATGTGACCAAACTTGACAGTGGCCATTATGACCTCGTCCTCAAAAATCTGGGTGGTACAAAAACCTTCCCTATCACTGTCAAAGTCCTTGATAAACCAGGTCCACCCACTGGACCCATGAAAGTGACAGGAATCATGGCTGACCGGTGCATCCTTTCCTGGTCTGAGCCAATTCTGGATGGTGGTGCTAGTATTACTCACTATGTCTTGGAGAAGAGAGAGACTAGCAGGTTGTCCTGGACAGTGGCTGCACCAGATATCAAGGGTCTGTACTATAAACTGACAAATTTGCTTCATGGAAATGAATACATTTTCAGAGTCAGGGCAGTCAACAAATATGGTGTTGGTGATTATATCGAGTCTGAACCCATCATTGCACGCAATCCTTACAAGCCACCTAGTGCTCCTGGAACTCCAGAAGCAAGTCAGATCACAAAGGACTCTATGGTTCTGTCATGGACTGCTCCTGAACAGACTGGTGGAGCTGACATTGAAGGCTACCATCTTGAAAAACGTGACAAAGATAGTGTAAGGTGGACAAAATGCAACAGACAAAAGCTTACTGACACCCAACTTAAGGTCACAGGTTTAATGACCGACCACTTCTATGAGTTCCGTGTTGCTGCTGAGAATGAGGCTGGAATGGGAGATCTCAGTGAACTGTCCCTATTCTACAGAGCATGTGATGCCACAACACCACCTGGACCTCCACACCACCCTAAGGTTACAGACTACACAAAGTCTTCTGTGTCTCTGTCCTGGGGCAAACCTGACTTTGATGGTGGTGCCTACATTAAGGGATATATTGTTGAAATGAGGGAGTATACACCAGTGCCTGAACCAACAGAGGAGGCAGAAGTAGCACCGGCAGTAGAGCCACCAGTTGAAAAAGAATGGACCATGTGCACTCCACCAACTGGCATTCAAACCACTAAACTCACGATCACAGATCTGAAGGAGGGTGGAGAGTACCAATTCCGTGTCTGTGCTATCAACTCTGAGGGTGTGGGTGAGGCTGCTAATGTCCATAGTACTGTGGTTACCTCTGACAGAGTAGAAGCACCAGAGATTGAGCTTGATGCTGAACTCAGAAAAGTGGTATCTGTCCGTGCTGGTGGAACTCTGCGTCTGTTTGTCCCCATCAGAGGAAGGCCTGAACCTGCTGTTAAATGGGAGAAGGTTGAGGGTACTCTCACAGAGCGTGCAGCAATTGATACTACCAGTTCATACACCATGCTTGTCATTGACAATGTCAACCGCTTTGACAGTGGCAAATACTCACTAACACTGGAGAACAGCAGTGGTACAAAATCTGCTATTGTTGCGGTGAGAATTTTGGATACACCAAGTGCACCTCAAAACTTTGCTGTGAAGGAACTCAAGAAAGATTCAGTGACTCTTGCCTGGGATACCCCACTTACTGATGGTGGTTCTAAAATCACAAACTACATTGTAGAGAAGAGAGAGTCTGTCAGGAAGGCATATACTACTGTCACCAGCAACTGCACAGCCAACTCATTCAAGATTGAAGAGCTGACTGAGGGTGGCATGTACTACTTTAGAGTCTGTGCAGTCAATGAATATGGCCAAGGACAGATGGTTGAAACCAAAGAAGTCAAAGTATCTGAGGTTCCACTGCCACCAAGCAAGGTTACCCTAGTAGATTTGACAAAGACCAGTGTGTCGCTGGCATGGGACAAACCTGCTCATGATGGTGGAAGCAAAGTAATGTGCTACAA
Organism: Lepomis macrochirus; assembly: GCA_024633595.2. Taxonomy (NCBI): domain Eukaryota; kingdom Metazoa; phylum Chordata; class Actinopteri; order Centrarchiformes; family Centrarchidae; genus Lepomis; species Lepomis macrochirus. Next base: position 1,575,420 of record JALXJV020000016.1, read on the forward strand.
TGTAGAATTTAAGCCTAAGAGTGGGGATAAATGGGGCACAGCATGCACAGTCAAGGTGCCTGAAGCAACTATTCCCAATCTAACTCCTAATGAAGCCTACTTATTCAGAGTTGTTGCAATCAATGAGAAGGGAAAAAGTGAGCCAAAGGATCTTGGCTTGCCTGTGGTTGCAAAGGATGTTGCTATTGAACCGACTATCAACTTACTGTTTACCACATACAGTGTGAAGGCTGGAGATGAACTTAGTCTTGAGGTTCCATTAAGAGGAAGGCCAAAGCCTGTTGTATCCTGGAAGAAGAATGGCCTTCCTTTGAAGCAAACATCATCAGTGACCATCTTAAATACCGCAACATCTTCCAAAATTATCATCAAAGACGCTAATAGAGAACATGTTGGCAAGTATGAGATCACCCTAACCAACACAGCAGGAACTGCCACAGCAGATCTTGGAGTTGTTGTCCTTGATAAACCAGGACCACCTAAAGGTATCAAGGTGGATGCTGTGACCTCCGACAGCATTACACTGTCCTGGTCTCCACCAGATTATGATGGTGGCTGCTCCATCAGTAACTATATTGTTGAGAAGAGAGACACAAACACACAAGAATGGCAGATGGTAGCAAGTAATGTTGCCAGAACATCTTTCAAGGCTGGCCGTCTGACACATGGAGCTGAGTACCAGTTCCGCATTTATGCAGTCAACCGTTACGGAAAGAGTACATATCTTGACTCACCTGGAATAACTGCTCAGTATAACTTCAAACAACCTGGACCTCCTTCCACGCCTATAGTGAAGTTGGCTACAAAGTCTTACATGTTGGTGACATGGAATGAGCCAGTCGTTGATGGTGGTAGTCCCGTTGTGGGCTACCATCTGGAGAGAAAGGAACGTTCTAGCATTCTTTGGACAAAGATGAATAGAGGAATGATTAAAGATACAGAATATAAAGTCACTGGAATTGAAGAGGGCATGATATATGAATACCGTGTCTATGCTGAAAATATTGCTGGTATTGGTAAATGCAGCAAGGCCTGTGAAGGTGTAGCAGCCAGAGATCCATGTGACCCTCCAGGCACACCTGTGGTCACTGCTGTTACCAGAACATCTGTGTCCTTATCTTGGGATAAACCAGAGTATGATGGTGGAGCCAAGGTTTCTGGCTACATAATTGAACGCAGAGACCTTCCTGAAGGACGCTGGACAAGGTGCAACTTCACCAATGTGCCTGAGACCCACTATGATGTGACAAGCCTTACAGAGAACAGCCAGTATGACTTCCGTGTCATTGCTAAGAATGCAGCTGGATTATTCAGTGAACCATCTGACAACACCGGCCCAATCACTGTCACAGATGATGTGGATCCACCACGCATCATGATGGATGTCAAGTTCCGAGAGACAGTGTTTGTGAAAGCAGGAGAAACTCTGAAGATTAATGCTGACCTTAAGGGACGTCCAGCCCCTGTCATTTCCTGGACCAAGGATGGCAAAGAAATTGAGTTGAGAGCCAGAATCCAGATTATTTCAACAGATACCAGCACTTCTGTCATTGTGAAGGATTGCATCAAAAGGGATTCTGGGCAGTATGCCCTGAGTCTACAAAATATTGCTGGAACAGTTACGATGCCAATAACCTGTGTGATTCTAGATAAGCCAGGACCCTCAGCAGGACCTCTGCAGATCACAGAGCTCACAGCAGAGGATTGCACTCTGTCATGGGGTCCTCCTCAGGAGACCGGTGGTGCGGACATCACGCATTACATCATTCAGAAGCGTGAGACCAGCAGCTTGGCATGGACAATGGTGAAGGCAGATGTCACAAAAACATATTTTAAAGTCACAGGACTGCTCAAGGGTAACGAATATATCTTCAGGGTTTTGGCTGTCAACAAGTTTGGACTTGGTGAGGCTCTTGATAGTGATGCTGTAAAGATTACAGATCCATACACAGTCCCCACTGCTCCAACTAGTGTTGATGTCACTGCCATAACTGGAGATTCAATGACCCTCACCTGGTGCAAGCCAGCTAGTGATGGAGGCAGCCCCATCATTGGATATGTGATTGAGCGCCGTGAGAAGACAGGCATGCGCTGGATCCGTTTGAACAGAGAGCCAGTTCTTGAATGTACCACAGTAGCAACCAAACTTCGTAAGGGCTGTGAGTATGACTTCAGAGTCTATGCTGAAAATGCTGCTGGTCTAAGTCCTCCAAGTGAGCAGTCTGCATCATTCAGAGCACTAGATCCTCTGGTTGTTCCTTCTCGACCAACTAAGCCAAAGATTGTCACTTCAACCAAGGACAGCGTGACCATTGTCTGGAAACCACCAACAGATGATGGCGGTGCTGTCATTCTTGGATACAGTGTAGAATACAGAGACTACATCCACAAACCCGAACCAGAAGTTGAGGAAGAAGAGGAAGAATATGAGGAGGAGGAGGAGGAAGAGGAGGTACCTGAATCACCTGAAGAACTAGCAAGATGGGTTGAGGCTATCCCTCTTACCAAGAGCTTGGAGTTCACAATCACTGGACTAAAGACAGATGCAGAATATGAATTCTGTGTCAAGGCTATAAACAAAGTTGGCAGCAGTGTGCGGAGCCCCTATTCAGACGCTGCTGCGGCTGCGGACAGAACTGCAGAGCCGTCATTTGATGTTGACATTGAGTTGCGTAAAGTACTTCTTGTTAAGCATGGCACAGCATTTACTCTAAATGTGCCATTCAAGGGCAAACCCGTGCCATCAGTGACATGGGCCAAGGAGGGAGTTGATCTAAATGTCAGAGGAACCATTGATTCAACAGAATCAAGCACTTCACTAACCATTGAGAAGTCAACTAGAAATGACTCCGGAGAGTACTGCGTTACAATTGAATCACCACTGGGAAAAGCAACATTGCCCCTGGTTGTCAAGGTGCTAGACTCACCTGGACCCCCTGTCAATGTTGCAGTTTCAGCAGTGACCAGAGATTCTGCAACCCTCACTTGGGAAGCCCCGGAGAATGATGGCGGTGATGCAGTGAAGGCCTACCATGTTGAAAAACGTGAAGCCAGTAAGAAGGCTTGGGTGTCTGTGACTAGCAACTGCCATGCTCTGACTTACAAGGTGGAAGACTTGCAGGAGGGAGCCATGTACTACTTCAGAGTTATTGGAGAAAATGAGTATGGAGTAGGTGTCCCGCAAGAAGCCAAGGCTGGAACAAAGATTACAGGTAACGTATGAACGTTTTTAAATGTTGAAGCTGTTGAGGTGATTTAATTCAACCAATTTCAATTGGGACAACACAGAGGCGTAGGAGCGATTTTGAATGTGGGGGGGACGCAGAAATGCTAGGAGGGTTCGGGGGCAGGGGCCTTGTTAGGATCTTGAAACATTGGGGGCTTAGCCCAGCCCACAAAACTTCATATCTTCACATAGTAATTGAAACCTCCACCAAGCATTAAAGCAATAGTAAACATACTTTACTTATATGGCACAACAAGGCAACACTTTTAACTGTGTCATGTCTGCAAAATTGTGATGTTGTGTCTAAATCCTATAGCCTGATATAACAACAAAACTGTGACAGTGTGAATCTGGGGGGTCTGGGGGTCCTCCCCCAGAAAATTTTGAATGTTAAACACTTAGTTTCCTGCGTTCTGGTGTTTTTTTTTACACCAATTTCTGCATTTTCTGCATCCATTTATTATTATGTAAAGGGACACACAAAATTGAGGCAGCCCACAGGGGGCTGTGTCTTTGTTTCACTGTTGCTTTTAAATGACTTGAAGGCTGCAATTCTGCCTTCAGATGCTACGACTGATCATCCTTGTTGCTGAATTGTGGTGAACATTTGAGAACATTTTGACATTTTATGACCTTGTAACTGATTATTTATTCCCATCTTAAATGAGCAATTGTACTCCTGCCTGCTTTGGCCAGGACACTGGAAAAATATTTGTTCTGGTTTTATAAAGGTTTAATAAGACAATTCAAAATCTAAAATTGTAACAGAATATAATGCAGAGCAGCTCTCAGCTTTCAGATATGTTTCTCCTGTAAAAAATTTAATAATTTTAATTCAGTTAGAAACTAATAGCTCCTGTGTTTCAGCAGGTTCTCTGCTCATGTTCAAAGTTCTGCACAGAATCTAACTGGGTTCTCTGGCATTTCTAGAATAAAGGAATATTTTGAGAGGTCAAACAGGATAAATCATAAACTTTGCAATCAATCCGCGGTCCACCTGCGTGCTGCACCGTAGTGGACGGGATCCATACCACGGATTCTGCAACCCGTTGTACCACTACTGTCCATGGTAGTGTAGGGATGTTTTTTGTGCACAGGATCACAGCCCCGATGTGTCCACATCAGGAAAGATCAAGATAGGCTATCAGAGTAAAACTGTTTATTGCATCAGACTAGGCAACTTGATATGTTTATTTTTTAAGTAGCCCATTAAAATATTCCTGCAAATGCAGTGAAGAAGCTGATTATCTGTAATTTAGCTGTTTCTACAATTATTTTCCTTTTTAAATCTCCATGAAGGTGTTTATATGATCAGTTTAAAATATCAGTTTGCTGCCCAGCCACTATTGAATCTTTTATTATGGAGATGTAGCCAACCAAAGTACTTGCTTTGCAGCAGCACAGGCAGCCAAAACAATCTGATTATTCCTAAGCATGTAAATAATCTTTACAACACAGATAATTATTGTGGTAGAAACACGAAGCAGCTCGTTGTTGAAGCAGGGAAGCTGTGCGTCATGCGTAAAACCCAAAAGGACTGTTTTATCCAACCACACTCTCTCTCTCTCTCATCTCAAAAATGATTGTTTCCTGAATAAATAGCAGCTGGTAGCTGATGAGTGAAAGATTAGTTTCACCGGTTTATGGACTCACCGTCGGACATCACCATAAAACACACAGTAACTGATGTGGGAAAAAACAGGGTCATATCCATCAAAAGAAAGCGATGCTCGTTTCAACAACAGGATACTGTTAATGTATCAGAATCAATCCAGTGATCATCCAGTGTTTCAAATAGAATGACTGTGAACTGTGGCGGGGGGTGGGGGGCGTGCGTGCATCGACATTGACTGCCAGCTGCCAGCTATACAGCGTGCTAGCCTCAAAAATCCAGCTGCATTCTAACATTAACTTAGCTCTCCTTATTAGCTCGGCTCCTTGCATGCTGGCTAATAACTTTTTTAAGCTGGGTCTCCGACACTGACAGCGCTGTGTTGGACAGATTTGTGCAGCGGAGCACCATGAAGGAGAGAGAGCGAGAGATACGGTGAGAGAGACGAGCGAGATGAAGTGCTGCGCTCCGGCGCTCTGCAATCAAATATGATTTTAAATAGGGCTAGGCTTAGTAAAAAAAAAATCGCACATCAATCTGTGACGGTCAGCCTTGATATTGTGGCCGCCACAAATAAATAAACGTATGGGAAACACTGGATCATCTGACTTAGATGTTACAGTGTGAAGTCTACCTCTGCAGAGACTAAAGACGCTTTGAATGCGCCGTTAATGGAAAGTGAAAGTTTTTATTTGCAGGCTTGTTAAAGAGCGAGACAGGCAGCTTTCCAACACGGCCAGCAGTGCCATGTGTGCGCTCACTGATTTTCAGTTGTATTATTAGAACAATAAAGCCTTAAACTTAAAAAGCATTTGCCTTATTTTCTAAATGTTTGCATCTGTCGGGCTCTGTGACTGTGAGGAGCGCCCGACACCAGGCGCTCTTCTGCGTAACTGCGCACACAGACTGGATCACTTAGGTTAATGAAGCAAAATGCAGATTACAGACGGTTAAGTTATAAAAGGAATGGAAAACGTAGCGAAATTAAAAGTAGTTTACTGGCCTACTGGAGTAATAATAAAGGTGCAGTTTTTAAAAGGTGTGAACGTGAAAAGGTGCCGATTACCTTTTTAAAAAAAATGTATTTATTTTCGCAACTTTGCGTTATTTGTAACAAGTTCCTACCCACCCAGCAGGAGTCCTCACAGCTGTCTTCAGGTAGGCTGTAAGTAACAGCAGAACAAAATAAACGGAATATTGATGCACTTTGCGGCACCCTCCTGAGCGAACTCTTTTTTTTCTCCCGTAACTTTTTTTCAGCACCACCTTTGCCTTCTATCGCATCTTTTCTATCGGCCGACATGATTTCTGTCGCGTTTCAACCGTTTATTTAGTCTATTTCTGATGCGGAGTGTGTGATTGATTGATTGACTGTCATTCAAACCGCTATGAGCCAACTCCGAAATCGCCGGGGGAAAAAGTGAGGGGGACAAAACATAGATTTTGAAATGTGGGGGGGACATGTCCCCCCCATGTATAATGGCTCCTACGCGTATGGGACAACATGTGCTTATTGAAAATGTCCTGCTATCTGTTACAGAGGTACCAAGTCCACCCATGAAACTTGGAGTTGCAAATGTTACCAAAGATAGCATTACACTTGTCTGGACCAGACCAGAATATGATGGCGGTAGCAGAGTCACTGGATACCTTATTGATGCCATGGAGAAAGGACAGCAGAAGTGGATCAAGTGTGCCACTGTGAGAACCATGACCCACACCATCAAGAGCCTGAGGGAGGGTGCTGAGTACTTCTTTAGAGTCCGTGCAGAGAACCATGCTGGACTCAGTGAACCAAAGGAGATGATTGTACCTGTTATTGTCAAGGAAATACACGGTATTATCTAAAGCTATACTACTATGTTTTGATTTTTGCATCAAAAATGTAATGTAAGGAAAATGTCTATTGTATTATAGTTTGTGAAAAATGCAATTTGATTCACAGTATGGAAATAGTTTTAATGAGACATTACTTATCACATTCCTCTATTATTTTTCAACAGAGGCTCCAGAGTTTGACCTTAAGAACTACCCCAAGAATACAGTTTATGTGAAAGCAGGAACCAACATAACCTTTGAGATTCCTCTCACTGGCAGGCCCATGCCTAAAGTGACTATGTCCAAAAACAATGTTGTCATCAAGGGATCCAAGAGACTGCTAACAGAAGTAACTCCGGACAGTTTAATCGTCACCCTAAATGAGAGCATTTCAAGTGACGCTGGTAAATATGAAGTCACTGCCTCAAATGCAGGAGGTACCACCAAGATCTTCATTATCTTCGTTGTGCTGGACAGACCCGGACCTCCTGTTGGTCCAGTCGAGATTGGAGAGGTTGGAGAGACAACAGTGTGTCTGAAATGGGCTCCTCCAGAGTATGATGGTGGCAGTCCTGTTAGCAACTACATTGTTCTGAAACGTGAAACCAGCACTCCTACCTGGGCAGAGGTGTCAACTAGCATTGCCAGAAGCTCGATCAAGGTTACTAAGTTGACCAAGGGAGAGGAGTATCAGTTCAGAATCAAGGCGGTGAATCGCAGCGGTGTCAGCGACCACATTGATAGCAAACCAGTCATGATAAAGCTTCCATACAGTAAGTCAATACACTCGAATACAAAAACTGATATAGTATTGTAAAGGAAAAATATCTTTTAACTTTTGTGTTGCGGAATATGAATCCTTCTGAACACTAAAACAAATGCTGTTCATTACAGCTGTTCCTGGACCTCCATCCACACCTTGGTTGGGCTTTGTATCCAGAGAGAGCCTAACTGTCTGCTGGAATGAGCCTGTCAATGATGGTGGAAACCCTGTGATTGGATATCATCTACAGATGAAGGAGAGGAGCAGCATCCTCTGGCAGAAGATCAATAAGACCGCAATCTCAGGAAACCAGTGGCGAGTTACAAACATTTGCCCTGGTCTCATCTATGAATTCAAGGTGGCAGCTGAAAATGCTGCTGGTATTGGAAAGATGAGCAAGACCTCTGAAGAGGTGCTTGCTATTGATGCCTGTGGTAAGTGTTTCTAATTAGCTCCAATATTAAGGGGACCTTCTGCCTTAAATAATATAAGCCCTTACACTGAAAAACCCTTTACTGTCTCTCACAATGTTGCAGAGCCCCCAGCAAATGTTCGTATCACAGAGGTCACCAAGAACTCAGTCAGCCTGGCCTGGCTGAGGCCTCCATATGATGGTGGCAGCAAGATTACTGGCTACAGTGTGGAGAGGAGAGAAGCTCCCAGTGGAAGATGGGTGAAAGCTAACTTCACAAACATCATTGAGCTCGGTTTCACTGTATCTGGACTGAACCAGGATGAGTCCTATGAGTTCAGAGTGTATGCCAAGAATGCTGTTGGGTCTGTCAGCAACCCATCTCTCATTGCTGGCCCAGTGACTTGTGTTGACGCTTGTGGTGAGTTTTTGATCCATATCGAATGTTACAATTATTGTTTTCTTTAACTTGATTTATATATAGCTTACTGATAATAATATGTCATGTTCCACAGGTGCCCCAGCCATTGACCTTCCACCAGAGTATCTGGATGTGGTTCAGTTCAAGGCTGGAAGTTCAGTTAAGCTTAGAGTTGGAATCATTGCCAAGCCTCTGCCAACCATTGAGTGGCTCAAGGATGGAAAGGAGCTGGTAGCAACCTCTACCATGTCTACTGAAAACACAACTGACTCTTCTGCTGTTCTGATCAAGGATGCAGCTCGCCTTCACACAGGCTCGTATGAGATCAAGATCAAGAATGTTCTGGGATCAGCATCTGCAACCATCAGGATTGAAATCCTAGGTATCTAGGAAGCCTTGTTCCACCACTTACTATGTCCATAATTTCTCTTTTAGAATACAGTCTTTCTGTATCATCCCTGTATTAAAAGTTCATATTCTCTTCTTTTTCCCCTCCCCTTAGACAAACCTGGACCCCCAGCAGGAATGATTAACTTCAACTCCATTACAGCAGACAAGATCATCTTCAGCTGGGAACCTGTGCCCGAGTCTGACCAGGGAGGTTTTAAAGTGACCCACTACATTGTTGAGAGGCGTGAAACCAGCCGAGTGGTCTGGTCGACAGTTTCAGACAGGCACGAGCAGACACATATCACCGTCGGGAAGCTGGTGCGCGGAAATGAGTATGTGTTCCGTGTAATGGGTGTTAATAAGTTTGGAGTTGGAGAGCCACTGGAGTCTGAGCCTGTCATCGCTAAGAATGCCTTTGGTAAGTTTAGAGCTGTTAAGCACTATTTTTTTACGTAAATAGCTCAAAGCAGATCTAATGACTGAGCTTCTACACTTGTGTAGTTATTTGGGTTTACACACAAAAATGCAGCAATTACGTCTTTTTATTGTTTTCCAAATTCTTTTCAGTTTTCAGCAAGATGGTTACTACTGCTATTATTAGAATTTTCTTAACATATTTATTGTGCATTTCTATAGTAACTCCTGGGCAACCTCATACTCCTGAGGTGAATATCATTACCAAGTCCACCATGGTGGTAGAATGGGACAAACCAGGTGTAGATGGAGGTAGCACTGTGACGGGCTACTACCTGGAGAGACGCGACAAGAAGAGCTCACGCTGGATCAGAGTTTACAAAGACCCTGTCACGGACATCAAACAGACTGTCTACCATCTGACAGAAGGAAATGAATATCAATATCGCGTCTGTGCCATTAACAAGGCTGGAGAGGGACCGTTCTCTGATGCATCAGACTACTACAAGGCTGCTGATCCAGTTGGTAAGTGGTCCATTCACAGATTTCAGATTTCCAGCAAAAACAAGGTAAATGTACACCCCCACCTAACACATACATTTTACTTACAGATCCACCAGATGAGCCTTGCAAACTGAAGGTGGTGGACTCCACCAAGACGTCCATCACCTTGGGCTGGTCCAAGCCAGAATGGGATGGAGGCAGTGAGGTCATCAGCTACATGGTTGAGAAGCTTGTTGAGGGAGAGCAAGAATGGGCTCTGATCACCTCCAAGGGAGAGGTCAAGACAACAGAGTACACAGTTCACGACTTAAAACTAGATGTCAACTACTTCTTCAGAGTCTCTGCTGTCAACTGTGCTGGCCGTGGGGAGCCTCTGGAGATGACTGAGCCTGTGCAAGCAAAGGATATCCTGGGTAAATGAATCACTGATGTTGAAAATGTGAAGTGTGTTTATTTTCCAACACGTACGTCTTCATTTCTTCTTACTGTGCTCACATACAGCCGTCCCTGTCTGACATTGAATATTTTTTTATGATTTTTCACAGAGGAGGCCCAGATTGACTCAGATGTGGCAATGAGAACTCACTACATTGTGAAGGCTGGCAAGGATGTGGAGCTGTCTGTTCCTCTGAAGGGCAGACCTGCCCCTACTGCGTCCTGGAGCAAGGGAGAAGAATGCATCGATCGTGATCCCAAATATGAGTTCCACAGTTCAGACACGACCACAGTCCTTGTTATGCGTGAGGTGACCAGGCTCGACACTGGAAAGTACACAGTAAAGATAGAGAATGGTGTGGGAGAGCCCAAGACACTGACCCTGTCTGTCAAGGTCCAGGATACTCCAGCTCAGTGTACAAATCTGGTCCTGAAGGACGTGACCCGTGGAAAGGTCACTCTCTGCTGGGAGCCTCCACTGCTCGACGGCGGTGCTGAGATTACAAACTACATTGTTGAGAAGAGGGACTCCTCGAAAAGATCCTACTCTGCAGTGACAAGCAAATGCATAGAAACAACATACACTATTGAAGATCTCTCTGAGAAAACATCCTTCTTCTTCCGTGTGTTGGCAGAGAATGAGAACGGTATTGGTGATCCGTGTGAAACACATGAGCCTGTGAAGGCTACAGAGACTCCAGGACCAGTCAAGGAGGTCTCTATGAAGGATTCATCCAAGACTTCTGTCACTCTGCAGTGGCTGAAGCCCGATTATGATGGCGGTAGCATCATCTCAGACTACATAATTGAGAAGAAGCTCAAGGATGAGGAATGGTCTTTAGGAGGTACCAGCAGACAGTGTGAGTTTGAGGTCAAGAAACTCAAGGAGCACTCAGACGTGTTCTTCAGAGTTGCCGCCAGGAATGAGAAGGGACAGGGCGACTTTGTTGAGATCGGACCTATCAAGGTCATTGACTACATTATAACACCAGAGGCAAGCCTTGCAGATTACCCAGATGGCACCATAAATGTTCGTCTGGGTCACAATGTGCACATTGAGCTGCCATACAAAGGTAAACCCAAACCTTCTGTACTGTGGCTGAAGGACAACCTGCCTCTGAAGGAGAGTGACCAGGTCCGCTTCAAGAAGACAGAAAACAAAGCCACTCTAATTATTAAGAATGTGAAGAAGGAGAATGAGGGTAAATACACCCTGACCCTTGACAATAGGGTCAACAGGAGATCCTTCCACATCCATGTCATCACACTTGGACCACCATCAAAGCCTGTTGGACCCATACGCCTGGATGAAGTGAGAGCTGAAGCCATCATGATCTCCTGGGAGGAACCTAACGACGATGGCGGTGGAGACATTACCTGCTACACTGTGGAGAAGCGTGATACCTCTAAGTCTGACTGGAAGATGGCCTGCTCCAATGTACAGGGCACTCAGTTCAAGGTCCCCAATCTGATCAAGGGTGTGCAGTACCAGTTCAGAGTGTGTGCTGAGAACAGATACGGTGTCAGTGAGCCTCTGGTCTCACAGATGGTCATTGCCAAACACCAGTTCAGGCCTCCAGGCCCACCGGGCAAGCCTGTCGTGTACAACGTCACTAATGACGGTATGACCATCCAGTGGGAGCAGCCCATCTATGATGGCGGAACCCCCCATCCAAGGCTTCCATGTGGAGAAGAGGGAAAAGAACAGCATCATGTGGCAAAAGGTGAACACTATGCTGATCAAAGAAACCGACTACAGGATCCTGGAACTCATTGAAGGCCTGGAGTACTCCTTTAGAGTCTATGCCCAGAATGATGCTGGCTTCAGTCGAATGAGTGATGAGAGCAAGCCAACCATGGCTGTCAGTCCTGTTGGTGAGTGCTGATTCTCCTTCCTTGTTATATTTGCATACATCCAATTAGAACTATAATATGTTTAGCTAAATCATTTCTGCTCTAAACCCTTACTAACATTTAGATAGGATAAAGCCACTTAAGTAGTTTAGTCAAACAAAATAAGTTGAAAGATGTATCTCATGTCATTCAGATCCTCCTGGCCAGCCCGACTACACTGATGTGACTAGTGACTCAGTGACACTGAAATGGGATGCACCCAAACGTGATGGTGGTAGCAAGATTGCCAACTACAGCATTGAGAAACGCCAAGGACATGGCCGCTGGTTCAAGGCCAACTTGACTGATGTACAGGACTGCCAGTACACTGTCACTGGGTTGACAACAAATGAACGCTACGAGTTCAGAGTGATTGCCAGAAATGCCATTGGTGTTGTCAGCCCTCCCTCCAACTCCTCTGGCTTGATTGTGGTCAGGAGTGAGAACGGTGAGTAATGCAAGAATTTTGAGGGTAGAGAAGGTTACTTGTTATTGTAATATTAGCATTTTAAACTTCAGGATTGAAGTTTAAGCTGAGTACCAGCTCCATGAAATGATGTAAGTTTTAAACTCAATGTTTTAAAGCTTCATGCTGTATACTAATGCATTCCCTTTTCCTCTAATCTAGCTGCCCCGAATATTGAGTTTGGCCCAGAGTACTTTGAGGGTTTGACAGTCAAGGCAGGAGATAAAATTAGGCTGAAGGTGACCATCACTGGACGTCTGTTCCCAAGGTCGTCTGGTACAGAGACGGTGTGGAAATTACCAAAAAAATGATGGACATTATCAATATAGCTGGATCCAGCACCCTGTTTGTCAGGGACGCTGATCGTACACACAGCGGCCTCTTCACTGTGGAGGCTACCAATGGATCTGGAAGCAAGAAGGAGAACATCCTTGTTCAAGTGCAAGGTACGCAGTTTTGAAATGCTTCTCTTTATATTGACACCACTGTATTTATATATTTATATTCTGACTTCTTCATCTAACACACCTTTACATGATGCAGACACACCTGGGGAGCCAGTAGGACCCATCACTTTCAGCAACATCTCAGAAGGCAAGTGCACTCTGTCTTGGAACCCACCAGAGAAGGACGGCTGCTCTGAAATTTCTCATTATGTCATTGAGAAGCGTGAGACCGCCAAGATTTCCTGGGCCTTGGTGTCTGATGAATGTAAGGAGTGCACTTTCAATGCAACCAAGCTCATTAAGACCAATGAGTACCAGTTCCGAGTCTCTGCTGTTAACAAGTTTGGAGTTGGCAGACCTTTGGAATCTGGCCCCATCATTGCACAGATGCAATACAGTAAGTGGAAAGTTGGAAAGTTTTTTTTTAGTTAATATTTAAGACAGGAAAAATGCACTCATCTATCAAAATTGTTTCCCTCAGCTACTCCTGATGCTCCAGGCACTCCTGATGCTACTGAGGTGACAGGAGAGAGCATCACCCTGTCCTGGTCTCCTCCAACATCTGATGGTGGAAACCCCATTCAGTATTACATCCTGGAGAAACGAGAAAAGAAGACTGTCAAGTTCTACAAGGTGATTACCAAGAAGCCTATTGTCGAATGTGCTCACAAGGTGCTCCACCTGACAGAGGATATGGAATACGAGTTCCGAGTAATGGCCGTGAATGACGCTGGTGTTGGAGCACCTAGCAACATCTCTTTGCCTATCAAGGCAGCCGAACCAAAGGATATTCCTTGTGCTCCATCTGTGATCTGTGTGTCCGACTCCACCAACACCTCAATCAGCCTGGAATGGACCAGGCCTGCGGACGATGGGGGCATGGATATCCTGGGCTACATTATTGAAATGGTAAAGGGAGAAGAGGAAGAATGGAAGAGAGTAAATGAGCAGCTGGTGGCGGAAACAAATTACGTTGTGACAGGTTTACAGACAGGAGCTGAGTACAAGTTCCGTGTCGCAGCTGTCAATCACGTAGGCAGAGGTGAGGACAAAGAGACTCCGGAGCCTGCTCAGGCTGTGGATAGGCTTACACCGCCACAGGTGGATATTGACGCCTCCTTTAAGCAGACACACATTGTGAAGGCTGGAGGTTCAGTGTGCCTGGGCATCTACTTCAGAGGAAAGCCAATTCCCACTGCAACCTGGGTGAAGGAAGAAGGCGAGCTCGGTGTCATGTCAGAGATCATAACTACAGACGACCACAGTTCTCTTAGCATTGAAAACTGCACGAGATATGATACTGGCAAATACACTGTTAACCTGGAGAATGCTAGTGGCAGCAAGGCCATTACATTCACAGTAAAGGTGATGGACACACCTGGACCTCCTCAGGCTGTTGCCTTCAAGGAGGTGTCCAGAGGCTCGGTAACACTTATCTGGGAGCCTCCTCTCAATGACGGTGGAGCCCGGATCCATCACTATGTTGTTGAGAGACGCGAGGCTAGCCGCCGCACTTGGCAGCAGTCTGGTGGCAACTGCAAGCAGCATATACTGAAGATCGAGGAGCTGCTGGAAGGAGTGCCATACTTCTTCAGAGTCTCAGCCGAGAACCAGTATGGTATAGGTGAGGCTTTTGAGCTGACCGAGCCTGTCATTGCCACCGCAGAGCCAGCACCTCCAAAGAGAATGGACATCCTGGACACCACAGACAACTCTGTGTCTATGGGCTGGCTAAAACCAGAGCATGATGGTGGTAGCCGCATCCAGTGTTATGTCATTGAGGCCAGGCCCAAGGGTACAGACAAATGGGTAGTGGTTGGCAACACCAAGAATCTCACCTATGTGGTTGAAAAGCTCAACAAGGGCGATGAGTATGACTTCCGTGTGAAGGCTAAGAATGAAGCCGGTTACAGCAAGGCCAGGGAAACTCCAGCTCCTGTGCTGGTCAAAGAGCCTCATATTGAACCAACTGCTGACCTCAGTGAGATCCCCAACCAGATCATCACGAGCAGCTCTGGCAGTACTTTCACCATCGACGTTCCCATCAGCGGTAGACCTGCTCCTAAGGTCGCCTGGAAGCTGGAGGAGATGAGGCTGAAGAGCTCAGACAGAGTCTCTATCAAAGTAACTAAGAACAGGACCAGTATCTCCGTCAAAGAGGCCATGAGAGGAGATGGTGGTAAATACTACCTGACCCTGGAGAATGTCGCAGGAACCAGGACCTTCGCTATTGAAGTTAATGTCACTGGTAGACCCAGTCCTCCAACCGGACCCATTGAAATCTCATCCATTACCTCTGAGTCCTGCATCATTAACTGGCAACCACCAGAGGATGATGGTGGAACAGACATCACCAACTACATTGTGGAGAAGCGTGAGTCTGGGTCCACCGCCTGGCAGCTGATCAACTCCAGCGTTAAACGCACATCTCTCCATGTCAGTCACCTGACCAAGTACATGCAGTACACTTTCAGGGTTTCTGCTGAGAATAGATTTGGTGTCAGCAAGTACACTGAGTCTGAGACCATTGTCGCAGAGCATCCTTTCAGTAAGTACTATTCAACATAATAACAATAATAATGAACACAAATACATTTTTAGCATGTCTTAGACTGTTAATGTCTCTAAAAATATGTATTTTCTGTTAATTCAGAATGTAATTTAGTTGAATGTCTTCAACAATAAAATCTACTTTTTTAATCACAGCACCTCCTGGCCCACCAACAAGGCCTTCAGTCTTCAATGTCTCTGCTAACACAATGACCCTGAAATGGGAGGAGCCCTATCATGATGGCGGCAGCAAGGTGACAGGCTACTGGATTGAGAAGAAGGAGAGGAACAATATCCTGTGGGTGAGGGAGAACAAGATCCCTTGCTTTGAGTGCTACTACAAGGTGGAGGGTCTGGTTGAAGGCCTAGAGTACCAGTTCAGGGTTTATGCCATGAACAGTGCTGGGCTGAGCAAAGCCAGTGAGGCCTCCAAGGGAGCAGTTGCTCAAAATCCAGTTGGTGAGTTTTAACACAGTTTATGATCGCACTATCCTTTTACTTGATATTCCAACATATCTGATGAAATGTATATTTTTTTAGATCCACCAAGTAAGCCAGAAGTCACAAATGTTACAAGATCCACTGTCTCACTAAAATGGTCCGCTCCATTGAACGACGGTGGCAGTCCCATCGTGGGCTACATCATCGAGCGTAAGCCGTACACGTTGACGGGTGAGGGCCGTTGGCTCAAATGTAACTACACCAATGTGACAGACACTTTCTACACTGTTACTGCCCTGGGAGAGGGAGAGCCCTATGAGTTCAGAGTCATCGCCAAGAACGCCAACCAGGTCTACAGCAAACCCTCAGAGTCCACCGGCTCTGTGCAGTGCAAGACCGACTTTGGTAAGATCTACATCTGTGATCGTGATCCAATACCACCTTTACAGCTCACTTTCACACATCTGACCTCCTCTTAGGAGTAGGCTTAGGAGTCAATTCTTATCAATATATTGCTTCATAAACTTGTTCCTTTATTTTCACCAAACAGAGCCTCCAAAGGCCCAGCTGGACAGCAAACTCCTGTCCGAAACCGTGACGGTCAGAGCTGGTTCAGACCTGGTTCTGGATGCTGCAGTGGGAGGCAGGCCTGACCCCAAGGCTTCTTGGTCCAAAGGCAACAAGGAGCTGGAGTTGTGTGAAAAGTACCACCTGCAGTACACCCCCACCAGGGCAATGGCCATTATCAAGTTCTGTGACCGAGATGACACAGGAAAGTACATCCTGACAGTCAGGAATGTTAGCGGAACCAAGACTGCTGAGGTCAACGTCAAAGTGCTTGGTAAGTGAGAGCTAACCTGCTTTGTTTTTCAAGCATTTTATGCCTCACAGATTATACTTGAATAATTAATTTGTCAAAGTTTTCAAAAGGGAATTGCAATAAGTACATCTGTTTTTACCAGACACCCCTGGAATATGTGAAGGCAAGATTGAGATCAGCAATATTACAGAGGAGTCATGCACATTGAGCTGGAAGTATCCTCTCGAGGATGGCGGCGATGAGGTCTCCCATTATATCGTGGAGAGGCGTGACACCAACAGACTCAACTGGGTCATCATGCATGCCGAGTGCAAGGAGCTGACCTGCAACATCACCAGGCTGTTCAAGAACACTGAGTACCTGTTCAGAGTCCGGGGTGTTAACAAGTACGGAGCTGGAGTGTACCTCCAGTCAGAGCCCATGATTGCCAGAAACACTTTCAGTAAGTTAAACAGTCAGATCATCGTAAATAACACCAATGAACAACAATGCTTTAAAAGTATAATACCTCAAAAATCTCTGAGGCCAAACAGATGCTGCTCTTTTATTTTAAACAAGATCACCAATAAGATGAAAGCATGCCTGAGAGCACTGAGAGCCAATCTGGTCACAAACTTTAACATTTAAAAGTAAAACAACAAATTGCTCTTCATAACCTCTAACGCTGAATTATTTTCCTTTACTCCAGCCGTGCCATCTCCTCCTGGTGCTCCAGAGATCCTGGTGTCAGGAAAGGACTTCGCCACCATCGAGTGGCTGAAGTCAGAGAGCGATGGCGGCAGCCCGTTGATTCACTACCTGGTAGAGAGACGGGAGAAAAAGAGTGCCCGCTGGGTGAAGGTGAACAGGGATGGAGCTCACCTGGACACCACACTGAAGGTGTCTGGTTTGACCGAAGGCAACATCTACCAGTTCAGAGTGACAGCTATTAACAGAGCTGGAGAGAGCGAACCCAGCGAGGTTTCTCTGTATGTTATCTGCAGAGTGCCAACATGTAAGTCTAAACGCCTAACATAAAATGCACCAGAAGATCTGACTGATGTTTTTAGACCTTTCTTTTGTGACATCATTAAGGGGTAACCATGGAAAAGGATTTACTGATGTGTACTGATCTTCACACCTGTCTCCTCTCCTCTCAGGCACCCCTGCTCCTCCTTCTATCCCTCGTATAACCGACACCCACGCTGACAGCATCAGCCTGGCCTGGTCCCGCCCCGTGGACGACGGAGGAGCTGATGTGATCGGCTACATCCTGGAGATGCAGGAAGCCGGAGCAGAGGAATGGACGAAGGCCCATGAAAAGACCCTGCGTGCTACAGAGTATGTGGTGACCGGACTTTCTGCAGGCAAGAAGTACTGCTTCAGAGTGGCTGGCATCAACATCAACGGTACAGGAGACTTCAGTGAACCGTGCACTGAGACTGAGCCAGTGGAGAGAATCGGTAAGTCATCTGAAAAGCATTGCAAATACAGTAACTGAGTGTGACAACTTATTTATTAGAGATAGATGAGATATTAGAGAGTCTCTTTCTTTAAAACATGAACTCCACATTCAAAATTAATAGATTCACCCACAAAAATCAACATACACCAGGTTCAAATTTGGTTTCACTCATGACTTTTCTTCTTCCAGTAGTCACTGTTATCTGCAAGTCTTTCATCATGTGGAAAGATTTAAACCCCAAACATTAAGAGCTATACATTAATTATCCCCTTCTCTCACACAGAAACTCCTGACTTTGAGCTCCACGATGACCTGAAGAAGACCATCTGCCTGCGCGCTGGTGGCTCCCTCCGCCTGCTAGTAAAGGTCACCGGTCGCGCCGCGCCCGCCCTCACTTGGACTAAGCCTGGTGTTGACCTCCAAAACAGAGGATTTATTGAAGTCACAAACACGTCCACCACACTCATCATTGATAAGGTCCACCGCTACGACGCCGGCAAGTACACGCTGGTGGCCGAGAACTCCGCCGGGAAACAGGAAGTCAACATTCTGGTTAAGGTCTATGGTAGGTTGATGGATATGTCTGAGATTTGATTTGAAATATGACACATTACATTGGGTAATACTAATATTTTTTACATTTATTTTGTCAGGCAGTAGCTTTTGGAAATGTTATATTTTAACTAAATGTATTTTCATTGTTAGATACTCCTGGACCAACTGGACCAATAAAGATCAAAGAGCTGACCAAGGAGTCTATCACCATCTCTTGGGAAGCCCCAACCGTGGATGGCGGTGCTCCTGTCAACAACTACATCATTGAGAGGCGCGAGGCCTCCATGAGAGCCTACAAGACCGTCACCTCCAAGTGCAATAAGACATCCTACAAGATTGACGGCCTGATGGAGGGCATGCTGTACTACTTCCGGGTCCTCCCTGAGAACATCTATGGTGTCGGTGAGCCCTGTGAGACTCCTGACGTCATCCTGGTTTGTGAGGTGCCTCTGCCACCTCACAAGCTGGAGGTGATCGATGTCACCAAGACCACAGTCACCCTGGGCTGGGAGAAGCCCGAGCACGATGGTGGCAGCAGACTGACGGCCTACGTCATCGAAGCCTGCAAGTTTGGCACCGACAAGTGGATGAAGGTGGCCACACTGAAGACCACAGACTTCGAACACACCATCGAGAAACTGAATGAGGGAGAGCAGTACTTGTTCAGAATCAGAGCAATCAACAGCAGAGGTGCCGGCGAGCCCAAAGAGCTTGTTACAGCCATCACTGTACAGGAGCAGAGAGGTAACAGACGCAAAACAGTTCCTGCAAGCAGACAGTTAAAGTTACAAATACATGAAGGAAAATGTGACGCTGCTGTTCTTGGCTCCAGAAATCTGTACATGTTGAAGATTTTTTGCTCTGCCACATTTTTAGGTTTTGGTGTCTCTTTTTCCTTTCCAGTAATGCCTGTGGTGGACTTCTCCAGTATTCCTCAGAAGGTTGTCAATGTCCTGGCCGGTAAGACTCTGGAGCTGGACCTGCCCATTATTGGCAGGCCTCCTCCCGTCTGCTCCTGGTACTTCAACGATAACAAGATCAAATTCTCAGACCGTATCAAGGTCAAGAGCACTGGAAAGTTCTCCAAGCTGACCGTGTCTGACACCACCATCGACGACACTGGTGACTATTCCCTGGAGGTGAAGAATGCTGTTGGTGTTATCACAGAGGTCATCAAGGTCATCATCCTCTGTAAGAAACCATACTTCTTTGTTATTTTAGTTTCTTTATTTTGTTTATTTTTAGTTTGTTTATTGCTGATGCGTATCAAGGGCAGGATAACACAACAAAGTCAAGCTGATTAACTCATAAATTGACAATATTCCAATCAATCCCTATTTTTAACTATTTTATTAACATTTACCTTAAACCTTAATTCTGTTAATCCCCTCTTACCAGCTAAACCTGATGAACCAAAGGGACCTATCAGATTTGATGAGATTGATGCCACCACGGTCACCTGCAGCTGGGATCCTCCGGTCAGAGACGGCGGAGCTCCCATCAGCGGCTACATGGTGGAGCAGCGTGATGCTCACCGACCTGGCTGGGTGCCTGTCTGCGACTCTGTTAGCCGACCAACTTTCAAGTTTGAGAACCTGATTGAGGGAGATGAGTATGTCTTCCGTGCAGCTGCGATTAATAACTACGGCACTGGAGAGTTCCTGCAGTCTGAGATCGTCACCTGCAAGAGCTTGAAAAGTAAGACTTCTGGCTTTTTAAGGTTAAGGTTACACGTTTAGCCGATACTACTATATAGACAGGATTACATCAACAGAAGTAGAGTAAGATGTTTCTCCTCTTCCATAGATGTGCCTGGACCTCCTGGCCGTCCAACCATCTTTGATGTTTCTCGTGACGGCATGACCGTGGCCTGGAACCCGCCAGATGAAGACGGCGGCCTTGAGGTTTCTGGATACATTATCGAGCGCAAAGAAGTCAGATCTGACAGATGGGTACGTGCCAACAAGAATCCTGTCACCATGACCAGATACAGGTCGACAGAACTGACAGAGGGTCTGGAATACGAACACAGAATCACCGCCATCAATGCCAGAGGACTGAGCAAACCAAGTCTGCCATCCAAACCAGCAGTGGCAACAGATCCCATCGGTAAGAGAACAGTTTGTAAAAAGCTTTTTTATTTATATATGATTTTTAGGTAAATTTAAGAGTTCATGTCTTGGCATTGAAAGTCTCAAAGAGCAGGCACAGACTCAGCAGCAGCTAGAAATACTGACATGCTTGTCTTCCCCGCTCAGATCCACCTGGCTGTCCTCAGAACCCGAGGATCACCGATACCACAAAGTCCTCTGTGTCACTGGCTTGGAGTCCTCCTGATGATGAGGGAGACGCAAGGGTGGACGGTTACCTGATTGAGATGCAGAAGGTGGGCACCATGCCCTGGATCAAGTGCAACACCACACCATCTCTAATCTGCGAGTACACGCTGACCAACATGCCACAAGGAGAGGAGTTCAAATTCCGTGTGATGGCTTGCAATGCCGGGGGCTCTGGAGAGCCTGCTGAAGTACCTGGAACCGTCACTGTGACTGAGATGCTCGGTAAGGACCCAGAGGTTACCTAATCTACACCTGCACTAAGATCATCTACATAAATTTCAAACTAATACAGAATAACACTTCCTTTTGTAACTTTCATTGTTCACCAGAATCTCCTGACTACGAGCTGGAGCTCAAATACAAAGATGTGTACGTCGTCCGCCACGGGGGAGTGGTTAGACTCTCTATTCCCATCAAGGGTAAACCTCACCCAACCTGCAAGTGGTCGAAGGATGGTGGTGCAGTCTCCACTAAGGCCATGATTGCCTCCACCGAGGATGCCAGCGAGCTGGTGATCAAGGGAGCAGAGAGAAGCGACTCTGGGGTGTACGACCTCCTGCTGGAAAATAGGGTTGGCAAGAAGAAGGCCCAAATCAAGGTGAAGGTCATCGGGCGTCCAAGCGCTCCAGAGGGACCGCTGGTCTTTGAGGAGATCCAGGCCAACTCTGTCAAGGTGTCCTGGAAGGTGCCTGCGGACGACGGAGGCTCAGAGATCCTGGGTTACATCATAGAAAGACGCGAGGCAACTAGAAATGCCTGGTACACTGTGGACTCTAGAGTGACTGACACTCAGCTGCTTGTCAAGGGCCTGAAGGAGGGAACAGAGTACCACTTCAAGGTCACGGCTGAAAACTCCTTCGGTATCAGCTCCTCTCTGAAGTCGGAGCAGCCACTGGTGCCCAAGACTCCTCTCTGTAAGTACTCCAATTCTTCAGTTCTAAGTATGAGACAGTATGAGATCATTAACTAATGAAAATCATCTGCGTTTCTCAAACCAGGTCCCCCTGAGCCTTCAAGCACCCCACCAGAGATCATGGACGTCACAAAGAGCTCTGTGGCGTTAGCCTGGTCCAGACCAAAGGACGACGGCGGTTCTGCCATCACCGGCTACTTTGTTGAGTACAAGGCGGTGTCTGATGAGACATGGTCCCGCCACCAGACCAAGATCACCTCCACCATGTTTACTCTGCCTGGACTCACCCCTGACGCAGACTACCAGTTCCGCATTGTTGCTGTCAACAACATTGGCGAGAGTGAGGCTGGTCCTGTGTCTGACCAAGTCACATGCAAGGATCCGTTCGGTGAGTCTCCTCTGCTAATAAATATAATTATTTATTAATTCACAGCACCGTAATAATTATAGTTGTCGACAATCAGATGTGAAATCTAATCAATCAGCAACAGACAACAAAACCAGAACTGTCCAGAACAGTAACTGTTAACTAAGCTAACATGTTTTTATATTTCTTTCTTTGTAGACAAGCCAAGCCAACCAGGCGAGATCGACACAGTGAACGTGACAAACAACTTCATCACCATCCGCTGGCAAGCTCCAGAGTGTGATGGTGGAAAGGAGGTCCTGGGCTACTGGGTGGAGTACAGGAAGTCTATTGAGAGCACCTGGAAGAAGTGCAACAAGCAGAGGCTGAAGGAAAAGGAGTTAACCATACCTGGACTGGCTGAGGCCACGGAGTACGAGTTCAGAGTGTTTGCTGAGAATGAGACAGGAATGAGTAGACCTCGTAGGACTGCCACGTGCATCAAGACCAAACTGAGCGGTGAGTACTCTGACATATACTGTATGAAAATTATTTGTTTGCACAGAGTGACTTTACTATGAGACATTGTTGTTTTGTACTTACAGTTGAAGCTAAACCAAGCCTGAGAAAGGAAATGGATGAAGTCACTGCCAAACTTGGCCAGCCTGCTGTCATGAAGTGCCAGATTATTGGCAGGCCTTGTCCTGACATCAAGTGGTATCATGCTGGCAAGGAGATTGTTGAGTCCCGCAAGTACGAGATGAGCTCTGACGGCCGCAACCACTCCCTGTCTATAATGACTGACCAGCAGGAGGATGAAGGAGAGTACACCTGCAAGGCCATCAATGATGCCGGAGAAGCTGAGACCTCAGGCATTCTGGTGCTGGAGGCTGCTTCGTCCTTCCATCCCGACTACCCACTGAAGGAAACGTATTACGCTGGCCTGGGAAGCACTCTGCGCATCCATGCCGTCTACATCGGCCGTCCTGAGCCAAAGATCATGTGGCTGCATGGGGCGAAAACCCTGGAGAACACAGAGGACATCAGCATTGAGACTACCGAGCACTACACACACCTGATCATCAAGAACGTGCAGCGCAGAGTCCATGGAGGCAAATACAGGATCAGACTGCACAATCACTTCGGCAGGGCTGACACCGCATTCAATGTTGAAATTTACGGTATGTTCGTGAATACATACTACAGTTACATGCAACAAAGCATGTGTTTTCAAGGTGATATTAATATTTTACATGTATATCTAATACCTTTGTTTCCAGACAAACCTGACGTACCTCAGGGTCCCATTGTGCTGGACGCCCTCCTGAAGAACTCTGTCATCATCAGCTGGAAGCCTCCCAAGGATGACGGAGGCTGCATGATCACCAACTACATCGTGGAGAAGCGTGAGGACAAGGAGGGCACAGAGTGGGAACTGGTGTCGTCATCCATCAATGGAACATCTTGCCGTGTGCCAAACCTCATCGACAGCGCCGGATACTTCTTCCGTGTATACGCCCAGAATCGCTATGGCAACAGCGAGCCACTTGAGCTCACTTCACCTATCCTTATCAAGAGCCAACTGGGTATGATGTAGAATTCAATATCAATTTATGTTTAAAGTACCTCATAAATTCATGGTAACAATGTAATCGTAGAGCTGTAATACACGCTGGAACTGACAATGGTTTCTGATTTATAAATTCCTGTCTACAGAGAAACCATCACCACCTCTGTCGCCAGTTGTTTCTGGAATCACCAAGGACTCCTGCGTGGTTTCCTGGAAGCCTCCACTGAGCGATGGCGGCTCCAAGATCAAGAGCTACTGCCTTGAGAGCAAGCACAAGAAGGGCAAGAAGGAATGGAGCGAATGGACTCCAGTGTCCACAGACGAGATCAAACAGACTGTGTTCTCCGTCAAGCGTCTGACCGAGGGCATCGAGTACATCTTCCGTGTGAAGTGCGAGAACCTGGGAGGACAGAGCGACTACAGCGAGGAAACCGCTCCAATTGTTCCAGCCACAGCCGTCGAGATCCGTGCTCCTGCCTTCAAGGAAGAGCTGAGGAACATGAGTGTCAAGTACAAGAGCAATGCCACCCTGGTCTGCAAGATCACAGGACAGCCCAAGCCTGTAATCAAATGGTTCAGACGAGGAAAGGAGATCCACTCTGATGGAAAGAAGATCAAGATCCAGGAGTTCAAGGGAGGTTATCACCAGCTGGTCATCACCGAGGCTGATGAGGAAGACTCCACTGTGTACCAGATCAGGGCCACCAACCAGGGAGGATCCATCTGTGCAACAATATCTCTGGATGTTGAAAGTAAGCTCACAGATTTCACTGTTTTCGAGCACCGACTTCTACAAAACTGTTAAATTATTAAACTTTTTAAAATTCAAACAGAACATGAAATCTAACTTAAACTTTTTCTCTTTTTCCAGTCCCTGCCAAGATCCAACTGCCAAAGAACCTGAAGGACAAGGAAGCCATTCCTGCCCTGCGTGGAGAAGTGGTCAATATCAAGATTCCTTTCGGTGGCAAACCGGATCCTGTCATCACATGGCAGAAGGGACAAGATCTCATTGACAGCAATGGCCACTACCAGGTCATTGTCACCAGATCATTCACTTCTTTGGTGTTCCCCAACGGAGTGGAGAAGAAGGACGCTGGTTTCTACATTGTCTGTGCCAAGAACAGATTTGGCATTGACCAGCAGACAGTTGAGCTGGATGTCGCAGATGTGCCTGATCCTCCACGTGGTGTCAAAGCCAGTGACATCTCCAGAGACTCGGTCACACTGAACTGGATGGCCCCGGCAAATGACGGCGGCAGCAGGGTCATCAACTACATCATTGAGAAGTGCCCCACCACTGCTGAGAGGTGGCAGCGTGTTGCCCAGTCCCGTGACACCCGCTACACTGTCATCAATCTGTTTGGAGGAACCGGCTATCAGTTCAGAGTCATCGCTGAGAACAAGTTTGGGCAGAGTGCTCCATCTGAGACCAGCGGACCTGTCATGACCAAGGAAGACAAATCAAGAGTTCTGCTGTATGATAGGGAGGTTGATGATACTGGACGTGTTCCTAGGGGCAAGGCTCCACACTCAGATGCTAAGAATCTGCACAACAAATATGCAATTGCAGAGGAATTGAGCAGAGGTCAGTTTGGCATTGTCCACCGCTGTGTTGACATCAGCTCTGAGAAGACTTACATGGCTAAATTCGTCAAAGTGAGAGGCGTAGATCAAGCAATAGTCAAGAAGGAAATCGCAACACTGAATCTGGCCAAACATACTAACTTCCTCCTCCTCCATGAGTCTTTCGACAGTCCTGAGGAGCTGGTGATGATCTATGACTTCATCTCTGGTGCCGACATCTTTGAGCGCCTCAACACAGCTGAGTTTGAGCTTAATGAGCGGGAGATTGTCAACTACATCAGGCAGATCTGTTCAGCTGTTGAGCTCCTGCACTCTGAGAGCTACGGACACTTTGATATCAGACCTGAGAACATTGTGTACACAACTAGAACCAGCTCTAATGTGAAAATTATTGAGCTGGGCCAGGCCAGACACCTGACACCTGGAGAGCAGATCAAGATTCAGTACACTACTGCAGAGTACGCCGCCCCTGAGATCCACCAGTGTGACATGGTTAGCTCTGTCACTGACATGTGGTCTGTTGGTGTCCTTGCCTATGTGCTCCTCAGTGGACTTAATCCATTCACAGCAGAGACCAACCAACAGATGATTGACAACATCTCTAATGCAGCCTACAGCTATGACGATGAGTCCTTCAAGCAGGTCAGTGTTGAGGCATTAGACTTCACAGACCGCCTAATGACCAAGGAACGTAAGCACCGTATGACTGCTGCTGAGGCTCTGGCGCATCCTTGGCTGTCCAAGCCTGCAGAGGAGATAAGCACCAGAGCAATCCCAACCGGAAGGCATAAGAGATACTACCAGACAATGGTGAGGAAAGAGTGGGCCGCTGTGGTCTCTGCAGCCCGTGTGGCCAGCGGCGGCTCCATCAGGTCCCAGCGGGGTGTCTTTGTCGCCAAGGTGAAGATTGCTCCATTTGAAAACGGTCCTGTTGGAGGCCAGATTGGCCATGCAGTGGTGAATGAGGGAGACAGTGTGAAGTTCACCTGCAACATTGAAAACTATGATAGCAGCACTGAAGTGACGTGGTACTGTGGCGTCAGGCAACTTGAAACTGGTGACAAATATGAGATTGAATATGATGACGGCTTGGCTGTAATCACCATCAACAAGGTCACAAGAGCAGATGATGGCACTTACAGATGCAAGATTGTGAATGAGTACGGTGAGGACAGTGCCTACGCAGAGCTGTTTATCAACAGCGTCAGATCTTACCGCGACTTCTTCACCACCCGCGTGGTCAAGAAAACGAAGCGCAGAGTCGACACTGCCAGAATGCTCCAGAAGCCACCGGAGTTCACCCTTCCTCTGGTCAACCGTACAGCCTACCTTGGTGAGGATGTGCGCTTCGGCGTCACCATCACCGTTCACCCCGAGCCTCGTGTCATCTGGCACAAATCAGGACAGAAGCTCATTCCCGGACACGATGACAAGAAATACACCTTCATCAGCGACAAGGGTCTGTACCAGCTCATTATCCACAGCCTTGAGGAAAGCGACGATGCTGAATACAGTGTTGTGGCCCGTAACAGGTACGGTGATGACAGCTGCAAGGCTCGTCTCACTGTTGTTCCTCGACCTAAACCAGCAGACCTCACCCTGAGGCCCATGTTCAAACGCCTGCTCGCAAATGTCGAGTGCAAGGAGGGCCAGAACGTGCGCTTTGAGATTCGAGTATCCGGCCATCCCACACTGAAGTGGGAGAAGGATGGCATGCCTTTGGCCTTTGGACCATCTATTGAGGTTGTCCATGAGGGTCTGGATTACTTCATCCTTCATGTGAAAGACACTCTCCCCGAGGACTCTGGCGTGTACAGAGTTACTGCAACCAATTCTGCTGGATCTGCCAGTTGCCAGGCCACGCTCAAAGTAGAACATGTTACTCATGTAAAGAAAGAATATGAGCCCAGTGCAAAGGAGAAGGAACAGCTAGCTCAGAAGGAGGCAATAGACAAAAAGGTGAGGCTGTCTCAGATTATGGCTGGCGCTGTTGTTACACCTCTACCACCTGCAGCAGTACAAGCTGTCAGGGAGGCAGCCACCATGTTCAAACCTGCTGTGACAACCAAGAAGGGTGAGAAGACTGAGGCTGAGATCCAGAAAGAACAGGAGGAGAAGAAGAAGCGGGCCGATGAGAAGAGGCTGCGTATGCCCTATGTCGTCCCCACTCCTCGTGTCATAAACCCAGCTGTTCTTGAGGAGGACGTGGAAATAAAACACTTCAAGCCACTCTCGGACATGAAATGGTACAAGAAGCTGCGAGATCAGTACGAGTTCCCTGAGCCTATGGACAAAATCAAGCAGAAGAGGATGAAGCGCATTCGCCTCTCCAGGTGGGAGCAGTTCTATGAGGTGCCCATCAGGATCAAGGACCAGTATAAGCCTAAGTGGCGCATCTCGGCCCTGACTCAAGATGACTTGGAGACCGTGAGGCCTGCAAGGCACCGCACTCCTTCCCCTGAGATGGATGCCTACCACAGGATCAGGAGGAGGTCCCTGGGTGACCTGTCAGACGAGGAGCTGCTGCTGCCTGTGGGTGAATACCTGTCCATGAAGAAAACTGAGGAGGAGAGGCTTCGTCTGGAGGAAGAGCTGGAGCTTGGCTACTCTGCGTCTCCACCTAGCCTCAGCCCAGTTCGCTTTGAGCTGTCTGCCCTGCGTCCCTCGTCTCCTAAAAAAGTCTACAGTGAAGAAGAAGAGGGAGAAGAGATCCGTAGATATGACGCCTACAGAGTTCCATCTAAATATGAGGCTGGCCCAAGTTTCGTTGATCTCCGCCAGCGTCACGACAAAGTCACACACAGAGCTCCAAGACAGAAGCAGAAGGTGTATGAAGAGAGGGAAGATCAGGAGCTGCTGCGACCACCCAAAACTGCTCAGAGAATCTCCTCTTACAAGAGTGAACTCAAACGCATGGAGTTTGAGGAGAAGACTCGTATTTCGAAAAAGGAATCAACTGTCACTGTTGCGACCTTCTCTGAGGACATTGAATCTGAGCACATAACAGGTTTTACCTCAGAATATATTCCTAAACCCATCAAGAAGCTGTCAGTGCCCGAGCCTGAGAGGTCTCCTACCTCAGGCAAGGCTGTTAAGGCCGAAGTGACCCTTCCAAAAGTTGACTTTGCGTCCAGGTATGAGGAGAGAAAGCAGGCTCTGAGATCAGAGAGAAGATCAGTGGAGAGGAAGTTTGAAGTGGTGACACAAGCTCCCTTCAGCCTTGACCACGCCCCACGTATTACCATCCGGATGCGGTCACATCGCGTACCCTACGGCTCCAACACAAGGTTCACCCTGAATGTCCAAGCCAAACCAGAACCTGAGGTCAAGTGGTTCCACAACGGAAAAGAGATTAATCAGAGCAGCAAATACCACATGACTAACATCAGCGGAGTTCTGACTCTCCAGATCCTCAACTGTGTGACTGAAGACTCCGGCACTTACCGTGTGGTCTGCAGGAACGACAAAGGAGAGACTTCAGACTATGCCACACTGGATGTAGCAGGAGCAGAATACGCTGCCTTCTCTTCAGTCCGCAAAGACGAGGAGCCTCCATCCTCCCGTCTGCCCGAGATGACCAGAACTGAGGTATATCACGTGTCCTCCTCTAAAACCACTGTGAAGGAAACTGTGACTGAAACTGTGAAAGAGTCCACTACTGTTGTCGAGAAGCCAAGGGAGAAGCCTGGTGTTCCTGCCAAGTTCCTGACCAAGCCACAGTCCCTGACTGTAGAGGAGGGAAACCTCGCCAGATTTGACTGTGATGTGGAGGGCGAACCAGCACCTTCTGTCACCTGGCTGCACGAAGGACAAGTTGTTAGTTCCTCTGCCCGTCACCACGTTGTCTCTACTCAGCACAACTCCCACTTTGAGATCTCTGCTGTCGAGATGTCGGATGAAGGCAGCTACACTGTGCTGGTGGAAAACGCTGGAGGTAAACAAGAGGCCCATTTCACTCTGACCATACGCAAGTCTGAGTCCAAGGAGAAAGTAGTGGCCCCCCCTAGAATCACCTCTCCAGAGGCAAAGTCCCCTCTTGCCAAGTCCCCTGAACCAGTCAAATCTCCTCAGAGAGTCAAGTCCCCTGAGCCAATCAAGTCGCCTCAGAGAGTCAAGTCTCCAGTCTCCCCAAAATCTCCAACACCAAAATCCCCAACACCCAAGTCCCCTACTCCCAAATCCCCAACTCCATCTGAGAAGGAACGGGTGACCTCTCCAATCAAGTCACCAAAAAGAGTGATGTCTCCAACTGTTGACAAGAAGCCGTCCTTCTCTGTTGGGCTGAGCGACGTCACTGCAGCCTCTGACGCTGTCGTCAAGCTCTCAGTGAAGCTGACAGGAGAGCCCAAACCTGCAATCTCATGGATGAAGGATGGAAAGGTAACACACTCTACTACTGCAACAATTCTACTCTTCTTGCAGATAATTATTTACAGATAAAAAAGTTACAGAAATGGTGACATATTGGTTGGTTATTAAATAAATAAATCGGATTTTCCTGATTGGCAGGCTCTGTCTCAGGGTGGGAAGTATGAGATCTTTGAGGAGCATGGCTCGGCTTATCTTGAGATCTATGAATCGGAGGTCTCTGACAGCGGCGTGTACAAGTGCACTGCTACCAACAGTGCTGGAGCAGTGTCAACAACCTGCTCCGTCACTGTACAGGGTAAGATAACGCCGGCTTCTAGAAGCAATTTCTCTCCTTCATTAACCTGCAGCTAAAACGTTCAGTTTCTACTATAAAGTCTCACATTTATTTCTGTTTTAGGCTCCAAAACAAAAGCTGAAATGTCTGAGGGAGTTATGAAACGGCGGTCCGATGCTCCCCACTTCTTGGTGCAGCCCAGATCCCAGAATGTGAACGAGGGACAAAATGTCAGATTCACATGTGAAATTGCAGGAGAGCCTTCTCCTGAAGTGGAGTGGTTGAAAGACAACACGACTGTGAGTAGTTTTCTCCAGAAGGTTATTTGTTTCATGATAAAGTCATTTATCTATTTTATCTATTATCTATAAACTATTTTAAGGTAAACAACAGAAACCTGTGCAGCTGACTTAACACTTTCTCTCTTCTCTTGGCAGATATCCGTCACATCAAACATTAGACTGAGCCGCTCGAACAATGTGTTCACTCTGGAGATTTGTGAAGCCACAGTCGCAGACAGTGGGAAATACACGATAAAAGCCAAAAATCAGTTTGGACAGTGCTCTGCGACATCCTCCCTCAATGTCCTCAGTAAGTATCCACTGCATGACGACTCAACACAGTTAAACACACTGTGTTTAATTGGCTTGGATATTAAACTACTTAGTAAAAGGAGACTTGGATTGCACCAAAGCACATTCAAATCCAAGGCACTTGAGCACCCCGGCTGACACTGAGTGTATGCGTGCACTATACTGTACTTGTGCACATTGTGATATGAGCCATGTGCTTGTCATTTGCATTCTCGCAGCTCTTGCTGAGGAAACAACCAAAATGGTTATTGTGGAGCAAAGAGCTTCTACTGATGCAGCTGCCAGCATGCAGAAAAGTTTATCGGCCTCATCAGTTCGTATGGAAGCAGCTTCCATGCGGGCCGGCAGTTACAGCAGCAGCTCCCGCTCTGCTGCTGCTGCCGAGTTTGCATTTGAGAGCACGTCTGCAACTAGCATGTCTGCCATGATGGCTGAGTCAGTGGTTTCCATGAGCTCCAGCAGCCAAATGATGGAAATGTCTTCTCACTCGCATGTCGAGGCCTCCTCCTCGCTGAGGGCCCTCACCATGGGGGTTAAACGAGGTGAGATGCATTTTACAAGTTGCCTGAATCTGTCTGTAACTTAAATTCAGAATAACAGGAGGTGGGCCTTGAAAGGTTTGAGCATCTTGGTGAGTAAATGTCAGATGTAAAGACGAATGTGATGAAGTCCTGCTTGTTTGAAGACGAGATCCAGTTTGTTCCTCTCTCGTCATCATGAGTTGACATTTGATTTCTGATTACATTCCAGTTATGAAAAATAAGCCACAGATTTCATCAAAAAGATGTGAAAGGATGTGTGGAACAGTAAAACAGTGGTGGTTTTCAGAAACCCTGAAAGCCTCTTCTGTACTGCAGAAAAGTAGATGTTAAGCTGTAGTCAGTCATCAGACAGAAGTCGATTGTGCCAATAAACGGTGTTCATTTAGCGAGCTGGCCAGCTAATTCATTTCAGATAGGAGGCAAAAGGTGGTGCTGTCCACTTACTTTATTTCATCACGGGACTAAGAAGAGTCTAAAGATAACCCCAAACATTGGAGACACATGGTTTTGACTAAGCAGTGAGAAAACTCTAGTGGATCTTCTTCCAGCGGCCATCTTTGTCTGGTTGGGAAGAAAAGGTTAAATATCTACTTTATTGCGCACAAGAAAAAGCTTGTTTCTTACCAAGAGTCAGAAGAGATTTTAAAAGATGTCCAAACCACAATGACACCATCTGTCTGGCTTGTTAATTAGTGTGGCTAATTTCTGTGACTGTTAAGTAATCATATGTCCTCGTCACGTATTTTTTCACCAATGCAAAACCTTCTTCACTGACTGTCGTTGGTCCGTTAACAGGCGTTCCACCAAAGATCGAGGCTCTTCCAGAGAGCGTCAGCGCCGAACCGGGGGAAGTCCCTGACCGTGGCGGGGGTGTTCTCCGGAGACCCGGCACCCTCCGTCCAGTGGGTCCGCTCCAATCGGACCCTCCCCAACGGGGACGAGCGGTACCACGTGGAGAACGCCGCTGACCTCTCCGTCTTCACGATCTCTGCGGTGAAGGAGGCCGACGCCGGAGCGTACACCCTCCGACTGTCCAACGAGTTCGGCTCCGACTCGGCAACTGTCAACGTTCACATTCGGTCCATGTAAAAAAAATATAAAAAATCGTTAATTTATATTCCCCGTTTCCCTCATCCAGAACCTTTTTTATTTAGTGAATTAGCAACAATAATACTTGATAAAGATCTGGATTTCTGTTCTTGTAAATATGAACTATTTTTGTACCAAACTTGACATTAATTTATGCCAAACTAGACTAAAGTCTAAAGTTGTTATAAAATGTGCCATATTGGACAATTAAGACTTTTGAGGATTTTTGAACCACTTTTCTGTGACATGTACATAATGTATATAGCCGAAGTTAACGGTTATGGGAAATGTATGCATTGTTATTTATGACAATATTAACTGAAACAAAAGAACAAATGTTTTAACAGGAGAAAGTTTCACCAGGAACGAATACCCTGTCAAACCAAGAAACTAAACTCTGTGCCTCAACAATAAGTTGAAGTCTTAAGATTGCCTCAACAGGTAGAGAGGCTCCCTGTTGACGTTATGAACCACAAACAGAAAGACAAAGTTATTGTTTTTGGACACGCGTCTGAGCGTGAGATATTACAGTTTCCTATGAGTTGTACCGTGAGCGTAAGGCCCTGAGTGCTGTTTGCATCACCCTCATGTAAGCAGCACGACTCGGCCTTGTGCTCAGACTGACTGTGTCGTACCACCGCGATTTGATGACCAGCTCAGAGTGCGAGCGGCCTGCACTCTCAGCGTTTCGATCATTTTAATAAAGAGCGCTGTTTCTGGCACAGGACGGCCGGACTGGCTTCTGAAAAACGTAACATCTCCTGGCCATAAACGAACGGAAAGCCCACGCCGGCTCTGCTGTGCAGAAGCAGCGCCGTCTCTCGGAGGATAATTAGCTAACGTGTTTGTGTGTTGGAGTGCGAGTGTTTGTAGCTTTTAGTCATTTCACCTTGTCAGTAGTCAGGGTCTCCGTCATTCACCACAGTGACTCCACCTGCTGTGAGAACAGGAAAGCAGACGTGTGTGACCCTGCACTTTGATTTAATTGATCTGTTGATGTAGAACTGTATTTCATCCTCCTTGAGTTTTATGCATTACTGATTTAATAAAGCATGATTTCAGCACTATACACACATTCTCTCCTGGCTTTTATGTCTTCAGTGTGTTCTCTTGTTTGGATGGTCTCTAAATACTTTTAATTAACCACAGTACTGGAGTACAGGGCTGGACGATACGGACAAAAATGTTATCATGATAAAATTTTTATATCTTTGGATATCGATAATTATCACGATAAGAATCAAATCGTTATTTCTTTTGAGTTTAAAGACTGATTTCTTTTTCAACAAATATCGCCGAGTAAAATTAAGTAAAAGCTTTTTTTCTGTCCTTTTTTCTCAACAAAATAAACATCTTAATTAAAAATTCAGTCCTGATTCGTGTGATTCAAGTGAATCAAATCAAACATTTATTGAACATTTTTTCTACTGGAGTATTTACTTGATTATTTCCATTTTATTTTATACTTTATGGTTTTACTCCACTACAACTGTGGTTAATAATTAATTTACAAAGATTTTGCATAAAACTTCTAATCTAAATTACAGCACATTGGTAACGGTTAAGTTTCCAGCCTTTGATTAGTTGAAACAGGTTAAATTACAGAAGTACATGCTGTATATATTTGTGATTAACATTACAGCCTTCAGGGGGCGCTAGGTCATTAAAGTTTTCTAACAATGTTAGAAAAGGTCCCAAAACAACACACACTCTCGAACGCCTCACCAGCTTTGCACAGCTGAGGTTAGGATTAGCCAATCAGAGGCAGCGTAGGGGCAGCCTCTTGGTGGAGGCATGTCCTCATGTGCCGATTAGAACATGAAATATCACCCAGGAGGGCTGGCTGGAGTGAAACATCCATGTGTTTTAAGGCTTGTTAGATGTCAAAACACTGTATAACTGTTTATAATATTATGAGAAACTATATAACAACTCTGGAAAGTAGTGCGCCAAAAATTATTTTATCTTGCATGACAACAAAAATCATAATTTAACAGTCAAGTTTCAGAGTCTACCAGAAATGTGTATTAGTAGTAGTAATGTGTATCTTGGTAATTCAGTGCTTTGCCAGATGCTGTGCTGTGTTGTCAGTTTTTTAGCCAACTGACCCTGCAATGTTTCCTGAAACCCCCTGCGTTGACTCCCAGTCCTCTGCGTGGGTTAATAACCATGGCTGTGTTTTTTTAAAGTAGTGCTAATGCCAGTGTGAACACTTCCTAAGACTGCTGTGTGACTTCAGATTGTTTTAAATATTATACTTACACAGGAGCAACGTCTCCAAAGCCATCTGGAGTGTTGCATAGTGATCGCTTTCCAATTTCTCCTCTTCCCAACATCATCATGGAACACGTGGGCAGGGATGTACCACGTTTCCTGTTGTGGCCCCTCTGGCTTCCAGGAAGAAAATCTAAAAAGAAAATTAAAAAAGTACAAAAAATATCTTTTTTTATCATGTAACCAGGTGGAAATACTGTGTTAATTAGATTTTTTTATTCCCAAGACCTTGGTAACCAATTTTTAAATCAGCCTAAACCTATAGCAAAAGAAATATGTATGTATTCATGTATATAGTCCAACAACTTCCTCTACTGAAACCATCAGCTGATCCACAGTTTCAGTAGAAAATAAATAAAATACTAACAAAATATATATTATACACAAAGTGTAATAATAAGTTAACGATTCTTAAAGTTCGTAAAATATATGCTGATCAGTTTTCACTATTGATGAACCCCACAAAGAAAAGCAGAGAAAGAGAAAAAACAGCTAAGCCTCGTTCTGTTGGAGCCACATTAACACTCAGTCCAGTCAGTCGGTCAACTTAAATCATTGAATAAACGTTTGTTAGCAACAACTGATATGACTTTCTCTTCCTCATTTTAAACAGCTCCATGCTCGGCTGAAGGGGGACGGCAGAATGTTTTGTAACGTTACTCTGAGCCTGAGATGTTTACAGCTTCTAAGGAAACTGACTGAGCTATGATGGCTTTCAAAACTCAAACAAAACAGTTTTTCACACTAAAGAATCATGCTGACTCACGCATGCACTTAAAATGCTTAAATTTTAGAGCCCTGTGGTTATTTCCTTTCTTACAAAGAAAAGATTGTTCATTTATTAAAATCAGTAAACATGGACCATTGTCAGTATTTGACACAATACTAATTTAGTCAGCTAAATCTACTGTATTACTTCCTTTACTCCGGCGGCAGGAAAGAGAAGCAGGCCCCCAAACCAGACTGGAGCCACTTGTGAAAGAGCTGGATGCTGCAGCAAAGCACCGGATCACGCAAACTGCTAAGATGCCACTTTTAGACCAATTTTACAATAACCAAAGTGGAATAAAAGAAAAATGCCAAATGAGAAAAAAAACATGAACTGACATCAAAGCTGCTAACATTACTTAGTGACAGCCCCCCCCATGTATATTCCTCTTCCCCTTACAAATACAACGCCTGTATTTACAAACTTGTTGCAGCTGATTGGGTAACACCTGAGACACGCCCACCAAACGGGAGCAAACACACCTGGAAGCCCGTCACAGAAAGTTGCTCAACGTTTCAAGGAAAAGTCCAATCCGAAAAGACTGAACTGCCCCAGGTGAGTTGAATATTTTCAACTGCCAAAGAAGTCGCGTGACGCTGAGTCGCGACAGCCTATCAGTGTTGAGATTGTCCGTACGTCACCGAGGCTTCAGAGCGTTGTGTGCAGAGGGCCGGGCAGAGCGGGGGATTGAAAATCTGCAGGCCGGCTGAGAGCTGCTAAACTTGGGGGAGAGGAGCAGGGAGCAGCTGCGGCCTTCGGAGAAATAAACCCCCGCAGTCGGTCGGATTCGGCTCTGACAGCTACGCCGTTTACTCGCAGGAGGAGGGAGGAGTTAACTGTTTTATTAAATTAGCTTTTACTTTAGTTTTGGGATTTCAGCGTTGATTTATCTTCACTGGAGCTTCTCAGCAGCTTCGCACATCCGTTCCAGTGTTGTTGTTAGCATCGTTAGCTCTGTCGGACTACGACTTCATATTTATATAAAACCGGACAAAGCTGGACGTTACTTGGAGAAAAAAGCGAGGAGGCTGAACTACCTGCTGAGTTCAGAAAACATGTGTCTGTAACTTTATTCCAGCTGTCGTTGTACTTTACTGTGACCAAGTTAGCATAGCACAGCCCTGATCGATCCGAACTCCATTCACAAAACAAACATTTTAGAAGTTGTTGTCCTGCTGTCTTGCTGACAGACCTGACAAAGCATGAATTCATATGTTTAACAAATCTGCATCATGTTGTCGTTATTTCAGCATCAGTTTGATCCGTTTATTGATATTAAATCACAGCAAAATGTTTCCTTTGTGTTCATATAGTAGTAATGGCGAGTTGTGTTGATTCACCTTATCCCGTTAAAGTCGCCTTCTCGCGTTGTGTGTGAACACAGTCTATGGTGTGAACACAGTCTATGGTGTGAACACAGTGAACGTGCTCACGGGAGGAAAGTGTCGCGAGGCGAAAATTTGCGTTTGGTCTGAATGCGGCTTTTTCCCCGCACTCAGAGTTGAGAGGCTAAAACAAAAAGCTGAGCATCAGTAAACAACCTGAAGTTGAGCTGGAATAAAATGTCAGTGTAACAGATGTAATATATAGACTTTGTGGTTGTTTTATGTCTCTTTGTGGCGTAGGAGCCATTAAACATGGAGATTTCAGAGTTTGCGCAGAGCAAACAGTCGGCTCTGAGCTGTCCAGAAACAGAGGAAGTTTGGGTGATAAAACATTTGGGCCTGTTGGGCTTTGTTGGCACAGTTTCAACAACAAGCTGCTGAACCTGCCACAATAATTCTTTGGCTTGTAAAGACTGTGTTCATAGATGCTTCAGGAAAAATCACATTGTATTGGCTGTTTGGGCGACTGTCCATAATAAAAGAGACAACAACGGTCAGCTGGGCAGCAAACGTGATATTAAAAAGTGATCTTATCGATGAGTTCATGGAGATTTAAAAAGGAAAATTTTGTATTAAACAAAAATAACTAAATTACAGATAATCAACAAGCAAAGCAAATTGCATTCCCAGAAACAGCATGTTGCACAGAGGCTGTTTCATGACGCTCAGCAGATGAAACATATTAAACTTTTACTTGAGTAGGTTTGTCATTTTTTCTTTTACTTGATTGAATGTTTTATAGGAGTAACTGTACTTTTTCCTGAGTAAAGTGGCAGCAGTACTGAACATGAGACAGACAGCAGCAGGGTGTTGGATGAGGGCAAAAACAAAACCAGCAGAGCCCAAAGCACCAGTTTATGGTGGGCACGATGATGATATGGCTTAATTATTTATTTTACTAAAGCTCAGATGAGGTGAAAACTTTACTTTGGGAGAGTTAGAGTCTAGTTTTGCCCTTGACCTTAAAAACCTGAGTCCTGAGCTGTGCATGTGTCTCTGCTTCGTGTCCGTAAACAACCTATAGAAGTCAAAATGTTCCACAAAACTGAGGAGGACGAGCAGTAAGTCAGACGGACAGCGAGTAAACAAACAGTATAGCATGTCATCAGAGTTTGCACAAAAATATACAAATAGATATAAACATAAGCATCTTTATACACATTATATTTAGCTAAAATTATAACAACAACCCTAATTAAACACACAATTAAATAACTGTCACTTTATACCAAGAACCACACATAACCCTTAAAGTCTCATGCTGGATTAGAACATAGGAGCTAATTGCTCTTTGTCGATACACAGCCAAACTATTTACAACAGGAAACATGAACATTTCACGCCAGCAACACCCAACGCACCTCGTTCCGCTTTCCCGAGGGCGTTAAACCAAACCTGGTCATTTCTTCGTTACTTCGTCTATAAGTTTGGCGTCTCTACTGCGAGCTCCCGTCTGCTCGCTCTTCTTACCTTTGTGGGTTTGCGACAGCCGTAAACTGGTGAGTACGGGTTTATCTAAACTTTGCAGGGGTTAGTTTAGCCTGGTGGCAGAAACTACACTGCCCACTGGTGGACGCCACAAGTACCTGCGTGGAGCGACGTGTTCAAGTCCACACCGTAAACCCAATAAACCGTCTTTTATAAATACAAAAAATACATTGAAATCAAGACCTTTTAAATGACTCCAAGCAGACAGTTAAAGTTAGAAATGAGCATTTAAGTGCTTTGTTTTCCAAAACATTTCTGGGGCGCCTGCCTCTAAACCACCCTGGTATTTCAGTGCCCCCCCCCAGGTTCTAAGTCGCTCCTACGCCCCTGCTTTGTGGTCATTTTGGGTCCGTCTCTCTCTCTTCTGCCAGACAGGGGAGAGGACGTGGAATTCAGCTGCCTTCAAAATAAAAGAGCAGAATTAGAGTTCATTAGGAAGATCATATTCTGTGAGCTACAACAGACAGAAACAATAACTTAACCTTCAAAAGTCAACATCATCACTGTCTAAATCAAGGACTCCTGGAACGTCCTGGAGAACTTAAAAGATTTCTGGCCTCCACACCAAACACCTTAATTTATCAAATGTTTAAAATCGTGAAGAAAAGGAAAAGTATAAAGATCCAATTACAACATATACAAATATATATTAAGGAATAACAGGTTAATATATGTGAAGTAAAGAGTGGATTATTCACATTTGCTTTATGACAAAGATCTTCTAAGCTGCAGATTGCTGGTTGAGCTGGAGCTCATTAACTGATTAGAACCGGGGCTTATTTTCATTGTGGATCAACCTGCTGATGTGCGTGCTTTTATTTTGAAGGAGTGTTCCGGATGCTCTGTGTGCGGGGCTCTGTGCGGGTTTGACAGTCTGGTCGCGGCCGCAGAGGAAACGGAGCGCAGCTTCATTTCTGCGGATTTTCTGCTTCAGCTGAAGAAACCCTGCAGCCGGATCCGGATTGATCCTGAAGACTGGAGCCCGGACCGAGCCGAACCGAACTGAGCCGGACCAGAAGAGACCCGGAATACAGACAGACAGCCAAGGGGAGAGAGAGACAGGCTGCTTCATCTCCTCCCGCAGAGCCGGCCGGAGTCTATCCTCACCGGTATCTACGGATTGATCTCTCACATGCACGCGCACATACACACACACACATTGAGCGTTAACGCGTGACTGTGCGACTGACCGGTGTGTGTGTGTGCGCGTGTGCGCGCGCGCGTGTATGTGCCACTCCCATCGTCAGCTGTAATAACGGCGCCGTTAGATTTACCTGCAGACCGACATCACATCTGTAACATGAGACGCTGCTGCAGGTGGAGGACAGGTGTGTCAGAGGCACGCGGACCATGAAGGTCACTGACGCACGAAACGCGGAGGACGGCGGGCTGATCAATAATCTGATTGGTTATTAGTGTGAAACAGGACAGGAATGTTCCAGAGGTGGTTTATTACGTCACTGCTGGTTACTGATCATTTGTTGTTGAAATATTTGAAATATTTAGTCCTTTCAAATATGAAGATCAGGACATTGTGATTTATTTAAGGTCTCAGTATTTCCTGACTAATAATCTGCTGTTTTGTAGGATTATTACAGGATTATATACAAAGTGTTAAAATATAAACTGTCAGCTACAGAAACACGTTCATCCTATTTTGAATCTGGTTTATTTGGTTCAAACAATCCAGAAACAAGTCATCACTTTTTTAACCAGCAGTCTGATTAGTCAAGAACTCGACTGCCAGTAAGAAAAGTTTATTATTACAGGAATAATCTGAAGGAATATTATTAAAGGATCTATGACGGAAACATTAAACCCTGAAGACGTCGTTGGTTGTTATTAAGACGTGTTGTTGATAGAAACGTTTCTGTAACACGCAGCTGATAAAGTGTGTTTAACGTTTGTTCCTCAGACGACGGGATGCTGAGTTTCCTTCAGGATAATCTGACCCAGGATCAGTGATGCCGGCCGCTGTTTCGGCGTTCGCCTGCGGGGACTCGAACCTGTGACGTGGATCCAACATGGCCGCTGTGTGTGGAGCTTCATCGGCGCTGACAGTGTGTGTGTGCGTCCTGCTGCTGCCTGCTGTGGCCGGTCAGTCCAAACCGCCGTTCATCACAATATTTAGCCTAGCTTAGCATAGAGCCTGGAGGTGGGGGGGGCTAAAGCTAAAGCTCCTGGTGACGCCTGCTGAGCTTCATGTGGGTTCTATTAGGAACATGAAATATCAGCAGACTGGTTTCTGTTTTTACAGCAAAACTTGGCAGGTTTGAAAGTTCTGCTTTAATCAGGAAGTGTGTCAGCATGAGAGACTCAGCTGGTCCTCTGAAGGTTTCATTCTTCTGTTTTAACCAGCTGGGACTGAAGTGTTCAGTCGGGTCTGAAGCTACTGTTAAACCCAAAGGTGCTCTGGAACAAAACACTTCCTGTCTCCTAAAACCAGATAGAATTTAACTCGTTTGCAAGATGGCTGCCACGTGAATCCTGCGCAGTTTGTGCACGTCTTTAGAAATCAACGCTACGCGTCTGCAAGGTGAACGCGGGGCAGTTTATCAGGCGGGTCTCCGGTTCCGGTCTCCAGCCCAGGTGGTGGCGGTGAGCAGCAGTAATGAGGGAATGTGATCAGAACCTGCTCGAGTGTCGCCACGTTAGTTTACTTTGTGCAAATTCAGAAGTTATCAGGAAGATAATCCGGACCTGATCCGGCCCCCGCTGGATCACGCTTAACCCTCCAGGTACGCGTCGTTAAAAAGCAGGTATATGGGGCTTAGGTGGCGTGGTCACCTCTCCCCGGTTAAACACCGTTAAAAATATGTTATTAAGCAAAGAAACTTTTAGTTCCAGGTTTCAGTCCCTTTACGTTTCTGTTGATCCGGTCGGAAAGCTAAAATGACCCCGAACAAGGCGTCAGAAAGGCTATCTAAGGTTATCAGAGACCGCCAGACGTCCTGTGAGACGACTGGAAGCTACATGTTCGGTTTTAATCCAGAGACCTGAGAACAGAACAAGAACCAGCTGAGACTGTGAACTCTTTCATCGTATTTGTGTTTCTGGATCCCTGTGTGGGTCTCAGTTTGCCCGGATCATTAAAGTCTGTGGCCTCTTTTAAAATCTCACTTTTATCGGATGGCTTTTTTACAAACATTAAATTATGGCTGTTATTGTATTTTCTTTTTACTTATATTTAGATTTTTAAGTATGGATTATGTTTGTCTGTACAGCACTTTGGAACATGGTTTTGAAAAGTGCTGTACAATAAAATTACTATTATTATTATTAACTAAACCGTCCAGACCGCGGCGGCGAATCATCGACCCTCCTCACGATCCGCTGTTCCTTCACTTCCCATCATGCACTGATGTCACCCAGCTCACATTCCTGTTCAGTTAACGAACTGTTCCTGCAATTTATCAAACTCATGACGCACACACACACACACAGACACACGCACGCACACACACACACGCACGCACGCACACACACACAGACGCATGCACGCACACACATGCACAGACACACGCACGCACACACACAGACACACACACAGACGCGCCGTCGTCAGCCG
Organism: Lepomis macrochirus; assembly: GCA_024633595.2. NCBI lineage: Eukaryota > Metazoa > Chordata > Actinopteri > Centrarchiformes > Centrarchidae > Lepomis > Lepomis macrochirus. Next base: position 1,617,138 of record JALXJV020000016.1, read on the forward strand.
GTCTGTTAGTTTTCGTGTTGTTGTTGTGATGTGGTTGATAAGACGCAGACACACTCCACCCGGGAGTCAGAGTGTTTACAGTAGACTACACAGTGAGACTGGCTCCGACTCTGTGGGGGAGGGGGGGGTCAGATTCCTGTGAGGTGACGCCCCACCCTGCTGTGAAGGAATGTAGGATTTCCATCCTGTCAGACGCGAAGCAGCTGGAATGACAACATGTTTGTCCTGATGGTGGCGCTGCAGGGGTTGATCCTCTGCTGTTCACCTGCTGAAGACAGACGGTAACCGATCATACCAAACAAACTTTGGCTGGTTACAGTCACGGGCCAATAAACCGGTGTCGTACAGCGTCCAGCAGTTTATTAACCTGGGCTGAGCTTCTCTTTATGAAATCAAAGCATGAACAACCCTGAAGCTCAGAGAGATAATGTGACAGTGTCAGCGTGTTCCCACACGGCAAGCGTGTCAGAGGTTAGTTCACCACCTGATGAACTTTACTGAGCCACTTTGTGGTGTGAGCAAACTGTAGGTGGCGCTACTCTAAAAATACACATTTTAACGCCGTATTAGAGCAGACTGCTTCCTGTAGCACCTAGTCATTGGATTCCTCAAGTGAAAGCAGAGACGCCATGTTTCATGTTCCTTTACTGCCAGTTCTGTGTTGAACTCAAACTCGGTAAAGAGGTTAGTGTCCTGAGAGACGTGGGACATGGAGACGTGATGCTGGGACATTGGATTAAAAGCACCAGTGCTATGAAATAGTATAACTTCCTGTCTCCTCAGTGGCCCTGGTCCCCAGTTATTAAGCAAAGAAACAGTTTTAATTCATGGTTTCAGTTCATTTACATTCTGTTTATCCAACCCGTTCTCACACCCAGGTTCGAACATATGGACGCTTGTTCAGAATCATTTAGCGTCATAGTTAACGCACTGGGGGAAGCCCTGCACCGTCATTTATGAATGCTGGTGTAGGATATTTAACAGGAGAGTGAAGAGGTGGATGGGTTGAATGGGTGGGCAGGAAACCGGACTTTCACCCAGGAGACCTGTGTTTGTTTCCTGTGTGAAACACAAAGTCAACATGAATGTTTTTATTAATGCCGATCAACCGATCACCAGCACTGGCTCAGAAATAACTGAAGAAATCACAAATGCCATAGATAATAAAAAATATACAGTATTACAGTATTTATTGATTTAAAAAAATAATTTGTCACAATAAATCACAACATTTTAGTAAAGAAATCAGGGGAGTTGTGTTGAACTGGATAAGCAGATATTTAAAAAACAGGAAGCAATCTGTAAATATGGGACTACATAAATCCAAATGAATTACTTATGGTGTCCCTCAGGGGTCAGTGTTGGGACCAAAACTGTTTATCCTACATATCAACGATATTTGTAAAGTATCAAGCTAAAAGTTGTACTATTTGCAGACGACACCAACATTTTTAGAACTGTTACGGATTTACAGCAGATTCTGGACACAATCAGAAAAATCAAACACAAGCAGAAGTTTCGTTATAGCAAAATATGGAACAAAATAAAAGATGAGGTCAAAGAGTGTCCAAAAATATTTCAATTCAAAAATAGATATAAAGAAAGTAGAAAGACAAAGAACAGTTGTTGCTAACAGGGTTATTAGTTGGGTTTTTTCTTTGTTCTTTCTCAGGGATCCAGGTGTAGGTGAGGAGTCTGAATATCTACTGAGTGGGTGCACAAATTGATTGGATAATTTTGTCCTGTGCACATTAAATGTTGCTAATTATTACTTAATTATTTAGAGATTAAAAGGGGTAGGAGTATATAAGTGTTACTTCTTCCTACCCCCTTTCAAACATGTAAACAGAAGTTTTATTTTATCTGAAATCATAAATTGTATGCTTGGTTGCTAAATAGTTTTAGTTTTTGTTGTTTTTTGTGTTATTTTAAATGTATGCTTATTTTAAATTGTGTGTTTGTTTTGTTCGGTTTTTTGAAATAAATATATCAATCAATCAGTCAAAGTTAGTTAGTTATTTTAAGCCAAACCTTAATCTTTTCCTAAACCAAACCAAGTAGTTTTGGTGCCTAAACTTGACCAAACTGCAACGTTTCACAGCATTTTATTTTGACAGTTTATCTGGATGTTGCAAACTGTCGCTAACTTTACTGCCGAGCCCTACACCTTGAAAAATGACGCTTTAGGGTCCTGACCAAACATCTATATGTGACGAGTTGGTAGTGAGAATGTGTTGTTTTGTCCGTTTGGAAACCCGCGTGACACAGATGGAAAATGACTTCAAGCACGCCGTCCAACATACCGAACACATCCTCGGTTAAGCACCCGAGGATAATATCAGCGAGCCCACACAATGTCCTGAATGAGGACTTCAAGCCTTCAGCGATGAGTTTTACATCGTCTGCATGTTTGGTTTAATGTCAGAAGCTGTTAGACTTGTAAATAGGTGCGGACGAAACGCTCAGTCCAGCTTCATGGTGAACGAAAAATGCAGCAGTTAAAGAGCTCTCATGAACCAACACACGGAGAAGAAGAAATCTGTGGATTCCTTCAGTCAAACCGGAGACGGGCCGTGGAGAAAAGTGCATTTACTCAAGTACTGTACTTTTTACCACAGTTTTCAGCACGAACAGTTTCGTGTTAATGCAGCCACGTTGAACTCAAACTCAGTAAAGAGTTGAGTGTCCTGAGAGACGTGGGAGATGGAGATGCGATGCTGGGACATTGGATTAATAGAGCTTTCGTGGCAGGACCTCGCCAGCCAGAGGCTTCACTCTGCCGCTCTGTTGTTCTCTGACGCCACAAAATGACAAAATGCATCATTATTTGTTGCTGTCAGACTTTTCCCAGGCAGCGAGGCTGCTGTGAGCTTTGACTTTCACTGTTTCTGTATGCCTGCTCAGGAAGAACCACTCTAGGACCTCATTCAGTCTGAATCTGGATATCTGATTTGGATCAGGAAGATGTCATTATAATGCAAGTGAAGTGCAGCAGAACAATCTGAACGATCCAGAAGATCCAGTTGCAGAACTCATGTTAAAAATAGGTTGGAGATCAGATCTAACACTCTTTCCCGACTTTGATCATGTCATGGCTCAGGTAATGCCGATTGGGTTTAAGTTTGGCTTAGATTTGGTTTAGATTTGGCAAAGATTTTGTTAAATTTGTTTTAGATTGGTTTAGATTTTGTTAAGTTTGGTTTAGATTGGTTTTAGATTTGGTTTAGATTTGGTTTAGATTGTTTTAGATTTTGTTAAGTTTGGTTTAGGTTTGGTTAAGTTTGGTTCAGATTGGTTTAGGTTTGGTTAAGTTTGGTTCAGATTGGTTTAGGTTTGGTTTAGAGTGGTTTAGATTTTGTTAAGTTTGGTTTAAATTTAGTTTTCTGTGAGGAAAAAAATGCAGAAGAAAAAGTTTCCTCATGGAGAAACTTTACGTGTCGTCTTTTTCATACATTTCTTTTAGCTGACGCTTTTATCCAAACAACTTATAACTGCTATACATGTCAGAGGCCGCACGCTTTAGGAGCAACTAGGGGTTAAGTGTCTTGTGCACGGACTCATTGGTGGAAATGTCACAGTGGGGAATTAAACCCGGGTCTCTCTCATCAAAGGCATGTGTCTTATCCACTGCTCCATCGCCACCTGTTTCAAATGAAAAATTAAAAAGTAAAATAAAATAATTTAATTTCTAAAAGAAAGCGTTCTCTCTGTTGATGTAGGATTTCAGTCCGAGGACAGAGAGTGTGCCTTTACCGACCACCTGCAGGGGGCGGAGCCTCACAGCGGACCGACCAATGAGCTGCGAGAAGTGGTGCGAGAAAATGGCACGATTCGCTGCAGCCGCGGCTCCCGCTGCTATGGATTATGGGAAAAGCGACCAGACGGGGAAATACACCTGGTGAAGCAAGGTGAGAGACACGCCCACAGACACAGAAACAGACAGCCAAAGTTTGAATCTGAGCGTCAGGTTCAAACCGCCTTGTGTGTCTTCCAGGTTGCTGGACTCACATTGGCAACGAGCAGGAGTGTCATGGTGACCGTTGCCTAGTAACAGCGACGCCCTCACAGATCCAGAACGGCAGCTACCGGTTCTGCTGCTGCAGCCGGGACCTCTGCAACGCTAACTTCACCGAGGCCACGCCCACGGCCGACACCCCCGCCCTGACGCTGATGAAGACAGGTGGGCGGGACGACAGACAAACAGGTGAGCTCTGACCAATCAGGAGCCTCATGCTGGCTGTTGCTTGTTAGAAAATTCCACCATGTTGTTCATGAAGTGCTGGACAGTTAATGTGCAACTTAACCAAGTGTATTTATTCAAGTACTGTACTTAAGTACAAATTTGAGGTACTTGTACTTTTACTTGAGTATTTCCAGTTTCTGCTACTTTAAACTTCTACTGCACTACGGAGAAATTCTGTACTTTTTACTGCACTACATTTGTTACATTGCAGATTCACATTAATAACACAAAATATAATCAACCAATAATTTATGATATATTTTTTTCTTTAATGATCGACGTGGAAACAAGTGACCCAGCAGTATGTAAGAAACATAAGCTCCGCCTCCACCAGCTTAAACTTTAAATGATCAACACATGAATGCATCAATAATTATAATCCACTAATACAATATTTATTATTCTGCATAGTGAGTATTTTTACTTTACACTATCAATTTTACTGCAGTAAAAAATCTGAGTACTTCTTTCACCACAAGAATAAATGAGTGAAGGACTGCAGGTGTGAATTTAAGTGAACTTTAACATTTAAAACAGGGAGGAGGAGGAACGATGAAGATGATCCGTCTCTATCAGCAGGAGGTGGAAGGAAATCTTTATTGATCCACCGCCGACAGAGTGTGTGTGTGTGTGTGTGTGTGTGTGTGTGTGTGTGTGTGTGTGTGTGTGTGTGTGTGTTTCTGGCTCTTCAAACTGAACTGATCGCGACCATCATCATGTTTTCTTACCCGAGTTGTGATGTCACAGTGACGTTAATGATGACATCATCATCCCCGCAGATAACCAGCCACTGCGGCGGGAGGAAACGGCACTCATTGCCCTGGTAACCGTCGCCATAGCAGCCATCGTCATCATGGCGTTGTTCCTGGGATACCGTATGATGAAAGGTGCTCTCACACACACACACACACATCCTTGTCCTTCTATCCTTGTGAGGACCCTCATTGACATAATGCGTTCCCTGGACCCTAACATTAACCATCACCGCTGAAATCCTGAACCCAAAGTCCTAACCTTCAAACAGCCCTTTGAAGGTGTGAGCCAAAATGTCCTCACTTTCCAAAAATGTCCTCACTATGTAGGAAGCACAAGTACACTCGCACACACTGTGAGGACACGTGTGATAATAATAATAATGATGATTAAGAGCAGCTGTGTTTGTTTGTGTTTTCAGGGAAGCAGAAACACAGTCTGTCGGCTCTGGATGTGATGGAGGCAGCAGACGCTGCTGTCGACCTGGACAATCTGAAGCTTCTGGAGGTAAACACGCCTCTCAGCCCTCCGTGTTACCCTTCATTCCAGGATCCTCCCAATTAAATATTTTCCCGTAAATCTCAGGCATTTTTAACCTTTCTAAAAAATAAAACCAGAGGTAGCGTGGGTGCATGGGGCCGACCCAGGGCCCGGCCGTGTAGGGGGCCCCGTGTGAGCCGTGAAGTTTAGCTCAGTTGACTGTGGACACGGATGAACGACGGCTCTGCATGCAGCTCTGCTGAACCGGGACAATTCAAATGAAACCGTCCGTTAACCTGTGACTTCAAAGGTAAACCAGCACAAGAATGACAACTGCCAACAAACAGCACTATATTCTAAGGAGGCGCGTTTCAATAAACACAAATCATAACGTCTTGACAGGTGGATCCAGCAGCTGCTACAGGGAGCATTTCAGAATAAGAGCATTTTGCCTGTTTAGATTTTGTTGATTTGGTGATCTTGTTTGTGTTTTGTGCTTCTACTCTGATTAAGTAGCTACATAGTTAAATTGTTTCTTTTAGTTTCAGTGTAAAGATGATTTATGAGCACAGTATTCTGTACTTTTTACTGCACTACATTTGTTACATTGCAGATTCACATTAATAACACAAAATATAATCAACCAATAATTTATGATATATTTTTTTCTTTAATGATCGACGTGGGAAACTCACAAGTGACCCAGCACTATGTAAGAAACATAAGCTCCGCCTCCACAGCGGTTCCCCGATTCCCCACTGCCACTCATCCACCGAGGTGTCCCTGAGCCAGACATTTAACCCCTAGTTGCTCTGACATATATAGAAACTAAATTCTTTTGGAGTGAATGTAAATGTCTTCCCTGTGACATCAGAGGAAGCGAAGAACGGACTCATGACAGGGCTCCACAATACCGGGGGCCTGTTGAACTACCAACTCCCGGCCCGATTAGTATTAAAGAAAACGAAAACAAAAAAATCACATTAGAAACTCAGCATCCTGCAGATGTTCAGCAGATGTTCAACTCCAATCCAGAGTTGGATTGGAGTTGTAGCGGGCTACAAAGTGATTGACAGGTCGCTACCATGGTGACCTGTCAGTCAGGATAGAGGCGACTCGTATCCGCTGCTCTGAGTAGTTTTTTTATGAACTGTCTGTCAGCAGGAGAGAGAACACGTCATGTTTGAGTCTGTCAGTATGTTTTCTTTTAAAAGTAAATTGTTTTGTTAATGTTTTTATTTTTTATAATTTTAACTGTGACCCATTTTAGTTTAGTTTTTTTATATTCAGGACGTGTTTAATAACCGATTAAACATGTTAACAGAGTAACTTGTATGTCTTCGGTTTTGTTGTAACACTGATAAATAAGTTTTGGAGGGAAGTAAGGTCTGTAAGTTTCAAACCCTGTGGCCCGGTGGGGCCCGGTGGGGCCCGGTGGGGCCGGTGGGGCCCGGTGGGACCAATTGCTAAACAGTTTAACGTAGAGCCCTGAGTTTCCTTGGGTAGATGGTTCTTGCTGCTGACAGTCTGAGACGATGTGTTGAGCCAGCAGCACTCTGAGATCACAGCCCGGCTTCATCACCCAGAAGCTCAGAGTCGGGTTGGGGCCCCTGTAGTCCTTACTGCAGCGGCCCGGGTTTGAATCCGACCTCTGGCCCTTTGCTGTGTGTCGTCTCCCATCTCTCGACTTTTTTACAGAAAAAGTAAAAACATGACCTGCTGTCATCCTCTTTGCTGCTTTCTGCCCCTCGCTTGATTGATCTTTGCTGTCCTGTTGACACAAGTTACCAACCAATGCATCCTGGGTAAAATAGGCATGTCAAGGGAATTTCAGTCATTCTAGGTGAAATGTGAACTTGAGACAGCACCTGGGCCACAAAAGAGGACGTTTCCTTTAATAAGAGGCGGAACCTCTCAGACATCACAGAGTTAATAAACAGATTTAAGTTCATGTTTGGCCTGTTTATAAAGTCTAAACATGTGAAACATGAATGTTAGAGGATCTAAAATGGAACCCTGAGGGACGCCACACTGTCTGTTTCTGTCTCTAACGACCCTCTCCGTCCTCCTGGCAGCTGATTGGTCGAGGTCGTTACGGCACGGTGTTTCGCGGCTGTCTCAACGAGAGCTGCGTGGCGGTCAAACTCTTCAGCTCGGCCAACCGGCAGAACTATGCCAACGAGAGCTCCATCTACTGTCTGCTACAGCTGCAGCAACACGACAACATTGCCCGCTTCCTGACCGCGGACGAGAGGACGGCAGCCGACGGACGCCCGGAGTTCCTCATCCTCATGGAGTTCTACCCTCATGTAAGAGACCCAGTCTGCTGACAAGGGCTGTGTGCATGCTAGCTGGCTAATGCTATCTTTGTCTGTTGCCTTACTTCTGACCGAACCTTTAGTCTAACATGGTTTTCACTTCTTTTACTGGGCGAACGTGGGAACTTGAACTTAGCAATGTGTAATCTGTTGCTAGGAAACATCTGTTCAATCAAGTGCAATCAGCTGTGTAAACAGGAAGTTGTAGCATCACAAGCCAGCATAACAAACCCAAAGATGAATCTTTTTACTTTTTCATACATGGAGAAATCTGTGTGTTAGTAGTATTCATACATGTTAAAATAAGAGCGAAGTATCTGATAATGCTAAGCTAACTGATGCTATTTAGGTCAATGAGGTTTCATAAAAATTAAACAGCAATTACATTTCCCTAAAAGGCTTTTTTATGTTCTTTGGATCGCCACCTTTATTAGTTATATTCAAGAATAAAGCAAATAATTAATTTTATTGTGAAATATATATATGGACCTAGATAGTAAAATTCCATTCAGTAAAACATCATAATTTTCATAGTGTTTAGAATGGCAGAAATATATAGAAAGAAATGACAGCATTTCATTTTGAATAACACAAATTTGACTCAAACGTACACTAAAAAATGCAAAAATTAATGAAAGTATCTTTAATTTAATCTTTTTCAACTTGCTCATCTCTCCGTGTCAATAAAACAAAGTTCTTGCGTTTTAATATAAAATACTGGTGTTATACTGTATGACAGTATTGTTTAAATGTGATTTGTTTGCCTACAGCAATGCTGATCCAATTAACTATTAATAGTATCGAAGTATTTTTCTTGTAGTTTTTTTTTAAGTTGATCACATGTTTACAAAGTGCAGGCTCGCTAAACTTTAGCTATTAACTACTATAATTCATAATCCATTTAAATCCATCAGTTATACCTTTACTGCAGCGCCAAGTGCAACTTAATGTTTTAGATCCTATCATATCCTGTTCTGGAGCATGAAATCATGAAAACGGTACTTTTCTCTGGCGAGTCTTTCTTCCTTCTCCTTATTAGACAATCTACGGTAAAAAGATAATGTGCCTTGAAATACCTTAAAATGACATTAAATAGTTCAAAGTTCAGTTTTCATTCAACATCTAAATGTGACTTGCCTGTTATTTAGTAAACTAGTGAAATGTGGGAGAACAGAGTCAGACGGGTGAAAAGTTGCACGTCTTTGCCTCATTGACTCGTTTATTGGCAGCTCGCTGTGTTACTAATGAGCGCTGCAGCCTGCAGGGGGCGCCGACCGCAGACTGTCAGTGTGGTCACACACTTCAGCTGGCTGCCGACCATCTGACAATCCATTAGTCTTGTTATTGTGCTAGAAGACGGCGCCTTCACGCCTACTTCCTGTCTGGAGCCACTGACCACAGACACACACACGCACACACACACACGCTAATCTAACCACACACACACCGCAGCGAATCAAATCTTTATCGCTCTCAATCACAAACTTACACATACGTAAATTTACCTTCCTGTTTATAACCACACACACCGTTACACACACTTTGTCTCACACACAGTGAAATGCTGTTTCCAGCCTGGTTAAAGGCCAAACTGTCTGTTCGCACACACACACACATTATTTTATTATTTATTGTTATTTATCATTGTAATGACACACGTGTTTGTGTATAAATGTGTTTCAGGATTCGGGGCTCCCTGGTTGGACAGTGTTTTTTAAAACTTCCTCATTCAGATGCTCCAGATGGATTTCAGTTTCATGTTCAGGACGTGTGTAGTTTTGTTTAGTCAGAAAGTAAATGTTCTGTATTTGTAAAGCGCCTTTATTGTCTTTCCAAAAACTCCAGAAACCCGTTCGTACACATTCAATTTGAGCAATCTGGGGTTCAGGGTCTCGTCTGATAAGTGGACAAACACTTAACCCCTGAACCAGAGTCGCCCCACCATTTACAGCAACACTAATAAAAAAAATACAATAAAATCAACAGTAGCAGAATGTTATGTTAGCGTTAGCCAACAAGATAATGTTAAACTGTATTCTTGCAGCTCAAAACTGTTTTATTTAATTCTCCAAATCCAAAAACTGAGATTGTTAAAGAACTAAAAGTTGCAGCTAATGTAGTTAATCGGTCATGTTGCAAAGATTTTACAGTGTTAGACGTTCACACCTGAGACTTTCAGTTTCAGTGAGCAACGTTTCCTTCAGGTGCGTTTCCCTCGTCGAGTTCAGGTGAACGTTTCTGATATTTGTTTAAATAATGAAAACAAATTAGTGTGAACGACTCTTTGTCTCTCTGTCTCAGGGCTGCCTGTCTCGCTACCTGTCTCTCCACACGGTGGACTGGTCTACCTGCTGCAGGATGACTCACGGTGTCACCAGAGGACTCGCCTTTCTGCACACCGAGCTCTACAGAGGGGGTATCACTATTATCACTATTATGTCATCAGTCTGTGTTTTAAAGGAGACCTATTATACTGCATTTCAAATCCTATATTGTAGTTCTGCAACTCCTTTGCATGTTTCAAAGTTCATTTTCTGTCTTATCCTGGCTCTTCATGTAGGCCTTCATTTCAGCCTCTGTCTGAAACAAGCTGTAGATGCTCCTGTCTCTTTAAGGCCCCCCCTCTCAAAGACCACTGTCTTCTGATTGGACAAGACCTGAAGCATGTTACCAGGCTGTTGTTGTTGCTGGGCAGAACAGGCAGACTGAGCCGTTGCTATGCCGTTGCTATGGGAGCACATGACCATATATGGAACAGCGTTGGTAGAAAAAGCAGTTGAACAGGAGGAAACCTGAAGTTTTTGTTCAGTGATTTCTTATAAATGCTTTAACCTCATTATTTGAAGTTTTGGCCGTGTTTAACATGAACATCCAACATTCTAACATTGTAGAAAAGTCATAAAATGTGGAAAAGAATAACAGGTCTCCTTTAACAGAACGGATATATAGTTTCAGCTGCTCGCTGTAGCTTCTGTCAGACAAACAGGAGAACATAGGGCATCTGTCCGGGACTATTTTCACCAGCGGATGAATCCACATGTGGAGCTGTATTGAGTATTTGGAGCAGCAGGACCAGTGGTGGACGAAGTATTGAGATCTTTTACTTAAGTAAAAGTATTAATGCCACGCTGTGTTAGTACTCTGTGGCAAGTCCTGCATTTACAGTGTTACTGCAGTGAAGGCATGTGAGTATAATCAGAGCAGTAAAATGTAGGGCAGTGACGCCCCCCCCCAAGCTCAATGTCTACTGACATAAAATATTATTTTATATTTTTTTTGTGTCTTGCAGATGGCCATCCTCAGGGTAACACCATCTAAAGTAAAATAAATAATTTTACTTTAATTTGTATTTAGTCAAATGTATTTTTTAGGGAAAAGGCATTTTCCACATGGGGTAAGATGAACTGATATAGTGCAGTAAAAATACCTCCCTCTGAGATGTGGTGGAGTAAAAGTAATAAAACTACTACTAAAGTACAGGGACCTTAAATTTGTACTTTCCTCCACAGAGCAGGACGGCGTCTGTGGGACTGAGTCAGAATAAACCAAGTGTGATGGTGGCTCAGAGGACGAGGAGGCGTCAGGCTGAGGGACATCGTTAGGAGACACGTTCAGGCTTCATGTTTAGTGTTTGCAGCTGGCTGAATGTTGAATAACTGTTTAGAACACGTCTATGTGAGAAGGCCACGGCTCCCCCTGGTGGTGACACAGGGACCTGCAGTCATTTTGTCACTGAGGGACCAGCTCAGCTCATAATCTGCCTTTGAAATGTTCCCCAAACCATCGCTGCAGCTGATTGGTTAAATTTGGTCTTTTCAGCTGCAACAATGAAGCAGAGATATTTTTGCTGTCTGTTATCTGCAGATTAAAAGTCAATGACCTTGTTATTTCTGGGAAACAAAAGGTTGTTGTCTCGAGATAACGAGACAAATATGTGATCTTCGTTTCCTCTGTGGTGGCATAATCCAGCTAATCTGCGCCGCTCATACAGAAGGAAAACTGAAAGGAGCGAGACGTCATGTGGATTTTCTCCACATAATGACATAAATATCTTGTTGACTGGAGAAAGCATCATTTGATTTCTAATAACATTGAACTTAATCATATGGAACAAACAGGAGTCATAGATATTTTCCTGTACATGTGTGTACAAAATGTCTCCACGTGTTTGTCACGTGATTTACGTAACGTTTGAAATGTGAAGCTCTGCAGGTGATTTGACCTTGTGACATCTTCTACTTTTGACCTAGTTTGTATTTTTGAGGTTGAGCACCTGAAACCTGATTGTGTATCCCGGTAATTATGCAGGTTTTGGGGGGTCCTGGTTGTGTTTTCCACATCGTCTCATCCCGGTTTTGAGAAACCTGGATATACTGGTAGTAAACCAGGACACTGTGGCATGTAAACACCTGATCCAGATTTCTGAACAGGGATCTGAAGAACCAGGTTTCTCACGTTCCATGTAAACACCTGATCCTGATCAAAACCAGGATCCCAGCGTGCATGTTAACACAGTCAATGTGTAGATCCAGACCTGTGTCTCCTCTGTCTCCTCTCAGACCAGTATAAACCAGCAGTGGCCCACAGAGACGTGACCAGCAGGAACGTTCTGGTCCGGGCCGATTTGTCCTGTGTCCTCGCCGACTTCGGTCTGTCCATGAGGCTGACAGGAAGCCGGCCGTGTCGCCCCGGAGACGATGACACCATGGCGATATCTGAGGTCAGGTCATGTGACCAGGGCAGGTGAAGAGATGGTGATACGACAGGTGTAAAATAAGACAATGTGTTTATTATGTGTGTGTGTTTGTAGGTGGGGACGGTGCGGTACATGGCTCCGGAGGTTCTGGGTGGAGCTCTGAACCTCCGGGACTGTGAGGCGGCGTTGAAGCAGGTGGATGTTTACGCTCTGGGTCTGCTCTACTGGGAGAGCTTCAGGAGGTGCTCACACCTGTTCCCAGGTGAGACACAGCACACACACAACAAGCACACAACAGGACTTACAGGAAGTACCATTTAATAAAATAACAGTCAGACGATACAACATGTAGTAGTCTTAAAGAGGCTAAAGCTAACAGGTCCAAGATCATGATATCATGCTAACAGACTGAGGCTAAAGCTAACAGGTCCAAGATCATGATATCATGCTAACAGACTGAGGCTAAAGCTAACAGGTCCCAGGTCGAGATATCATGCTAACAGACTGAGGCTAAAGCTAACAGGTCCCAGGTCGAGATATCATGCTAACAGACTGAGGCTAAAGCTAACAGGTCCCAGGTCGTGATATCATGCTAACAGACTGAGGCTAAAGCTAACAGGTCCCAGGTCGTGATATCATGCTAACAGACTGAGGCTAAAGCTAACAGGCCCCAGGTCGCGAGCTCATGCTAACAGACTGAGGCTAAAGCTAACAGACCCCAGGTCGTGATGTCACGCTAACAGACTGAGGCTAAAGCTAACAGACCCCAGGTCATGATATCACGCTAACAGACTGAGGCTAAAGCTAACAGGTCCCAGGTCGTGATGTCACGCTAACAGACTGAGGCTAAAGCTAACAGGTCCCAGGTGCTAACAGGTCCCAGGTCGTGAGCTCATGCTAACAGACTGAGACTAAAGCTAACAGACCCCAGGTCGTGATGTCACGCTAACAGACTGAGGCTAAAGCTAACAGGTCCCAGATCTTGATCTCATGCTAACAGACTGAGGCTAAAGCTAACAGGTCCCAGATTGTGATGTCACGCTAACAGACTGAGGCTAAAGCTAACAGGCCCCAGGTCACGAGCTCATGCTAACAGACTGAGGCTAAAGCTAACAGGCCCCAGGTCGCAAGCTCATGCTAACAGACTGAGGCTAAAGCTAACAGGTCCCAGGTGCTAACAGGTCCCAGGTCGTGAGCTCATGCTAACAGACTGAGGCTAAAGCTAACAGGCCCCAGGTCGTGAGCTCATGCTAACAGACTGAGGCTAAAGCTAACAGGCCCCAGGTCGTGAGCTCATGCTAACAGACTGAGGCTAAAGCTAACAGGCCCCAGGTCGCGAGCTCATGCTAACAGACTGAGGCTAAACGGTATGATAATGATGTGTATGTGTGTTTAGATGAAGCAGTACCAGAGTACCAGCTGGCGTTCCAGGCCGAGTTGGGGAATCATCCCAGCTTCGAGGAGATGCAGATCCTCGTTGCCAGAGAGAAATACAGACCCAGATTCCCTGAAGCCTGGAAGGAGAACAACCTGGTTAGCGTTACGGTTCTCAACTCTCAGCACAGTTTTAACTTAAACATTTTGTTTATAACAGCTACCAGCAGCTATGAGCCTGTTGAGTTTCTCTTTAATTCCACATAAAGTACCTGGAGGATTGTAAATGTAATCAATCTTTGTCATTCTCCATCAGTTTTAATCCTCAACTACAACAAATAGAGTTCCCACTAGATATATTGGTGCTGTGGATCTTTTCCCTGAGGTCGTCTCCTCAGGCACAGCTTACTCCTGGAGTGAAACTCCAGCAAATATTTACCAGCACCAAGTCAATTTCTTAACCTTTTCGCAATTCATCGTAATAAAACGTATTTGCATTGCTAGAATTCTATCTATTCTATTATTATTATTATTATTATTATCACAGTAGTAACTGTAGTACTCTGTCACTGACATTGTGTATTTGTGTGTGTTTTAGGCTTTGCGTTCCCTGAAGGAGACGATGGAGGACTGCTGGGATCAGGACGCTGAAGCTCGACTCACCGCTCAGTGTGCAGAGGAGAGACTGGCTGAACTCACACTGCTGAGTACACACACTGCAGTACACAACCACAGGTACACACACACTGCAGTACGCAGCCACAGGTACACACACACTACAGTACACAGCCACAGGTACACACACACTACAGTACACAACCACAGGTACACACACACTGCAGTACACAACCACAGGTACACACACACTGCAGTACACAACCACAGGTACACACACACTGCAGTACACAACCACAGGTACACACACACTGCAGTACACAACCACAGGTACACACACACTGCAGTACACAACCACAGGTACACACACACTGCAGTACACAACCACAGGTACACACACACTGCAGTACACAGCCACAGGTACACACACACTACAGTACACAACCACAGGTACACACACACTGCAGTACGCAGCCACAGGTACACACACACTGCAGTACACACACACTGCAGTACACACATACACTGCAGTACGCAGCCACAGGTACACACACACTGCAGTACGCAGCCACAGGTACACACACACTGCAGTACGTAGCCACAGGTACACACACACTGCAGTACGCAGCCACAGGTACACACACACTGCAGTACACACACACTGCAGTACGCAGCCACCGGTACACACACACTGCAGTACACACACACTGCAGTACACACACACTGCAGTACACAACCACAGGTACACACACACTGCAGTACACAACCACAGGTACACACACACTGCAGTACACAACCACAGGTACACACACACTGCAGTACACAACCACAGGTACACACACACTGCAGTACACAACCACAGGTACACACACACTGCAGTACACACACACTGCAGTACACAGCCACAGGTACACACACACTGCAGTACACACACACTGCAGTACACAACCACAGGTACACACACACTGCAGTACACAACCACCGGTACACACACACTGCAGTACACACACACTGCAGTACACACACACTGCAGTACACAGCCACAGGTACACACACACTGCAGTACACAGAGGACTTCACGTTACTGAATTCTTTCTCTCAGGAATCTGTCTCACGGCCGCTGGCCTCCATCCATTGGCTCTGCCTCCTCCTACATGGAAGATCTCCAGGTGGGCGTGGTCAAGAATCTCCAGGGAGATGGCCACTCAGCATCAGTCGTCAAAACGACCACGAGTGGAGTCGAAGGAGCAGAAAAGAACAGAAACTCCATCAACTACGAACGGCAGCAGGCTCAGGTAAAGTTCAGAAAGTGGGAAATTAGAAACAAAACCTTTCCTTATGATATTTATTGATCTCTCTCTCTCTCTCTCTGTATGTCAGAGTCAGGCTCGCTCGTCCACTTCAGACAGCAGTGTGTCGACCACAGCTGTCCTGCCGCCGGCCACCCTCCTCTGCAGCATCTCTGAGTCTGAGCACACCGGTGAGTCTCTCACACAGCAACACTGTAATGTGTTTATGTGTCAGAAAACACACGACACAGTGAATTTAAAGCCCAACTGAAATTTTTATTCTCTACTTTTTGCGTCAAGAAACAAAAACTATAGTGAAACTGATTTCTTCTGCTGGAACTACACTGAACAAAATTCTAAACACAATACTTTTATTTTTGCCTCCATTCATCCTGAGCTGAACTCAAAGATCTCAGACTTTCTCTATGAACACAAAAGGCCTGTTTCTCTCAAATATTGTTCACAAATCTGTCAGAATCTGTGTTAGTGAGTAGGGCTGAATTATTAATTGAATTTGCGATATTTTTGCGATGTAATACAACGAGATTTTCTAATCGCAAAGGCTGCGTTTAGACTCTGGTCACAGCCAAAGCAGTCCGCAGACAAAGTTGACGCTTCTTCTGCACGTAATGCTGTAACTCGCTTTCTTGTTGTAAAGCGGCCTTAAGCTTGACAGAAACTGCCACTACATAAACTTTAGTGTCACACAGGGAATGAAAGTAGCAGCCGCCACCGCGGGTAACTTGGTGGTGGGTGAAATGATTGGACCATCCGCGGATTGACGGACAGGAAAAATGCACAACAGAAAGACGCTAAGCAGTAAGGTAAGCGTGTTGTGGCGATCGGCGCCTGCGTCTCACACACAGCCACCAGCGTTTCAAACTAAACTCACAGGTCCTACAGAGACCCGGTCTGTCCTGAGCTACAGCCTGGTTACAGCCAGTGCTGCTCACCAGCATCAGTGTTGTCAGAGAATCACTAAGCTTGTCTATTAAAACAAGAGGCGTCACTTGGCTTCATTTTCGCTGGCCAACTTTTAAACTGAACCTCAAACTGAGTATTTTTATTTGCTTACTGGGACACAGAAAGATGGACTCCTGGGAGATTTGAACTGAGATAAGGCCATTAATTGGTTGAACTGTGGGTTTTGTATTGAGCGCTTATAGGCCTACACTGTGGTGGACTTAGTTTTTCTTGTGGTCTGTAGGCCGACCTGATGATATCATATTATTTAATGCCCTGACTTGACTCTCAAATTATCTTTCTCATATTATTATAATTTGATAGATCTTCTCCACCACTGCTCATAATAATAATTCTAGCTAATTAATCATAACACAAGAAAGAACAGTAGTTTTATCTAATATTGTTTATACACTGATTTACTGCTTGTCCATTTTGAATAATACAGAAGGTGAAGAGCTTAAAAAATAATCGCATATTAAATCGCAATATTCGTAAAAAAAATCGCAATTAGATTATTTTCCAAAATCGTTCAGCCCTACTAGTGAGCTCTTCTCCTTTGCTGATAATCCATCCACCTCACAGGTGTGGCCTATCAAGATGCTGATCAGACAGCATGGGGACTGCACAGCTGTGCCTTAGGCTGGCCACAATAAAAGGCCACTGACTGCACAAACTTTTGCTGAAACTTGTCTAATCAACATCCTTGTCTCATACATTATGGACTGACATCTGTTCATTCCAACAGAATGCAAAGGAAATGGCAGTGTGGACAGATACATTTGATGTGATTGGCATTTTGAGATGGATCTGAATTGAAGTGTCCTCATTAACGTGTCATGACTGCCCCTGCTGTCCTCCAGGTGGCGCTGTGCCCAGTGTCCCAGTCTGCCTGCAGCTGAGAGAAGAAGACCTGGAGGCCACCAAATTCAACCCCAAAGAGGTTTGTTGTCTTTGCTTTTTTCAGACCACATGAGTCTACACACCCCTCTAACATCTGCCAACATCTGGTTCTGTCTCTACAGGTCGATAAGAACATGAGGGACAGTTCAGATGAAAACCTGATGGAACATTCACAGAAACAGTTTGGTTCAACAGAGCGACAAACTACCAACCTGCTGCACCTTCAGATCCTCCAAACTGCTGAGGTACTTCTCTGAATACGCACCGATGAGGTGTTACTGCAGCTGAATACGTGACTGCGAGGGTTCAGTACTTCTCACAGCGCAGTGAATCGCTTGTGTGGCTGCTGTTGAATATACGCAGTAACCTGAGATCTGCTCCTCTAGGCTAACAATCGGGGTGAACAGGGGGGTGTTGGTGGGGTTGAAGCCCCTCTCTCAGCCTCCATCCACCCCCTCCCCAAACAGCAGAACCTGCCCCAGAGGCCCACCAGCCTCCACCTTATCCCCAAAGCCAAGGACACCGCCTCGGCCTCTTCCCGACTTAAGCTAGGAAAGCTCAAGTCGAACCACAGACAGGTCAGTAGGAGGCACGGTGGTCCAGCGGATAGCAAGAAGGTTGCAGGTTCAAACCTCGGTTGTCCCGGCTTTTCTGTGTGGAGTTTGCATGTTCTCCCTGTGTCTGAGCGGGTTTCCTCCGGGTGCTCTGGTTTCCCCACCATCAAAAACATGTTACATGACCAGAACCTGATGAAGACCTGGAGCTGGTCCCCGAGCTGCTGCCCACCGAGCGATGGGTGAAATGCAGAGATTGAATTTTGCAACGTGTTTGTGACAATAAAGTATCTTCTCCTTCTGATCTGATCAGTTTAGACTCATCCTCCACCCAAAATCTGCCTTTAAAGAAACCAAAGCCTTGTTCATATTCTTACTGCTTCTGTTATTTTCATCACTGACGTTGTGAAATATCACCATGATTGTCTGAGGGAAGCAGGCGTCTAAGTTGTAGGAGCTGGGGAACCTACCTCTTCATTAACTTAGTTGCGTTTGCAGGGGTTTAGACCTCACGTGTCTGCATCACGCTGGATTTTTGTAGTCCTGAAGACGTTTACCTAACTAGAACTCATCATCACGTTGTTCCTAGCTTTTCATGGCAGCAATTTACGTTGTCATAAGCTGAAGACCTTTGGTTAAACTTCAGTCAGGCTCCAGTGTAGCGTTGCTATATTTCTGATAAGAAAGTTGAAAAGGAGGCCTTTTGCTCCAAATCTGATCCATGTGACTGGGAACTGTTATCCTGAGCTTCTGGTTTTCAAGTGTGAATCGTGTGTTTCAGTAATTTCTGTAAAACAAGGTGAAGCCTCGGGCTATTTGTAGCCTGAAGTTTGGGTTACCAACTAAAACTGTACAACAAATTGGTAAAGTTCAGGTCCTCAGTGTGAAACTTATTAAGACTTTGATATTTGAATTGCCTGACTAATCCAGCGTGTGCTGTATTTCAGGTGGAAACAGGCGTTGCTAAGATGAACACGGTAACAGTTGCCTCGGCCGTAGAGCCTCACCTGGTTAACACGGTGACCAACAACACGAGAGGCAGCGTTTCGAGAGGGAAACAAGTCCACCTGAGAACGGTCGCCAACAGCTACAGTGCGGGCGTCCCCACCCTGGTCACAAATGGGATGATAAGCGGAGGTCGAACCAATCCGGCGGGGCCGCAACTGGAGGACGAGGACAAGACGGAGGGAGGGATAATCGAAGGAGAGGGGATGAACCTCCTCAACTCCAGTCCTGATGAACATGAACCGCTACTGAGGAGAGAACAGCCGCCCGCTGAGAGCGAACCCCTTCCTCATCTGCATCCTCCTCAGCCACGACCCGGAAACGTCCTGACGGGTCGAGGCTCAAACTCCAACAACAACAACAATAGGATAGGATCAAACGTCAACATCCGGGGTTTAGACGTTGAACCTGAAAGGAAAATGAGTTCAGAGGTCAGTCTGGGGAGGGGCGTCAACAGTCTTAAACCGGAGTCACACCTTGGAAGTCAGCAGGTCAGTGGATCTCCTGCTACTGCTCCAGTTTCAAACCTGGAAAAAGCAATTCTGCTTTTTGGCCCAGCAGGACTAGCTACATCTGGCCCTGCCCCAACACCACAGGGCCCCCCCACAGACCAGGATGGAAGTCAAAGCTCAGATACAGGCCCGTGTGTCCAGAGGGCCCTTTTTGCAGAACCAGAATTGAGCCCTCAGCGCGCCAGAAGCCCAGAGGCTCAACTGGTCCACTCAGCTGCACTACTCCCAGATCCTGGCTCAGCTCCAAGCTCAGCAAAAGCTCCAGGAGTGCTAGTTCCAGAGGCCACAGGAACCCCAGCTCCACAAGCACAAGACCCAGCCACGGGAACCTCATCCTCAAACCCCATAGTTTTGGATGCCCTAACCCTTTCTCCAGATATTCATGTCCTAAAAGCTCCAGTCTCAGATCCAGAAGCTCCAGTTGTGAATCCAGAAGCTTCACCTTTAGAGGTTCCAGCCTCAGAATATCCAGCTTTGGAAACTCGAGATTCAGAAACCACAGCTCTCGTAGAAGCTTCATCTCCAGAACCTGCAGGTCTACAAAGGCCAGCCTTAGGTCCACAAACTCTGGGTCTGCTGCGGCCCCAGATGGGCCCGGCCAAAGCCAAGAGGCCTGAACGCCCTTGTTCCCTGGATCTGTCCTCATCCTGCATCTCCTCAGGTGAGTTAACATGTAAGAAGAAGGCGTGGCAACCAGAAAACTCAGTGGTGCTCAATCAGCCGAACGGTGCAGGAAACTCAAAGTGTGGCTGATGGTCCTCACTCGATGCCTGACCCTGGATAAGTGTTGCCCATAGCAGGCAGCTTAGTGTCGCAGCGCTCTTTGTACTCAGACCAGCCATCTAAGAAAGTTTGGTTGGACTGGTGAGATCAGGGCCTTGCTTTGCAAAAATATCACCACACAGCTTTCATGTGCAGATTTGATGACCATTGGAGGCCTTTCAGACACTGTTGACCTCTGAAGGACCAGAGAGTCCAAAGCCAGTTATCATATTAGCTGTGCTGCAGCATCAGATTTAGTCTAAACTAGACGTGGAGGTCTGCAGAGGAAGGACCAGTATGTGTTTACAGTGGACCCCTGATCTTAATTCAGGGATAAATATACAGATCTGTTTTCTGATTATGCTTTTTCCTCTCGTCTCTTCTACAGATGATGTTTCTCTGACAGAAAACGGCAGTCTGAGCGCTTCAGGAGAGAAAATAAAACGGCGTGTCAAGACTCCTTACACCCTGAAAAAATGGCGTCCGGCCTCGTTGGTTGTTTCCACAGATACGGCTCTCGACCCGGAATTTGAGTTCAACACCAGCGGCAGTAGCAACGGCCAGACCCATTTCTCTTCTGGTCCTTTTAGAGCAGGAAGCGTTGGCATCCCCAAAATCAATCAGTCAAAATCCAGCATGGCCGTCTTTTTGGTCGGAGGTGGAGCCACGGCCACCACGACGTCCGAGCCTGATGGACTGACCTGCTTCTAAAGCTGTTTGATTAAAAGCTTCCGGATTCATTTCGTTCTCTTCTTTGTCTTCCTTCTCTTTTGTTGTGGATTATGAAGATCACTGTCTGCCGCACCATTCGGCCTCCCCAGCACTAACCTGGACCTGACGATAAATTGGAGGCACAGGAAACGGCTCACCGCAAAATGCTCCATGGCCGCAGCGTCGATCACGTTCTGACAGAATCACCGGACATGAAATCAAACAGGAACTGTTTACGAAGGGAGACTTGGATTCCTTGTTGGATCCACAGTTTCTTGATTCAGCTGGACACTTTTTGAAGGATTGCTGCCGAAAAGCCCAGTCCTGTGACCGTCTGACCTCGGACTTTCAACCATGTTTAGTGCAAATGCCCGTGATGTCTAAATATTTCTGTGTTCCTCTAGCTGAGTGGCTCCCGTTGCAACCAGTCTTGTGGCTTGTGGATATGGTCAGATGTTCTGAGGTATAGGTGACCCTACCTTGGTGGTAAAGCAAAGGAAGTCCCTTTTTAGTGGGTTTGTGGACTGTAACTCATTAGGTGGCTAGCAGAGCCCGACCGATATGTTTTGATTTAGGATTTTTTAGGATTTTAAAATCACCTGATATATCGGCCGATATTGTTTCCCTTTTATTTTAAGAAACGCGTAACACAGACAAAGATCATGCCTCCCCTTTATGAGACCTCACCAAGATAGAAATAGAACTAAACATATTAAAGTTTTGATAAATAAGAATCAAATGTTTAAAACTACAGAAAACATTTTAAAAATATTTTATTTATTATAAATTACTCCTACTAATGAACATTAAATAGTGACTGTATTGTGGGGGCCAGCGAAACAGAAACTATAAAAAATACCAATATAGTTCTTCTACTAAAAATCTCTCATGTTGTTACTTTGACAATAAGGATACGCAGGCTTTCCTACATAGATAATTAATTATATATATATTTTTTGCCATGCAGTAGTTATTACCTCACATTTAACCCGCCACAGTGACGTCTAGTTTATCACCTGCGCTCTGTTAATTCTGTCCAAAGCTACAGAGACGATTTCTCAACACACTTCTGGCTCTGACGCAGCGACGCAGAGGAAACGGGGCCCTTTAATTAGTCTAATGCTACACGACTGTCAACGTCGAGGACCTGTGTTCGTTGTTCAGCTCACGTTTAATCACTTCTGACTGTAACTACAGACACCACAGTGTAATCATTAATGTTAGCCGCCTCCGCTGAGAAACGCCGCGTTAGCTTTGTGGCTAATGTAGCACCAGGCTGCGTTAGCTGCTGTTGGCGGCTAGAAAATATTTAGAAGTAATAAATTAGAGAGAAAGGAGAGAACCGGTCGCTAGAACTGCCAAACTGTTTCAGAAATAGATCTACAATCACGTCTGTCAGCAGCGTGGCCTCCAACACCAGGTTACCGTGACATTAAACACGCTGCTGTGAGCCTGGACAGGGACCAACCGGAGGGTCAGCAAGTCTGGGCTCCGAAGACGAGACGAGACCAACTCAGCCTGGGCGCTACCAGGAGCTCCTCACTGGAGCTCGCTCTGAGTTCCGGTGTGACACCAAAATGTGTGACCTATCAGATTCTGTGACCCAGATGGGAAGTTAAGCGCCAGAGGCTTTGTTGGCGATGTGAAGCGGCTGCAGCTCGGTCGGGTTTAGGCACCAAAAGTACTTGGTTATGGTCAGGAAACATCGTCGTTTGGCTGTAGGCACAGAATCTGACAGGTCACACATTTTGGTGTTACACCGGGTGGCTGCGGTCAGCTGATGTTTTGTTCTGTGGTGCTGCAGGGTTGTTAACAGAGGAGCTGCAGAGCGCCCCCTCTGGTGACCTGAGGGACGGATCTGACTCTCTTTCTCTTTTTTGATTGTCACATATCATAGCTAATATCGGCCGATAATATCTGCAAAACGATAAATCGGTCGGGCTCTAGTGGTTGGCAGGTGTAGCGTTGACCCGAGACCTTCAACATGCAGACACCCTCCCGTTGCACACTTGTCTTGTGGCTGGTGGATTTGGCCTTAAAACTTACCTGAGGACTGACCAAGACTTTAAGATCCCTTTGAGCTGATAGTGATGTTAAGGAAGCTGCTTGCTGGTGGATATTTGGCGCCTGCTATGATTCAGCTTGTGGCCAAGTGCTCAGTGGCGAGTCAGCGTCATCAGAGACGGTTGGGGCAAGTCAGTAGTTATATTTTCTAAAGCACTTTAAATGTTAGTGTTGTAGGGAATTAACAAACCATATCAAGGACACCTTGTGCAATTACAGCAGTAACAGTCACACTTGTCTGAGAAATGCTTTGTGTTCTGTGTCTGTGACGTGGTTTATATCATTTGAGGAGCCGGTTTTGCTTTAAACTTTTACTCTAGCTATGCAGTCAGCTCATGATGCCTCCTGTTGACAACGTGTTCAGCTCAGATGTATCAACAGATTGAAAACTTTACTGTTGGAGGGTCTTTATTCATCTAATTTGCACTTTTTTTTATGAAGCAGTCTCAACCGCCATGTTAGGGCTGGAAGGACAGAACGCTTGGAGAGAGGAGAAGAAACCATCAGCCTTTTCACCTGTCTAACCTCGGCCACGAACAACCTCCTCAGGTAACAGTAGAAGGTAAAGAAAGATCTGACTCACTGTCAGAAGAAAGAAGGTGAAGGTCAGTGTTGATCCAACAGACAAAATAGGCCTTCGAACAACTCCAAAGCTGTCTTATTTACATGTTGTGTTAGTCACAGATCCATCCAGTCAGTTGGATTGTAGGCGGAGCTCAGGCCTCAATCCTACAGCGAGCCGCCGGTTTATTAGGTCCAAAGGTCGAGGTATGCTTCAAATTAAATGCTTTTCTGGTGGTTTAACAACTTCTACCAGTGAGTTAGAAAGTAACTGAACTGGGATTTAAAGATGCTCTTATTCAGACTTTTCTGTAAACTCTGTCTCATATTAATGCAGCCGCTGAGAGCAGCAGTCACCTCTGGTTGACACTTTTAGTGTCGACAACGTGCAGAGTTGGTCTAGTAAATTCAGTTTATAAATGATCCACAGCACTTTATTTTAGTATAATCAACCTGGCCCAACCTGCTCGCCCTCGACCAGGTGTTGAAAATTAGTTCTTTAATTTTGAATTAATTCCAAACGTGACGCTTGGTGTATGAGCCGTTTGACAAGTGGATCCTTATCATTTATATTATACGTTCTTATTTACGGGGTATATATACATTTAGTAGAAGTAGTAGTAGAACATTTTTAAAATGTCCGACTTTTTAATAGAGTTTGGTGTGACGTGATGTTTATAAAAGAAAAGAAACAGGAGGAATTATAATGAGTTCGGACTGAATGGAATCGTCACCATTTTTTTAAATTTCTTTTTGTCGTTTTGTTGTTTTTATAACAAAGTGACTGTTAATTCATAGTTACATTCACTGAACATTTAAAATGTTTTTTTTGAATGGCTGATTTTATAAATGCCAAGTTGTAAAATTTTAGATTTCTAAATGTATGTATGTGACAAACCTTACTGCTCTTTTAAATGTGTAACTGCAGTCAGTTAACTTATTACCATTTAGTAAGCCTTACGCACTTTATTTCTTGCACTTTTGTAAAATCTGTATTTTATTTTATTTTCCTTTTTATTCTAAATTTTAGTTTTCACATGAATTAAGGAGCAAAAACATTTTTTTTCTCTTCCTACTGCTCACCCACACAGTCAACAGCAACATAAATATTATTATACTGTTATTATTCTGTTGAGATGCCTTCGACAATGTATTTCTGTTTTGTTATTTTTGTATTTTCTACTGTTTGTACTGTTTTTAGATATGCTAATGTGTACATATGGACGTGCCCTGAGAATTATTTGTTTTACATCATGGCATTTGTGAAGGCATGCGTGACTTAGCCCAGAGCTAACTGTACTTTAGAACCAGGGCTAAGTGTAGATCTAATTCTACAACCAGAAGACTTTAACTAGTCTGGAACCAGGGATAACCGACACTGATTTAAATCCATAGATAGTTGGTCTATTATTTCTATTATTTCCCACACTTAGAATTTAGCTATGGTTGTCAGCTAACCCTGGTTTAGCTAGTTCTGGTTCAGGTCGAGTTTGCTAGCTAGCCCTGCTCCGACAGCTTCCTTATCACCATTTAAGCTTCACACTGTCTGAGAATGATTTGAGAACTTCAGGTGTGTTCAGACTGAGTACAAAACAAATTTTCACCAGACAGCATTTAAGCAAATGGAATGTTTCTTCAGTGTATGACATTAAAGATATCGGCTTTATTTATAACTTCCTTATTGATAAGCTAGCTAGCTAGCTAATATAGCCTCTATGCTGGACTCAAACTGTTTACTCGTAGTCGTTCAGAGTTAACGTGTCCCATAAACACACTCAGCACACAGTAATAGCGCGCTAGCTGGCTAATTCTCGTCTCATTTGGGGTCTGATAAACAATGAATCCATCAAATTCAGTGCATGGCGCTATTTTCCAAACTACTGTAGCATTTCGCTGTTATTTATGGGAACGCACCGTCAAGGCTTTTGTCAGGCGGAAGTTGGCGTGTTTTTATCTAAAGTTGGTTGGAAACCTGGGTATCTGAACCTGAACTCACTGTTATTTTCTCTAGTTTATGAGAGTCAAACAGCTTGACTTTTTAACTTAAAGAGGTGGTGTTCTGCTCATCTTCAGGTTCCTCATCTTATTCAGAGGTCGTACCTGAACAGGGTCACATGGTTATATTTCTGTCAGACTGCACATTGCTGCAGCTCCTCTTTTCACCCTGTGCTGAAGGCTTCGTTTTATCTATGGAGTGATGCATCTCGTCTCTGAAGGATCTTTGTTGGGAGCTGCACACGCTCAGTTCCTAGTTAAGGACTACTAGCCAATCAGAAGCAGAGTAGGGCGGGTCAGCGAGAAGCCAGTAAACAGCTCGGGTTCAGCTGTACGTGTTGCCGACCAGCTTGGCAACATGGACTGGAGCAAGAGTTTCAGAGCGGTGAGTTATTAATCTGTAACAAAAGGATCTTTCATCCATAAAGTTTTAACCGAGCTCTGTCTCTACATCACAGTAACAACTTTATGTCCACTGACTGCCTGGAGGGTAGCTAGTGTTTGGAAGGGAGAGGAGAGCTGTGTGCTGCAGCTCGCTGTTTCTGAGGGCGTGTCGGAGCGGCCGCTCGCCGAGCGTTTCACCTCAGTTTTTGCCGCTCGTGTCTTTGCTTTGACTTTACAATTACACAGCCTGTTCTCATCTCCAGAGCATCAAGTTGTAACGCTTTGTCACGTCTTTCGACGCCTGGTACCAACGCACATGGCACCTCTTAGCGCCATTGTTCAATGCTAAAAGTGCTAAATAGAAACAGAAGTCAGAGTAAGGAGGTGGTTGGGGTGAACGGTGGGACAAAGACCGGACTTTAAACCAGGAGACCAGTGTTTGTTTCTCATGTGAAACAAAAAGCCAACGTGGGTTCCTTTTAGTGATATTACATAAGTTAGGTGATTTAAGTCATGTAATTATCGTAGTTATTTTAAGCCAAACCATGATGTTTTCCTAAATCTAAGCAAACTGCGACGTTAACCACTAGTTTTATTTTGAAAGTCTAACCAGACGTTACACCTACAAAAATGAAGCTAAGCGATGCCTCGGGGTCTTGACCAAGTGTGACGTCCTGGGAGGAGAACGGGTTGGATCAAACCTTCTGTAAACTTTGCTTTGTCTGGAGTCTGAAAACACATTTAGCCAAAATCCGTTCAGGGTGAACTTTTATGTTGGTGATAATGCTGAACTAAAAATGTGCCAGAAAACGTCTCAAATGGTGGATTACCCCTTTACCCCTAAAGTCATTTACTGTAGCTTATATAGTTCGCTCAATAAATAGGATCTACATGTCATCTGTATTACTACATTTAGGACGAACAGATTTTTGCCTCCTGCATGAAACATCTCACCACTGAAATGTAATTTATATTATTTCTGATGTCTCTTCAGCTGTCAGAAGCTGTGTAACTGAGTATAATATTGTCCACAGTACAGATGCAGTACAGATGCTGGACGGGGCGTCTCTTCCACAGCTAACAGTGTGTATTGTAGATTTTAAAAAATATTTAACTGAAGTTTAGCTGCTGTTTGTCCTCTGCTACCCGATGACTCTGGGACGTTTGTTTTTCCCAGTCTGTTGTTGAATATTCTGTGTATTTCTTTGGTTATCATGTGTATTTCTGGACGATAGTTTTGACTTTCCAGTAGTGTAAGTACTCTGTATACATTATTACACATTGTATACTTTCATATGGGACCAATTACCACGGCTGTATACCGTTAGTGTTGTAATCTACAAGCTCCAAAGTCACAATCCTTCTCACGGTTAACACACAGCACTCACACAAAGCATGCTGTACTGATTCCAGATCAACTTTGGTGGTTCATACAAAGACAACATGTTGTAATATCCATGTAGAGGACGCATAAAAAGACCACAAGCTTTAGTTCATCATTAAATAAAGTGCAGAGGATCCAGCGTGTCAAAGTGTTTTATTTATAGCAAAAGCTTTCCTGCCGTATCAGCTGGTGTAACGTTCTAATTTGGTATGGTTGGTTTGGTGTGGTGGTTGTAGTATTGGTAGTAGTTTAATAATACTTTAAGTAAAATTGTTGGAATCATGGAAACTGAAGCAGTAAAAGAACTACAACATGCGCTTTAAATGATTAAGTATACTGTGTCTTTGTAGTAGTTTTAAATACAACCACATGCAGACATGCCGAATTGAACGGATCCTTCCTGTTTGTAACCTGTAACACTCTTATCTAAGAGGCCTGTGGCTGTAAACAGGAAATTTGTTAAACTGTCCAATTTTTAGAATGGAGCTTGGTTTGACGTTCTTTTTAAACAGGGTAGGTTTATTTGTCACAGTAGTAAAATTAAGTTTGTAACTCCCTTCTGTTATGTAGTATGAAGTACTGTTTTATTCTAAAGGAACTGAATAACAAAAAAGAATATTATTAATAAGATGTCTCTGTATGATGGTAAGTGAGAAAAATGTCAGATTATTAAATGCAGTTTAGAGTGACGTTCTTGAATATATTTGGAAATTAGGGATCCTTAACATTTGACAATGAGTTTATAAAATGTTGTGAAATTAACTGGAAAAAGAAACAGCTCATGTTTACCTGAGGTTAAAGTCTGCTGCTTTTCCTTATAATTATAGTAATTTATTTCTAATTATTTCCACCCCCACTGATACAGACGTGAGTAACTTTAATTATTGTTGAAAGGACAGCCTGTTTCTAATGAATGACAGTGTTTCTGTCAGCAACCCCTGACACACAGAACAAGACTACTAAGTATTTTTTAAAAGCAAGTACTTTTGTACTTTGACACAAGTAGAAATTTAAATTGAAGACTACCGAGTAATATTTAGCAATTTCTTTTACACAAGTACAGGATTTGTGGAGTTAGTGTCCACCACTGTTGTACATCACTGCGTGTTGATTTTAGATGTTAAAAACATGCCGAATTGAAGAGTGAGACGTTTCAATGTGTGGCAATTATTGACACGATCATCCACAGTGTGCGAACATTAAGAGAGAAGCAGGAGAACATTAAACCCGCTGGATTTTTACACAGAGTTTGGTGCGAGACGAACCGACGGCGTCCTCGGAGGGTCAAAACGGCCGGTCCTGTTGGAAACAACGCGAGCGGCGCTTGGTGCTGTGAGCGGAAGAGGAGGGAGGCGACAGGCTGAAGACGAGGGCGAGTAGACTCGTTTTCATTTTCCTCTCTGATATAAACCTGTGAGCTGAGCCGGTCAGTCTGCGGGGCGGCGGAGAGAAGCTAACGGCAGCTAGCCTCGAGCTAACTGCCGGAGCAGCGCTGTGTGGCTCCGTTAGCCTTATGCTAACACGTTAGCCCAACATGGCGGAGTAACAAACTAACTGAAACATTTAAAACGTTTTTCTCAGGTTATAAACGGCCTTTAAAGACTTAAAGAGGGGCAGGGTTTACTGAACCGGAATAAACTCTGACTCTGATGAAGAAGCTTAAATATTTTAGAAAATAAGATCAGATGATCAGTAACTTAATAGTTTTACTTGCCCGGTGTCAGTTTACAGTAAAATAAATCTCTTCCACCAAATAATGGCAAAGTAAACAGTGTTGATTTAGTTTAGTCCAGTTGTAAGTGTACATACACCAGCCCTGTCTAGGTAAACGTAACTATAATTATATTTAAATAAACAGTTTGAGATGACACGTTAATATATCTGATGATCTGTGAGACCAGAGATGATAACTGGATATAAACCTGCTGCCTCAGGCTGCAGTCCAGGCATTTAAGTCTAATACAGTGGATTATTCACCTGCTGCAGGACGAAATGCAGTTTGAAAGTTCTTATTAGGGCTGATTAATTCCATGAACCTTTATCTGAATCCCAGTCTGCTCTAATGCAGGTTTCAGATCACCCGTCAGGTTTTAGATGAGATGTGGTGCTGCAGAGACGTCCTGGCCTACACGTCCTGGTATGGAGACTTCAGAAAACACTTTGTTGGGTTCAGATCCTGTAAAACTCATAAAAATCAAATGATCATAATCATTTAAATTTCCTTCATTTCTTTCAGACTGTTGTCCCTAAACCTGTTAGATATTAGTTACCCAAAAATGATCTTTAACGTGACCTGTGTCATCGCTGTGAGGACAGAGACCGTGATCTCTGGACATCGTACAGAAGAAGATCTAAAGGTGACTCTGTCCTTTAGTGCAGCGATGTTTAAATCAAGCTAATCTGTAAAAGCTGTAACTGATCAATGAACAATCATCAGTCATGTTGTGATTGATCACACCGATGCTGAAGAAGAAGCCTGTGCTGCTGAAACAAGTAAATGTAGTTTAAAAGGGACTTTTTCAATATTAACTGCTTATAGTCTGAATGTGTTTTGACAGAATTTCGAGTCAGTTTGAACTGAAAATAATTATTATTATTACGGCGTCAGACTGTGGCTCCATGAGTATTTCATCTTCAATTAAATCCACCTGCACTTTGTCCCGTCAGGTTACAGCTGAATAAATGTATTTAATATTCGGTAGGCTGATGTAGGAGAGTTCCAACACTTTGTCTTTTATTAAGGAAATTCAAGTCTGCTAAATTGATGATTTTTCATCAATTTTCAGGTTCAACAAACTCAGAGTTGATTGAACTGATTCTGATCAGCTGTTCTGGAGCAGAGTTTGTAAAACCTGCTTTCTGTAACGGGGCCCTGATGGGTCCTGATGGGTCCTGATGGGTCCTGATGGGTCCTGATGGGTCCCGATGCAAACTAAATATAGCTGCTTTTCAACCAAAAGTACCCGGGACTTTTAAGTCCCCAGATCTCTTTTCAAGGAACTAAAAGGTTCCTTCGGCCCACTGTTGTGTGCGTTTCCACCGCGGCCTGAAGACCTGCGAAGACAACATTTAATGCCGAATCTCAGCCGGCCTCGTGAGACTCGTGTGGTTCTCTGACTGATGGCTGGGATTTATTGGTTTGCGGTGCAAAAGAGGAGCAGTAGCAGAAAAACACGAACATTCTCCAGTTAAAGCAGCAGCCTCTACTCGCACATTCAGAAATTCACTGCAAGGCAAGCCCCTCCCCCAAAGTACCGGTACTTTCATAAAGTACTACCCCCCAGCAGGGTCCTTTTGGAGGGGTAAAATAAAGACCAATAAAGACTACATTTAGACCCTGGTCCCTCCGGGGGAAACCTCCTCCAAAGGTTCCGAGTTCCGGGGTTTAGTTCCTTTGGTCGAAACGCAGCTTTACTAAATGAAGATCACGTGTTCTGTCTTCTGAAATGAAGGTGGTGATGTCACACAGACATGTGACTGAGTTACCATGGAGACGGAGGCAGACAGAAACACCGCTGCTGGACCTGAACAGGTGAGTTAGACTGACGCTACCTGGCCATGTGCAGCAGAGAGGGCGCTCCTCTCAGTGTCTGTAGGGACCTCTCCTCAGAGTCTAGGACCCTTCCTCAGAGTCTAGGACCTCCCCTCAGAGTCTAGGACCTCCCCTCTGAGAATACGACCCCTCCTCAGAGTCTAGGGCCTCCCCTCAGAGTCTAGGACCCCTCCTCAGAGTCTAGGACCTCCCCTCAGAGTCTAGGACCCTTCCTCAGAGTCTAGGACCTCCCCTCAGAGTCTAGGACCCCTCCTCAGAGTCTAGGACCTCCCCTCAGAGTCTAGGACCCCTCCTCAGAGTCTAGGGACCTCCCCTCAGAGTCTAGGACCCTTCCTCAGAGTCTAGGACCTCCCCTCAGAGTCTAGGACCCCTCCTCAGAGTCTAGGACCTCCCCTCAGAGTCTAGGACCCCTCCTCAGAGTCTAGGACCTCCCCTCAGAGTCTAGGACCCTTCCTCAGAGTCTAGGACCTCCCCTCAGAGTCTAGGACCCCTCCTCAGAGTCTAGGACCTCCCCTCAGAGTCTAGGACCCTTCCTCAGAGAGGGGCAGCTGGGGAATAAAAGTTGACTCGTGTTTCATGTTTGCTTTGGACATTTTTTAGTAGATGGACTAATTGTGACTTTTTCACTCCAGTCTGCAGATCCTGAATCAGCCCTGACGCTTGGCTCCGCCTCCTCCCTCTTCTCGCCTGAAACAGATGAGGCATCAAGCCCCGCCCCCTCTGCTGACTCGTGCCGCACACCACCTCCAGACAGTGTAACCGAAGTAACAACAGCTCCTCCTCCTGCAGCTGACCACGCCCTCTCCGATCCAGCTGTTGACACCTGGGTGACATCTCAGCTGCTGGCTCCGCCCACGACCGTGTGTCAGAACCAGCTGATCATCGTGGAGCAGAGAGGTCAGACGCTGCCCGGTGAACACGTGGTGAGAGTGAGTCTTATACTTAATGTTTTATTTATTTAATATCAGTTCTGTTAAAGTTCTGATTGTGTTTTTCTGTGTTTTGTGTCAGGTGATCGTGACGGGCCAATCAGAGAGCAGAGAGGTGTTTGTCATCCCGTCCAATCAGCTCTCAGGATCCCAGCTGGCTGTGATCTCCAGTAGCCCAACAGGTACTGGATCTGCACTTGGAGGATTCCGATTGGAGGGAGGGGGGGCGGTGCTAATTAGGAGTGATAGATCTGTGTTTGTGTGTTTAGGTGCTGTCATTAACATCCCGGTTACCACGGTAACAGACCCCAGCCGACCTCCCAGTGCGACGCTGCCGGCCATCAGGTAAAATGAACACGTGGCACGCTGAATATTCCGTAAGGCCCCGTGTCCACCAAAGCGTTTTTTTCTGATGCCAGCGTCTTTTTTCAATTCATTCCAATGGGAGCGCCGCGTTTTTCCAAGCTGGTAGAAACAGCGTCTTTTCCACGCTGGGCGCTGAGAGCTGAGCGTTTTTTTTTTTCAGGTCGCCGAGAACTGAAAAATGTTCAACTTTGGGGAAAACGCTGCGCTCGTCACTGTCACTTTTTACTCAGCTGTCCAATCACAGTAGAGGAGGGGCGGGACAAATACCACACCGTAGCAACGGTTACTATCTTGGAACCGGCTTCGTCCAACCTCAGCTCTTGGACCAAACGGTAATATCGCTGAACCCACATACGGCGAGTCCGTCCTCTCTCTCCACAAACTTCTCTTCACACAGCGCGAGGCCCAGAGCGAGTAGGCTACTCTGGCATTTTTACATCAAGTAACGTTTGGAAGAACTACTTGCAACCACGGATTTGATGTATCATAGCAACCAAAGCTGTCGGAAAAAAACATAGACTGTATATAAAAAACGCTGCGCCTCAAAAGCGCCCGCTAGCGCTCCCTGCTGGGCGTTTTGAGAAGAGACACGGGCCCAAAAACTTAGCAGTACAACTTAAAAGCTGCTAGTACTTAGTCATTAGTTACCAGTGACTATTTCGATTTTAGAATATATATTATTTAGATACTGGTAACTATTCCAAGAGATACCAGTAACATTTTCGTTGTTACTAGTCATTTATTAATGATTAGTAAAACAGCTGGTTGATAGTAACATTTTAATTCTTAGTAGTAACTAATGGAAAAGTTACTAGTAACAAAATATTAAGTTACTGGCCTAGTTTCTAAATAATATTCAATAATAGTAAAATGAAATAGTTACTGCCAATTGTACATTTTTCCCAGTGAAACCTTTGAGGCTCCGCAATTCAGATATCATGTATTCAGTATTTAGCTAGTAACCATTCAGATATTTCCATTTTAGCACATCTTCATTGGTTACTGGCAGAGGTGGGGGACTCGAGTCACATGACTTGACTCAAGTCAGACTTGAGTCAAGTCATGTGACTCAAGTCAGACTTGAGTCACATGACTTGACTCAAGTCAGACACGAGTCGCAAATTTGAAGACTTGAGACTTGACCTTCATCACAGTATCTTGAGACTTGTTTGTGACTTGGACATGTGACTCACTCCTACCTCTGGTTAATGGCAACTATTCCAAAAGATACTAGTTAAATTTTCATTCTTAGTAGTAATTTGGGTTACTAGTTAAATGGCTTGTACCATTTTTATTATTACAAGTATGAACAGAATAGTTACTAATAACTAAAAAACAAGTTCTGGGATCTAAATGATAGTTTGTCCTAAGTTTATTTTCACTTTGTTGTTGTTTGTGTTGGTTTTAGCAGCCTGGATGTTTCTTCTAGTGTGAAGCAGCAGCTCTGCGGGGCCCCCAGCGGGGCCCCCAGCTGGGCCCTGAGGCTCCGTGACGCCCAGGTCAGTGTGAACACACATACACGTTATTATTTATCATGAATCTGTCAAACCTCCTCGTCCTCCTCTGGTGTCAGCAGAAGTTGGGAGACTCCTACAGAGGCTTCTGCTGTTCGGAGGCCGAGCTGGAGGCCATCTTGTTGCTCCATAAGCAGCAGACCGGCTGTGTCTTCGGGACCCGTCAGTCTCCGTCTGTGGACAAACCAGCAACCAGACTCATGTGGAAGTCTCAGTACGTCCCCTACGACGGCATCCCGTTCGTCAACACAGGTCCAGGATTTCTGCCTGACGATGCTTCAATACATTTGATTTATCTTAATCTCCAGCAGCTGCTTCAGACTGTGATCAGTTAAACTCTGAAAAACTGTAAATTAATTAAAGTTGAATTAAAGGTGAAGAAAGACAGACAGGATCTGGTCTGTGTGTTTCAGGCAGCAGAGCGATTGTGATGGAGTGTCAGTTCGGACCTCGCAGGAAGGGACAGCAGCCGAACAGGAGCTGTGAACAAACTGCAGAGGGAACATACAGAGCCACCTGTCCTGCCAGGTAAACTACACACAGAGCCACCTGTCCTGCCAGGTAAACTACACACAGAGCCACCTGTCCTGCCAGGTAAACTACACACAGAGCCACCTGTCCTGCCAGGTAAACTACACACAGAGCCACCTGTCCTGCCAGGTAAACTACACACAGAGCCACCTGTCCTGTCAGGTAAACTACACACACAGAGCCACCTGTCCTGCCAGGTAAACTACACACACAGAGCCACCTGTCCTGCCAGGTAAACTACACACACAGAGCCACCTGTCCTGCCAGGTAAACTACACACACAGAGCCACCTGTCCTGCCAGGTAAACTACACACAGAGCCACCTGTCCTGCCAGGTAAACTACACACAGAGACACCTGTCCTGCCAGGTAAACTACACACAGAGCCACCTGTCCACCTGTCCTGCCAGGTAACCTACACACAGAGCCGCCAGGTAAACTACACACAGAGCTACCTGTCCTGTCAGGTAAACTACACACACACAGAGCCACCTGTCCTGCCAGGTAAACTACACACAGAGCCACCTGTCCTGCCAGGTAAACTACACACAGAGCCACCTGTCCTGCCAGGTAAACTACACACAGACACCTGTCCTGCCAGGTAAACTACACACAGAGCCGCCAGGTAAACTACACACAGAGCCACCTGTCCTGCCAGGTAACCTACACACAGAGCCGCCAGGTAAACTACACACAGAGCCACCTGTCCTGTCAGGTAAACTACACACACAGAGCCACCTGTCCTGCCAGGTAAACTACACACAGAGCCGCCAGGTAAACTACACACAGAGCCGCCAGGTAAACTACACACAGAGCCGCCAGGTAAACTACACACAGAAACGTCAGGTAAACTACACACAGAGCCACCTGTCCTGTCAGGTAAACTACACACACACAGAGCCACCTGTCCTGCCAGGTAAACTACACACAGAGCCGCCAGGTAAACTACACACAGAAACGTCAGGTAAACTACACACAGAGCCACCTGTCCTGCCAGGTAAACTACACACAGAGCCACCTGTCCTGTCAGGTAAACTACACAGTACACACAGAGCCACCTGTCCTGCCAGGTAAACTACACACAGAGCCACCTGTCCTGCCAGGTAAACTACACACAGAGACACCTGTCCTGCCAGGTAAACTACACACAGAGCCACCTGTCCTGCCAGGTAAACTACACACACACAGAGCCACCTGTCCTGTCAGGTAAACTACACACAGAGCCACCTGTCCTGCCAGGTAAACTACACACACACAGAGCCACCTGTCCTGCCAGGTAAACTACACACAGAGCCACCTGTCCTGCAGGTAAACTACACACACACAGAGCCACCTGTCCTGCCAGGTAAACTACACACAGAGCCGCCAGGTAAACTACACACAGAGCCAGCCAGGTAAACTACACACAGAGCCACCTGTCCTGCCAGGTGAAGCTACACATAGAGCCACCTGTCCTGCCAGGTAAACTACACACAGAGCCACCTGGCAGGACAGGTAAACTACACACAGAGCCACCTGGCAGGACAGGTAAACTACACACAGAGCCACCTGGCAGGACAGGTGGCTCTGTGTGTAGTCTACCTGACAGGACAGGTGTCTGTGTGTGTAGTTTACCTGGCAGGACAGGTGTCTGTGTGTGTGTGTAGGACAGGTGGCACCTGTCCTGCCAGGTAAACTACACACAGAGCCACCTGTCCTGTCAGGTAAACTACACAGTACACACAGAGCCACCTGTCCTGCCAGGTAAACTACACACAGAGCCACCTGTCCTGTCAGGTAAACTACACACACAGAGCCACCTGTCCTGCCAGGTAAACTACACACACAGAGCCACCTGTCCTGCCAGGTAAACTACACACACAGAGCTACCTGTCCTGTCAGGTAAACTACACACAGAGCCACCTGTCCTGCCAGGTAAACTACACACACAGAGCTACCTGTCCTGTCAGGTAAACTACACACAGAGCTACCTGTCCTGTCAGGTAAACTACACACAGAGCCACCTGTCCTGTCAGGTAAACTACACACACAGAGCCACCTGTCCTGCCAGGTAAAGCTACACACACAGAGCCACCTGTCCTGCCAGGTAAACTACACACACAGAGCTACCTGTCCTGTCAGGTAAAGCTACACACAGAGCCACCTGTCCTGCCAGGTGAAACTACACACACAGAGCTACCTGTCCTGTCAGGTAAACTACACACAGAGCTACCTGTCCTGTCAGGTAAACTACACACAGAGCCACCTGTCCTGTCAGGTAAACTACACACACAGAGCCACCTGTCCTGTCAGGTAAACTACACACAGAGCCACCTGTCCTGTCAGGTAAACTACACACACAGAGCCACCTGTCCTGCCAGGTAAACTACACACAGAGCCACCTGTCCTGTCAGGTAAACTACACACACAGAGCTACCTGTCCTGTCAGGTAAACTACACACAGAGCCACCTGTCCTGTCAGGTAAACTACACACAGAGCCACCTGTCCTGCCAGGTAAACTACACACACAGAGCCACCTGTCCTGTCAGGTAAACTACACACACAGAGCCACCTGTCCTGTCAGGTAAACTACACACACAGAGCCACCTGTCCTGTCAGGTAAACTACACACACAGAGCCACCTGTCCTGTCAGGTAAACTACACACACAGAGCCACCTGTCCTGTCAGGTAAACTACACACAGAGCCACCTGTCCTGTCAGGTAAACTACACACAGAGCCACCTGTCCTGTCAGGTAAACTACACACACAGAGCCACCTGTCCTGTCAGGTAAACTACACACACAGAGCCACCTGTCCTGCCAGGTAAACTACACACAGAGCCACCTGTCCTGCCAGGTAAACTACACACAGAGCCACCTGTCCTGCAGGTAAACTGAAAGGTGAGAGCTGCTCAGTGACCCTTCGTCTGTTTCAGGATCTACATAAAGAAAGTTCGTAAGTTTCCGGAGTTCAGAGTTCTCACGGAGCTGACGGCGGACAGGAAGACGGTGAGGCAGGAGCAGGAGAAGGCCTTCCAGAACCTGAAGAACCAGAACCTGGAGACAGGTGGAGTCATCAGGTACAAGCTGTTCTGTCCTTTAACCTGCTGCTGGACTCTACACCATGCTGACCTGTTTCTGTCTGCAGGTTCTACCTGCAGCTGCCCACAGAGAGAGCTCACCTGTATCACACTGTGGACACGCCCCCCATCCCCCCGCCTCCCCCTGACCTCCCCCCTCCCACCACACAGCCAGAGGAGGAGGAAGAGGAGACAGGAGAGCAGGTAGGGGACTCTGCAGGCTGAGGGTTCAGATGTCACCAAAAAGTCCAGGAGGAGAGTCAGGAAGTCCTTGAGGATGTGCAATGCGTCCTTGTGTCCTTTAGGAAGTTTTAGGGTCCTTGAGGAAATATTCAGTAGGTTGGAGGAGGCCTTTAAAACATTGTGGAGGTCCTTGAGGAGTTTCCAGGAGTCTGTACCAGTAAAGTCTGTTGTTAGCATCTCTGTATTAGCAGCATGCTAACAGCCCCCCCCTTCCCAGGATGGAGTCATCCCGTCCCGCCTCCACCCTCAGGTGGCAGAGAAGATCAGACAGCTGGTGGCTGCAGGTCACCGTCAGGTCTACAGCGTCCGCAAACAGCTCAGGTAGGAAGCACACCTGGGACCACCTCAGGGCGACGCACACACGTGATCGATGACGTCAGTTACTTACAGGCTCTGTGTGTGTGTGTGTGTGTGTGTGTGTGTGTGTGCGTTCAGGCGGTTTGTGGAGAAGGACTTGTGTAAATGCGTCAGTCCTCCTGAGAGACACGACCTGAGATACTTCCCCACTGTCAACGACATCAAGAACCACATCCACGAATCCCAGAAGGCCTTGGGGCTGACCACCACCGCTGAGGTCACACACACACACACTTTTTATTTGTATTTTAAATTTTCATATTGAAACAAAGAGTGGAAATTTAAAAAAGCTGAAACATCACAAACTGTTCAAAGGCCCTCAGCAAAGCGTCCATCAGAATATGGAGCCGTGTTTCAGTTTGGAAATTCACTTCAGACCAGGCGAAACCGTTCATGGCAGAAT
Source organism: Lepomis macrochirus (assembly GCA_024633595.2). NCBI lineage: Eukaryota > Metazoa > Chordata > Actinopteri > Centrarchiformes > Centrarchidae > Lepomis > Lepomis macrochirus. The sequence goes on from JALXJV020000016.1 coordinate 1,655,660, forward strand.
AGTTTAGAAGAAAGGCAACTGGCAGGGACGGACTGGCCATCGGAGGTTTTAGGAACAATCTTGAACAGCTGGTCCTTTCAGTAGTGTTCAATAGTTTTTATTGTTCAGTTTCTTATGTTCAGGAGATCCGTGAGCGTCTGTGTGTCTGTCAGACCAATACTTTTAATACGGAGGGTGAAAACAAGCGGCCCCTCCCAAGTTGGACCGATCCTCGTTTTTGCTGAAATCTGATTGGCTCATCTGCGCTGATCAAAGGACTCTCCACCTGGGAGTTTACTCTCTGTAGGTTTATAAATAACCGACTGTACTTGGTGGAAAGGTGCTGTGGCAGACTGAGCACAGGCGCTGATTAGAAACGCTGTTATTAGCTGAGATTACTGATTTATTTATTTATGGATCAGGCATATAGGCAGGAGGAGGAGGAGCAGCTGCAGCAGGAGGAGGAGCAGCTGCAGCAGGAGGAGGAGCAGCTGCAGGAGGAGGAGGACAGTGGAAGCAGAGGCAGGTACAGGACAGTGTGCAGGCTGGGAGACAATCATCCACAGATAGAATAAGGAAACAGATTATTGTTGTCATATTAATTACTGATGTTCTTCTCGAGCACATGTAGCTGTTTATTCAGTACAAGCAGAGGGAGGCCTGCTGAGGGCTGAGGGCTCTGATTTGTATGCACACACATACACATTTAACTGTGTTCGCCGTCTGACTGACTCGGGTTTGCCTGACCTGGTCTTGTTCAGTGGTGCTTGGCGCAGACTTAGAGGCAGGTGTCATTAGAAGTTTCTTGAAGGTCTTTGTCATAATAAAATTGACTGTATACAAGTACAACAGTATTTATTACAATAACTGAAAAACCTTGTTCTGCGCCCCCCCGACTCAGCGTTCGTATAAAAAGCCTCTCCTTCTCAAAGTCCCGGGATGAATTTCAGTCCCAGTACGTCCCTGCTTGAGAGGTTCCCAAGCGTCAGATCAGAAGCGTCGGACAGCCGCAGAACATCTCCTGCCAGGCCCTGATAACGTTACATGATGTTATATGAACTGTTCCAGCTGCGTTTCTTGACAGGAGCTGAGATGTTTTCCAAATGTTTGACTCGTGTTTCGGTCGATGCTTCAGCTTTGAATCAGGTCTGTGGTCTGAAGTCAGTGTCTCCCTCTAGTGGACAGAAGAGAGAAGTGATCCTGTGATGGAGGCCGTCACCCTGACTCCTGCTGCTGAGGGTAAAATACACCAATCCAATCAAACTTTATTGATCTCATATGATGAAGCAGCGCAGAGACAGCCCTGTGGCGGGTTTGGTGGGGAGCCAACAGGGGCCAGTGCCCCTGTAAATGGCCCCCCTCTGAACGAAAAGTCTACAAGACTCGTAGTAATATATCTTCCTTGTGACGATACGGCGCTGATGCAAAAAGGTGGAACAAATGTGTCTCAGTTAGTTGGATCCTTTAGGACGTTACGGCGCCGCTGTGTCGTCCCAAAGTAGTTAGAAAGTGGCTGTGTCCGAAATCTCAACTCATTCACTACTCCCTCTGCAGCGAGCAGCACACGGCGAGCTGTACGTAGAGCAGCACACGGCGAGCTGTACGTAGAGCAGCACACGGCGAGCTGTACGTAGAGCAGCACACGGCGAGCTCACTCGCATCATTAAAACGACACTTTCGGATGCAATACTCCGATTGTTATTTCAGCACCGTTAATTACGTCATTGCCGTCAGACAATCTTTTTTATCAGCACAATGCATGATGGTATATACGGCTTGGTTAGTGACCAGCAGTTGTACACTACTTTTCAAAATGCATTCTGGGATGCACTGAGTGGATTATATGGGGTATAACTATTATCACTATACTTTCAGACAGCACTACAAAGTGGCGAGCTCACTGTATAGTGAGCAGTGAGTGATTTGGGACACAGCCAGTTTTCCCCTGCATTTAACCGTGAAGGCGAACTTTGGACTTCACGTTTCATCTGTCGTTTTAGTGTTTTATCAATGAGGTTTTTTCAGAGCGAGCTAGCTTTTATAGGCTAACGTTAACGTTACATGTTGTTGAACTTGGTATTATTCACTGCTGACAACGTCTAAACAAAACGAGCAGTTTCAGTTTCCCTCGTAAAGCAAACAGTTATTTCTGGACCGTGAGAAACAGCATTTTGTTCACGTGTGCACTCTGTGGATTAATGACCAGCGTACTGAACCCGTCCCAGCGGGCCACACCGTCACAGGTTATCCAGGGATCACTGACTCTTTATCTGCTGTCTCTGTGTCTCCAGCTGTGGACCGTTTGTCTCCTGAAGCCGTTCAGCTCTTCACGTCTCTCTCGACTCTGCAGCCGAAGATCTTTGCTCAGCTGCAGGTCAGAAAACACCAGTCGGTTCCTTATCAGTCCCAGTGGGGCTGAAGTTTAAACTGTGTTTCCTCTGACAGGGAATCCTCCAGCCGCCCCCTCCTCCTCCTCCTGGCTCTTCCTCCCTGCAGTCTCCTGTAGGGGAGTCAGCGGGGGCGTGGGGCCCAGAGGAGGTGCTCGATGAGGGGCAGCAGCCTGGTGAAGGAACCCAGCAGGTGGTTCTACCGAACGGAGAGAACGTCCAGCTGCAGATCATCAGCTCTGCTGCTCAAAGTGAGGACGGTAACTGCACATGTAGTGTCTGTCGAGCTAACAGTACCCTAACAATATTTTGTTAGGGTAAAAGAGGACAGTGATTCAGAATGAGGACGATCTTAAACAACAGTTTGGCTAACGTGAGATTATCTTTGCTAACGTCAGTTGCTGCAATGTAAACTATGGCAATCTGTTTATAGTTTTATTCCTTAAAACTTACTAGTCACTATTTAACAGCTGCTAGTACTTAGTCATTAGTTACTAGAAACTATTTACTAGTCACGATTAATCAGTAGTTCTTAATTTCTAGTTACTAGTAACTAATTGCACAGTTTTGCTATTGAAATCTACAAGGCTCCGCAGTTCAGATATCACAGATTCATAAGTTACTAGTTAGTATTTCCATTTTACTAGTCACTATTATTTACATACTCGTACTTTAAATGAGTTACTAGTACTTCCATTAGTTGCTAGTAACTATTCCCATTTTATTGTCACTTTTATTTAGATACTACTAACTAGTGACAGTTTTGTTCCTACTAGTAAATGTTTTTTGTTACTAGTCATTCATTAATAACTTTTAACTTTACTGAGTAACGCGTTACTATAATAATATTACTTTTCCAAGTAACTAGTTGTGTAAGGGATTACTATTTCCAAAACAGTAATAACATTACAGTTACTTATCCAAGTAACACTGCGTTACTGCGTTTCTGAAAGCACCATTCTTGACTCGAATGCTCGACCGCTCTGCAGGTCAGCGGCGCCGGGCCTGATGTTCAAGTCAGCTGAAGCTAAAGCTAAAGGAAGAACAGAGAACAAGGGGGTAAGGGGTTCAATTCAATTCAGTTTTATTTATATAGCGCCAAATCACAACAACAGTTATCTCACAGCGCTTTTCATAAAGAGCAGGTCTAGACCGAACTCTGAAGTTATTTACAGAAGCCCAACAATTCCCACCAAGAGCAGCACTAGGCGACACAGGCAAGGAAAAACTTCCTTTAAGGGGCAGAAACCTCGAGCAGAACCATGGCTCAGGGTGGGGGGGCATCTGCCTCCACCGGGGGGGGGGTACTGCCATTATTGTGTCGCCGTCTAAGATGCAGAGAACTTTGTAGTCTGTTGTAAACTCTGTGCGACCAGCAAAAAGCTTTCAGCTGCAGTTCTACATCTGATTTACTGAAGCAGCACAGCAACGTGAAACTTGTAGAAAGGAACTCCAGCCGCTGCTGCCACTGATGATGCACTCATCGGGAAAGAGCGGCGTTAAGCAACGTTTTACATTTTGTAAAAGCACAGAATACTTCTTTATAAATACATCAGCTGAAAAACAAGACTTCAAAAGTCAAATTTAATAATAACGTAACGTGACAAGTTACTTTTCAGTAGTTATAAGTAAAGTAATATTACTTTTTTAGGACTTGCCCAACACTGCTAGTTTATGAGTAGTTACTAGTAACTGAAAACTAAGCACTAATAGCTAAATAACAGTGACTGGTTTAGTAGTTACTGGTAACTAAAAATTAAGAACTAGTATCTAATCAATTGTCGTAGCGGCTCTGCCCTGATTTTTATGACATGAGGAAGTTGACTACGTCAAGCCATTCAAACATTTTCACCTTAAAACTTACTGGTCGCTATTTAAAAGTGATTAGTTTTATTTATTAGTTACTGGTAACTGCTACCGTTTTACTAACGTTAGCTAAACTCTGATAATTAAAAAACAAAAACATTTGGTTTGCCAGTGATATGCTAACGCTAATCCTTGTCCTTAACGTTAGCTTTTGTTACCCAAACCTGCTAACAATAGCAGTTTCATCAGAGCAGATAAACACAGTTTAATCCGTTCCTTTAGGTTAAAAAATGCTTTTTCCTGTGTTGTTGGTGTTTTTAGAGACTACCTTGTTACTGTGGCTGGACAGTTTGAGGAGGGCGGTTAGCGAGTGGTCAGTCAGTGTAGCCGGTCAGATGAAGTAATAACCTGTGTTTCCTTCTCAGCTCTGGCTGATGTTAATGTGGTGGAGGTGAAAGAGGAAGAGGAAGAGATGAAGGAGTTGGAGGACTCGACTGGCTCATGTTGAATCAGACTTGTTGACTCCACAGCACTGATCCCACCACCGTGTCATACGTCAGTACGTTTAAAATCGGGGAGCATGCTGGCGGGGGGCTTCGGGCCGCGGTGTCGCCGCCTCTCTGATGCCTGGCCTCCCTCCCGCTCCTCTCCTGCTGGACGCCTCTCCTGAACTCCTTGTGTCGGCGTTATCCCTGGAGGATTATTTCTCAATTTGTTGTTTGGTCTATAAAATGTAAGGGAATTGTCAAAAATGTAGATCAGTGTTTTCCAAAGCCCAAGATGACGTCCTCAAATCTAAATATATTAAGCTTACAGTGACAGAGGAAAGGAACCAGAACATTATGACATTTGAGAAGCTGGAATCAAAAGAATATTTCTTTACAAACATGACTCCAACCAATTAATTAATTATCAAAATAGTTGGCGATTAATTTAATAGTTGACAACTTATCGATTAATCGTTGCAGCTCTAGTGTTCAGCTCTAGTCCTGGTTCATGTTCACTGGGAGGCAGCTGATCCCAGTTCTGTTGCCCGCTTGCCCAGCTCCGGTTCTGATGTCCTTTCCAGCGCCGCTCCAAGCCGGCACAAACACCCCCCTGGTGCTCCAGGCTCCCAGAATGAGCAGAGTCAGCTAATAAGGCTGCTAACTGTAGCTGCTTTTAGCTAGTTAGCTTAGATAGCCGTACAGTTAGCAGTAGCAGTTAGCAGTTCCTCTGGTGATGTTCTACCACCAATAGAGAGCGAATGTCCCTCTCTTCTGCTTCTGCTTTGTGGGCCCTTATTTCGGAAAAAACGTACGGTAGTAAACAGAAACAGACGGCTAATATTATGACAGTCTTTGACGTTAGCTTCAGTTATTTTAGCTTCAGAGACTTTAGCTTTGTTATCTTCAGTGACGTCAGCTTTAGAGACATTAACTTCAGTGACGTTAGCTCCACAGACATTAGCGTCAGTGACTTTGGCTTTAGCGACATTAGCTTCAGAGACGTAAGCTTCACTGACGTTAGCTTCTCGGACATTAGCGTCAGTGACTTTGGCTTTAGAGACATTAGCTTCAGAGACGTAAGCTTCAGTGACTTTAGCTTTCTTAGCTTCAGAGACATTAGCATCAGTGACTTTGGCTTTGATAGCTTCAGCTTCAGTTAGCGTCAGTGATTTTGGCTTCAGAGACGTTACTTCAGTCACTTAAGCTTCAGTGTGTTTAGCTTTGTTAGCCTCAGAGACGTTAACATCAGTGAATTTAGCTTTTGTTAGCTTCAGAGACGTTAGCGTCAGTGACTTTAGCTTTGTTAGCTTCAGAGGCGTTAGCTTCAGAGACGTTAGCTTTGTTAGCTTCAGAAACGTTAGCTTCAGTGACTTTAGCTTTGTTAGCTTCAGAGACGTTAGCGTCAGTGACTTTAGCTTCAATGAATTTAGCTTTGTTAGCTTCAGAGACGTTAGCTTCAGTGACTTTGGCTTCAGAGACGTTAGTGTCAGTGACTTTAGCTTTGTTAGCTTCAGAGACGTTTAGCGTCAGTGACTTTGCCTTCAGAGACGTTAGCGTCAGTGACTTTAGCTTTGTTAGCTTCAGTGACGTTAGCGTCAGTGACTTTAGCTTCAGTGACTTTAGCTTTGTTAGCTTCAGTGACGTTAGCGTCAGTGACTTTAGCTTCAGTGACTTTAGCTTTGTTAGCTTCAGTGACGTTAGCGTCAGTGACTTTAGCTTCAGTGACTTTAGCTTTGTTAGCTTCAGAGACGTTAGCGTCAGTGGCTTTGGCTTCAGAGACCATAGCGTCAGTGACTTTAGCTTCAATGACTTTAGCTTTGTTAGCTTCAGTGACTTTAGCTTTGTTAGCTTCAGAGACGTTAGCGTCAGTGACTTTAGCTTCAGTGACTTTAGCTTTGTTAGCTTCAGTGACGTTAGCGTCAGTGACTTTAGCTTCAGTGACTTTAGCTTTGTTAGCTTCAGAGACGTTAGCGTCAGTGGCTTTGGCTTCAGAGACCATAGCGTCAGTGACTTTAGCTTTGTTAGCTTCAGAGACGTTAGCGTCAGTGGCTTTGGCTTCAGAGACCATAGCGTCAGTGACTTTAGCTTCAATGACTTTAGCTTTGTTAGCTTCAGTGACTTTAGCTTTGTTAGCTTCAGAGACGTTAGCGTCAGTGACTTTGGCTTCAAAGACGTTACCTTCAGTCATTTAGAGAAACAGGTATGAAGTCACACTCAACTTTTGGGTTTGTGGTCTTTGTAATTATGTATTTTCACAGTCTTAAACTTTACAGTTCTACGACAAACTGGGACTTAACTTAAACTTTCTTGACTTAACTTATCTTTTAAGCTGACAAACGTGTGTAGCGAGGACTCAATACAAATGGGAAACAAAATATTAGTTTCTCGCTGTAAACTACCGTACGTGGTGGTCCACCAGAAGGGGAAGGACTTTTTTTAATAGGCTCGCTATTTGTTTGAAGTGAGCATTTGACAGGCGGCCAAAATCTTTCAACACTTACACTTTGCACTGTTAAGCTTAGAAGACAGCAAATAGAATAATTTGGAAATTTTTAGTGGATGAAAATGGAATTTCTGTCATGAAATGAAGAACTGGTTCTCTTACAGCTGAGGTAAATAATAACCATCCTGTCCCTATTTCTGTTTTTATGGTCTAAAGGTTTACAGCCTCTAGAAACAAAGGTTTTTAGTCTGTAACCTCAAATCAGTGTGAGGTTTTTAACGCCAGCTGCTGTGTTCAGGAAGAGGCGAGAGTGGTTGATCATGTAAAACTTGTAAATGTAAGTTTTGTTAATGTAAATAATATCCTGTTTTTTGTACTGCTTCACTTTAAGATAGAAAATGTTCACAGTATTATTCTTTTATTTCTTTTATCATCTCATGTTGTGTTTTTTTTATAAGGGTATTAAAACTGCTTCAGACATTCTTGATTATTAATTTATCATTATTATTAAGTCATTAAAATGTGTTATAGCAAATAGAATTTAACTAAACATCAAATTATGAGTATCATTAATTGTATAATTACATATTTAGTTATTATACCAACTTTTATAAATGCTCAATTTTTTTATTCCTACCCACCAAATATAATAATTAAGCTACAAGAAACTTTTCCCATAACAACATTGTTGGAATCTGATAGTGGCAGTTTTGTTGTTAGCAAAAGTATCAACTATAAAACAATAATAAAGTTAATAATTTTTCAAAAATATTAAAGACTAATAAATACAGGACACCACCGTGGAATCAGTGACCAATAACCATAAGTGAAAACAGTTTGAAAAAGTGGTTTGCTCACCTATAAAATGTAAATAATGAAACATTATTGAATGCTAATAGGCGGACAGTGAAGGGTGAATCGCACACTCAATAATTAAATAAATAATTATCACTTTACCACAAAGGAAGCCTGTGTTATGGCCCGTGTCCACCAAACTGTTTTTTGCCCGCTGCTGTTCTGAAAACGCCCAGCAGGGAGCGCTAGCAGGCGTTTTTGGGGTGTAGCGTTTCTTCCGATTGCTTTGGTTGCTATATTACATTTGTTGCAAGTAGTTCTACCGAACTTTACTAGATGTAAAAACATCAACACAGAGTAGAGTCCTCGTTCTGTATGAAGAGAAGGCTGAAGCAGGTAGAGGAGGGACGGACTCGCTGTATGTGGGTTCATGACATGTTTTGGGCGAGGAAACATCTCGGCGAGTACCGCTGTTTAGTCCAAGAGCTCAGGTTCGACTAAGCCTGGTTCCAGGATAGTAACCGTTGCTACGATGTGGTATTTGTCCCGCCCCTCCTCTACTGTGATTGGACAGCTGGGTAAAAAGTGACAGTGACGAGCGCGTTTTTCCCAAAGTTGAACATTTTTCAACTCTCGCCGACCGGAAAAAACCCTCAGCGCCTCGTCACGCTGCTGGCGTTTTTACCAGCTCGTAAAAACACGACGCTCCCATAGGAATGAATTGGAAAAAAGAAAAAACGGGCCCTTATAGTTGCTGACTGGAAGCACGCACGTGTGCAATGACTGCCATAATGGTCCAACCACTAGGGAGGAGTCCAACGGAAATTGCACTAACGTGGTGTTCCTGATTTTGCTGAATTTCCATTTTTCATATGGTGGAAGCAACACGCTTTAAATGCAAATTTATACTTCGAATCGACGGCGAAGGCTACGGGGCTATGCAGAGGCTACGCCGTCGTCTGACGTGCACCTCCTCAAAAATGTAACTATCATCGAGTCGACGCGGACCGTAAGATCTGTGATTGGTCGGCTGGGCAGCCTCGCAATGCCTCCAAGCTGACCGAAGTGTCACATGTTTTAATAGTGGCGGCTGTAACACAGTGGATCAACATATTTGACTGTTACAACCCGAGCGAAATGACTCATTTCACAATCAGAATGTGATCCAAATACAATTTTACCCCTATTCAGATTAGCAGAGCGCTAAACCAGTTAGCCTGCTCAGCTGGCAAAAGTCAACACAGTGGATGCTGTAGCGCTACTGCCAACTAGCTTTTGGGGGTTTAATTGCAGAATGACGGATGCACTGACGCACAAGTATAAATGCCTGGCTATGTGCGTAGCCTATAGCCCAGGTACGCATGTAGACCCTATGCAGGAGTTTAAATCTAAAGCTGAAGTCTCTCCCCAAGCGAAGGGCTTCTCGTTCTGTTAGTGGTTTGGTTATCGCCCCATAATCTTCTATGACCTGTCTGAAGTAGTTGCACACTATGTGACCAAGACATTATGGTTGCGCACCACACTTGCTTCTAACACAACAATGCATCATCTGCAAACATGAAAACATGACGCGTGCAGCCGGAAAGGAATAATAAAATACCCTATGTAAGGTTAAGAATTTTATATTAATTCAAGATAACTTGTGAATGAGAAATAGACGCAGGTTACTTCGTCACTTCATCTGTATGGTGCATGGTGCTAGCTAGCATAGCATTAGCTAATGCTACCTTTACACATATAGTTGCCTTACATTTGAACACAATGTATAAAGATAGCTAAGAAACAAAACAAGTTGCATTGCTAGTGTTTTCTAATAACATTATCCTAACCAGAAGCTAATGTCACTGGGCCAGATTTACTAAAGGTCTGCGTGAGTAAAAACGTGTTCAAACTTGGTATCAGCAGCGAATTAACAGGTAAGCTGATCTGCTAACGGTGTGCACGCAGAATGACGTCTTCCTAAAGTGCAAGATAGCACCTGTTGTTCATTTAGTACTTTTGCCTTAATAATGCAGTTTAGGGTGTTTCAAGTTTACTGCCCACTGTGTTCACTGGCAAATAGTGTGTGAATACATCCTCAATACTGGATCTGTTCTTTTGTATTCGTTGGGCTGCTTTGTTGACCTAAATTTCCCCTACGGAGGATTAATAATATCTTATGTTGATCAGATATATTGTGAGACAAAAGATGTAGTTCATTGGGCGGTGAATGTTACGACAAACTGCAACTTTCTTGAATTAAATTGTCTTTTAGACTAACAAACATTGTGTGTGTGTAATCCAGGACACGATTCAAACAGGATCTAAACATTAGTCGTCCTTCGCTGTTGACTAATAAACATATTTTTACTGAATTAAGGTCCCATGGCGCTGAATGGAGGCGCGTTAGCCTGATTTATACTTCTGCGTTTAATCTATGCCGTAGCCTCTCGTGCACCTTCCCAAAAATGTAATTACACATGTTGATGCAGACAGCAATAACTGTGTTTGGTCGGCTGGGTAGCATCGCAGTTCCTCCAAGCTCGCAGGAAGTGCTCCATGACGGACCACATAGAGAAGGGACCCAATTCTGAACTGGAAAAGATCAGATTCCATGTGACTTGGCCTGTTCACACTGCCATAAAAATAACATCTCATATGGGCAAAAAAAATCAGATTTGGGTCACTTTGGCCTGCAGTCTGAACGTAGCCTAAGTCACTCGCTTCCGACCTTATTTCGGAAAAAACATGTACGGTAGTCAGTGGTGACCACTTGTTTTTCGATCCCGTTTGAACTGATCACTGAATTACACACATATTTGTCAATTTAAAATATAATTTTGTCCATCAAAAAAGTTGCAGTTTTTTGTAAAACAGTAAAGTTACATTTAGTTTTGTGTTAAAACCGTTAACTAACCGCTAACTTAGCTACGTTCCGCGCATAAATATAACTCACCTGATGTGTTTAATCCAACGACTCTCAGTGCGGCGCAGTTACACTCACAGTGAGTGCAAATAGGTGGAGGGAAGTGATTTCCTGCTGGCCGTGAAAAAGCACCCCTCAGGTGAGTTTTTATCTCGAACGACAAAGTAGTGCGACGCTGTGTTGCGATCCAGTATAAGCCACACTGCTTCCAGCCCGACTGCTGTTCCTGTAGCTGCAGAGCTCTGTGGGATGACTTCATATTTATACAGACCGACACAACAGGAGGCTGCTGGGAGAAAAGGAGAGAGGGAGTCGAACTACCTGGTAAGTTCATAAAATATGTCTGTTTCTTGATTCCAGCTATCGTTGTACTTTACTCTGAAAAATAACAGCATAGCACTGATGGATCAGAACTCCATTCAGAAAACATGCATTTTTAAAGTTGTTTGCGTGTCATCTTGCTGACAGTCCTGACAAAGCATGACTTAATATTTTTAACAAATCTGTATCATGTTGTAGTTATTTCGGCTTCAGTTTGATCCTTTTATTGTAACTAAATGAGAGCTAAATGTTTGTTTTGGGTTCATATAGCTGTAGTAATGGTGGGTTGTGGGGCAGTAGTCAAGCAGTCAAACCCACGTGATGAACGCAAGAGGAATCTAAAAATCACGTTGTGTAACAATCAGCTTTAATCAGATGCTAAAAATAGCACAGGCTACTACCAAGAGCAGAGGGGGTCCAGGGGGCCACTGGGGGCCCTAGAATCAGTCATTCCGCCCCTGCGATCTTCCCCCTCCTGCAGCTCGTGTTTTCAGACAGACAGAGCAGCAGCAGAACAGTGAACAAGGAGGAAGGCGGAGGTTAAACTAGAAAGCAGGAGGGATCTCTGTGATGAATGTCCTGATTATTCAGGTGAAGAAAGCTCCGCTGTGAAGCTCAGATTCTTTCTTCAGAGAGTCGCGGGAGAAACTTTCTGTAAGTCTGTTTTTATTTCTTCCTCCATCTGAGAAACTTTAACTCTGCTGTTTATTCTGTTTCTGAAGTTTGAACGTTTTCTTTCTGTCGGTTTTTAAAACTAACGGACCCAAAATCTCAGGTGGGCGGAGTCAGCGGCTCCACGCGGCTCGTGATCACAAACAAAACAAACGTCAGTTTAATTCTGATGAACGCGTTTAATGTGCGCAGACACAGTGGATTAAATACACTGCAAACAAGAAAAGAAAAGTCTTAAGTGATCATTTCCTCCTAATAACTTTAGGTTTATTTTATTTTATCATGAAACTGAACGCCTGCAGTTCTACTGCCTAATAAATAAACAATAGATTTACAAGACATTTATAATAAATTTATGGGTGAATTTACTCCAGACTTTGGAGGCAAAATAAGAGTCCCTTAAAATATGTTTAATTTCAAAATATTATTCAGATCATTACCATAAACCTAAATGACACATAACACAACATTAAATAAAATTTATTTACATCGTTTTTTTGCACTGAAAATATCAGAATATCTGTTTTTTCATTGAAATAATTAATAAAATCAGAATAACGATTCAAGCTGTGATTTTTCCTGGATGAACGTGGGAAACTGTGTCTTTGGTGTTTGAGAATGTTTGTGAAACGGTCGACTGACGTGAAGGAATCTCCTCAGATTAAAAGACTCAACCTGTAAATGAACTCTGCTGCATGCTGGGAACTTTTCTTTAAGTTGCCTTTGAAGTTTGTTCCGGACAGATAGTTGATGATAGTTGATCGTTTGTGATCTTCTGCTGCTTCCTGTTTTGCTTCAGGAGATGTACGCGTGTGTCTGTGATGATTTAAAGAGGATATAAAGACTTTATGATCCTGTTGTGTTGTCAAGACGATGCAGGAGTTTCTCTTCTGGTGTCCAGCTTGAGTTGGATTTTTCTGACCAGTTCTGTGATCTTAAAGGTGTAATGTGTAAGATTTAAAACATTCGGGATCCCTCCTTACATCTTGTACCTTTACGTTTTAATTCTTTTTCATTCGCCAGACGCCTATTTTAGCATTCTGTTGTTTATATCAAACCAATCTGGTTTCCACATGAACAGAATCAGATCAAATACGTTGCTTTATTAATTGTAATGTTGAATCAAATAACAAAAAACTGAGACCCACAGAGGCCAGCTATCGACTGGGCAAACAGTACCGAGGTGGTTTTCTCGCTGGGTTTGGCTCTCGGCTGTGGCTGCACAGCTAACCGGGCTAACTAGCTACAGTACAGACAGATAATGGACCGTTAGCAAAGGTTAGCAAAAAGCTAAAGCTACCTGTCCATCAAGAAACTCTGTAACTTTGGTACCATATTTCCTGCTGGTCTCTGTGTTGGGTCTGGTTCAGGCCGCCTTAACTGGGAGGTTGCTGAGCGTGGTTTTGTTGCCCGCTCACCCGACTCCGGTTCCAGTGCCGAATCCGGCGCCGCGCCCTGCCAGCATTCTATGCCTGAAAACCTGCAGTGCTTTAGTAGAGGTGTAAACACTCCCAGTCCGGGCAGGTGTTGCACTAGCTGCACAGCTAACTGAGCTAATTAGATAATGACAGCTAGTTAGCAGCAGTTAGCCGTTACTTCAGCAACAGGTAAAACTATCTGCTCATCACGGCGGTTAAGGCAGCGCAGTCGGGGGACAAGGGGAACTTTAGGACCCCCAACAGTTACTGCGCTGCCTTTGGAGACAGCGTAGGACCACAGACCGTATAAAAAGACAGGTCGCCATGGTAGCGACTTGTCAATCAGCTTGTAGCCCCGCCCTAAAGCCTCCCCTGCTTCCTGGTCTCTGTTCCTCTAAATGGGACCATAATTTACTAAATGAACATCATGCTGTGTTGAAGAAGACTTGAAACTAGAGACTGAGACCATAAACTCATCAGGAAAGTGTTTACTGGGGGAATAAATCAGCTGAGGAGGAGAAACATTTGTGGCGTCGCCCCCCTGCTGGCTGCTGGAGGGGAAGCAGGTTTAAGGCTTCACTTCTCAGAGCCGGAGGATCCTGCTTGTTTTCAGAGAAAAGTTTCCCTCCTGATGATAAACTGTGTTGATGACAAGTGCAGATGGGCGAGCGAGCTTCACCGACCTCTGTCTCTCTCCCATGCTGAGTTTTGGCTCGATGGTGGGAAGCTGCTGTCTTTACACTGATACTGAGTGTGTGTTGGTGTGTTGGTGTGTTTCAGCATCTGTGTAACAACTGAACTGCTGACCGCAAACATTCCCATCAGCCCTCTGGTTTCTGGTTGCTGCGAGGTCGTCTGTTATCTGCGTTTCCGTGTGAAGTCAGCTGATCGTCAGTAGAAAGTATTTGTCACATTGATCGTCCATCAGGTGCTCCCCCCACATCTGGTATTAGTAAATTCTTCTTCCTGTTTCCTGATTCGCTCTTAACGCAGCCAAGGTCAGTGGAGGAGGGAGTGCTCACATGTTTTACTTCAGTCACAGTAAAAGTCCTGTGTTCAATATCTTAGTCAAAGTAAAAGTACAAAATTATCATCATCGAAATACCAAAAGTAAAAGTACCCATGATGCCTACTAATAATATGTGTTATATTACTGGATAACAATCATTGAATCATTCATGTGTTCATCTGTTTACTGCTGCATCAGGTGAAGCTGACTTTATATTCTGCTGCTTAGCTTAAACTATAATGTTAGCCGTTTTATATTTTGGACTAATAATCTCAGATAAAAGTAAAGAAGTACAAAGTACAAAATATGCCCCAGAACATGGAAATACTTACAGTACAAGTACCTCAAAATTGTACTTTGAGTAAATGTACTAAGTTCCATCTCACCTCAGTTTACAGAGCAAATAAACCTTAACATTTCAGCAAAACTTAATGCTAAAGTTAGCATAGCTAATTTCCAAGAGCAGGTTTTTGTTTTAGAGGCAGTTTGATAAAGTAATTGAATCACTGAAATGCACATTTAGCATGTTGTGTTTTGTAAATGCTGTTACTGGATACTATAAAGTAAAGAGAGGGGGGCAGAGACGCTAATGTCAGTTAGCTTGTTGCACACTGTGCTGGAAACGGGCTAAACTGCTGACTCAGCAGGCATCTAACAGGACGGCGAGGCATCGAGTGCTGTTTAAAACGGCTCCAACGATCCCTTCCTGTCTCCTGAGACGCCTTCAAGCTGCCTCAGTAACGGCCAGTTTTGAAGGCAGCACTGATGGTGACTTGATGCAGCACGGCTGCGGCCGCCAGAGCTTTCGAAAACTGGTCAAGATGGCGGACAAAGAAGCTGAATTTGTACACAAATATATGTTTTTTGAAAATCTGGCGAGAACTAAACACTGAACTATCATATCAACCCGCGACTGAAACCAACCAAGTTGGTTCAGTCTGATTTCTGAGGCGTCTGTTAGCCGTTTGGCTTTTCAGTAGCTAGTTAGCTGATGCTAAGGCTAGCGTCTCTTCTGACAGCCAGAACGTCACACGTTGCCCTAAGTGCTGCCCAGAAGGCTGTTTGAAACCAACGTTAACAGAGATGCCTTCACGTGAAAGTGACGCCGGCTGAGGCGGCTGTCTGTTACGTGACGAGGCGGCGAGGCAGCTGCCTTCTGTTCTGAACGCAGGCGCAGTGATTGTCTCCTGTTCGAGTAAAAAAGACGTGAACTTATGTATTTTCAGTTTTTAAAGGCAACTCAAAGATTCAAACTCTGACATTAAAACTGTGAAATGTTTATTTTTGTCAGTTTTTTCCAGATAATATTTTAGAATCTGTTTAATTAAGATTAAGAAGATTAACAGTAACGTTAGCTTGTTCATCGACAGGCTAATGGTTAGCTTAATGTCAACCACATTTTGTTTTTATTTATCCAACTTGAGTATATTTTCACACCTTAGCTGCTGCTAATAAACTCTGGTTTAACCCCATAAACAAACAGCACGTTTGAGGCAGCAGGATTAGCGTTAGCATCACTGGCAGTAGCTCAGCAGTTTTGACCTAAACGTATTTATCTTGTGATTTTCAGAAACGTGTCTGGAAACAATCAGCCGATCACAGGATCGGAACAGAAACACCCGCTGTGTTGTTCCTGCGTTAGAGCTGCAGCACGAACGTGGACTTGACAGGAAGCAAAGGTTGACTTTTAGATAGAAATGGTATTTAAAAACAGAAAAATAAAGTGTATTTAGCGGCTGTGCAGCCATGTAAGGCAGCCGGAGAATGTGAGAGCGTGTTAGCAGCATATTTTAACTGTGACAGCAGGAAAACCAACAGCAGGCCGGCTCTGTTTGTTCTGAAAACACAAGCCGCTTGTTCCACTCAGATAAAACCGTCTGCTCATCCAACAAACATCCAACCAACACAGCAGGAACTCGAGCTGCCTGATGAGCGCTCGCACTGAGCGTGCTCGGTGACCAGGAGTCTGTCAGTCGATCTGAACCCCCCAGGACCGGAAAGTCAGGAGGTTACCTTAAAGTCAGAGTTACCGTTTCCTTTAAATAAACCCCTCAAGTTCTGTCCTTATCTTTAAGTTTCTTAAACAGCTGCACAAAAGACTCTTTTTTTTTTGTGGCCAGAGCAAAGTTCTGGATGGACCTCGACTTCCTCCCACATTCATTGCTTTCTTTTATTAAATTCCTCCAGCCGTCCAATCTGTTCCTCCTCTGACCAATTTGGTTTTCCTTTCAAGTGCTGGTGCACTAAATTTTACTGCTGTGAGTAGGGATGCACCGAATGTTCAGCGACCAAAGTTAATCAGCCGAAGATAGCAAAAAAAATCACTTCCTGTGTTCGGCCTAATGAGTCAAAGGCCCAATAAATTCTACCCCTCAGTCCCGTTGCCATGTCGACAGTGTGGAAGCATTTTAAAGCGTGCGAGCCGTTTGCAGACTCTGTTCTGCTGAACTGTCTCCAGCACATCGGCTCCATCTGCGGCCGACTTCTTAAATTTGGAGTGCGCTCGTATTGGAGCCTTTACGGTAAGTGAAAGGGCCCAGAGCGAGCTGACAGGCAGGTTAGAGCCTTTATCCTGTCAGTGTGAGAGTCCTACCTGCAGAGAGGCTGTGAAGGCTTCATGTTACAACATTATTTATCAAACTGGGTCGGACTGGACGGATTTAACACGTGACAACGTCCGCTTTTCAAAATAAGGCGTCTGTACAGGATGGACATAAGGTTAACTGGATTATATTCACAGGAAGTAGAAAACATATGTGTCCATTAAAAGGAAACGGACTCATGAGATTTACTTTACCGGACCCTCTCGGGCCCCGGACCCCCCCCCCATCATAGTCTCTCCACATCCTGTGGAAACACTGAGGAAAAAGCTCATTTTGAATATTTAATTTATGCAGAGGGAAAAAAGGCAAAATAAATTTAAAATGTGTGAAAAACCTTGTTCGGTGTTTGGGAAAGTTTTTCATTATATTCGGCTTCGGCCAAGAATTTTCATTTGGTGCCTCTTTGACTGTAGAACCTCTTTAAATGCAGTAAAAACTTAAGGCAAGACTTTAAGGGATTTGGTGCAACCCTTAACTAAACCCTTAAATAAACCGTGGCGTGCACGCCGTCTGCAGATTAAACGTGTCCCAGCATGCACCTGTTCCTTTCGCCTCAGCGTCTTGGAAGGCTCCAGGTTCAGGCTGAGATGATCAGTGATGAAGTCGGTAACTCAGCCGAACAGATGATCCGTCTCGTCCTTATAAGGTCAAACATGCGGAGCGAGTCACATGTTGGCGCGTTCGCACACATGATGTTTTTATCTTCATGTCTTTCATCTGTTCATCCTTCAGCTCACAACAGCAGAGAACGAGTGAGCGACATTATGAACGCTGCGCCGCCTCGCACAGAAATACAAAGCTGGGAGAGCGAGCAGGGCTAACGGCAGCTAGCACAGCTAGCAGCAGAGCTACGAGGGTCAGAGGGGGAAACCTGCTGCAGGAGGCTGACCCCCTCAGGAGGGGGTCCTGGACTGACCCCCTCAGGAGGAGGTCCTGGACTGACCCCCTCAGGAGGGGGTCCTGGACTGAGACTCACATGATGATAGGCTGACATCACTCTGTGTTTATTCCCTGACAGCAGGATGAGCGACATCCGGTTGGCTTCCTCTGCAGTCTCCAAGGTAACAAGCCCATCACTAGGAGGCGGTTCCCTCGGCAACGAGCCTCCAGCCTTCGTCCTGCCTCCGCGCAACGCCAAGGTCGCCCTGGGGGCGGATGCCCGACTGGACGGGAAGGTGGGACACAGTCACAACAAGTCACTGCATGTCCCAACAGGTCCCAACAGGTCCCGGCAGCTCACTGCAGGTCCCAACAGGTCACTGCAGGTCCCAACAGGTCCCAAGAGGTCCCATCAGGTCCCAGCATGTCCCAACAGGTCCCAACAGGTCCCGGCAGCTCACTGCAGGTCCCAACAGGTCACTGCAGGTCCCAACAGGTCCCAAGAGGTCCCATCAGGTCCCAGCATGTCCCAACAGGTCCCGGCAGCTCACTGCAGGTCCCAACAGGTCCCAAGAGGTCCCATCAGGTCCCAGCATGTCCCAACGGGTCCCAACAGGTCCTGGCAGCTCACTGCAGGTCCCAACAGGTCCCAAGAGGTCCCATCAGGTCCCAGCATGTCCCAACAGGTCCCAGCAGGTCACTGCAGGTCCCAACAGGACCCAGACCCAACCGGTCCCAAAAGGTCACTGCAGGTCCCAATAAGTCACTGCAGAACCCAAAAGGTCCCGGTATGTCCCATCAGGTCACAGCATGTCCCAACAGGTCACTTCAGATCCCAGCAGGTCCCAGCATGTCACAACAGGACCCAGACCCAACCGGTCCCAAAAGGTCACTGCAGGTCCCAACAAGTCACTGCAGGTCCCAACAGGACCCAGACCCAACCGGTCCCAAAAGGTCACTGCAGGTCCCAACAAGTCACTGCAGGTCCCAACAGGTCCCAGCAGGTCCCGGTATGTCCCATCAGGTCACAGCATGTCCCAACAGGAGCCAGACCCAACAGGTCCCAACAGGTCCCAACAGGTCCCGGCATGTCCCCACAGGTCCCTGCATGTCCCAACAGGTTCCATCAGGTTCCATCTGGTCCCCACATGTCCCATCAGGTCCCAACAGGTCACCTTATTTGTGTCTCTTGTGGCGTACACCTCTGTCTTCTGTAAAGTGATTTCATGTTGACATGTTTAACCGTCCGTTTGTTTTGGTGTGTATTGTTCTGTGTGACTCGTCTGCTGCTTGGTGTGACGCTGCTTTACTCCTCTCAGCCTGCTCGAGTAACAACAACAGGAAGTTAATTATTGTTGTTTGTCTCCTGAAACCAGAGCGAGGACAGAGGGATGAACATGTCTTCAGTCTGATGTGAACTAAACATTAACTCTTGTTCACCTGAAGGCAGCACATTTGTTCTTCAGGTTCAGCTTCTTGGTGTCAATAATCCCACATCACCTGAATGCACCGCCAGTCCACAGCTCTGTAAAGAGAATCAAAACATGGAGATTAATGGAGCTGCAAGGCCTCATGGGAGTCGAGCTCGAAGTCATCAAACAGTCGCCACATCTGCACGCCACATGCTGCGCACACACACGCACATACACACACACACACACACACACACACACACACACACACAATGCTTGTGTTTGATGTCTGTCTCCGTCTGACTGGACGGATCTGCTGATGTTCCCTTCACGTTCTTTTGATGATGTCGTTAATAAACAGGAGCCCAGGAGTCTCCTGGAGAACGTGAGCAGACTGCAGGTCAGCCGTTCACGTTACATTCAGAGTCATCAAAACACACGTAAATCTATTTTACATAAAGTTTTCTCTCTGGATGCTGATGTCAGTCTGTCCGACACTTTACTCCAGACCGAACCGTGGATCAGACCTTCATGTTGCCCTCAGGATGTTCATCTAGCGCCCCCATCAGGTCAACATGCTAATGTGCCCAACGCTTTAGTTTAGAATCCCATGAGCCTCATCTGCACTGTGAATGCTGCTAATTAGCAAATACTGCTGTGGTAACTAACATATAGTTTATAACGAATCAGACCATAAAACTTCTCAAACTGCAGACAGACGACCAAAATTAAAAAACCCAATTTAATACCACGATAAAAAACTAATGTACTTCAACACTTTATTTTCTAAACATCTGAACAACTAACAGCTGAGAGAGGATGTCCAGGACAGATGAGAGGTGCTTTAAATCAGTCTGTAAGATACTGACGTTACTGCTTTGAAATATGCAAAATGAATCATTAAATTAATTCAGTTATTTAATTTTCTGAACTTTTCTCTGCAAACTCTCAGGTGTGAAATGTTTAAGGTGGCTGTTTGAGATGTTTAATTGGAAAAACAAAACAGTTATTGAAGATTGAAACTGATCGTATGTTTTCAGAACTTCAGCATCAGCTTGGTCCTGAAGTATCGGATCTCGTAGAACAGTCCGGCTTCAGAGGCCTGAACTTCAGTTCTGAGATGATCTCCTTCCTGCTCCTCAGAGGATGAACCCTTCACATGTTTGTGACTCCATGATCTTTCCTTTAGCGCCACCCTCAGGACAAACTGAGCGTGCTCAGCATGATAAGTGTTGGTTTTGTGGCCTGTAGGGGGCGCCGGGCAGCGCCGAATCAGGTTGCTGTCACGCCTGTGGTGATGATGGCGTCTGTCTTTCAGGTGCGTGGTCATCCTGAGCCTCAGGTCACGTGGCACAGAGAGGGGAGGGCTGTGATTGGTGGAGAGCGTTACGTCGTGGAGCAAGGTGGGCGGGGCACCTTCAGCCTGGTGGTGGGCGGAGTCAGAGAGGAGGACCTCGGCCGTTACACCTGTCAGGCAACCAATCAGGCCGGCAGCCGGCAGGTTACCGTGGAGATCCTCCTGCAAGGTTGGAATAATACTACTGATGCTTATGTTAGTAGGACTCCTGCTGACACAGCTGTTGTGTGCTGACTTAACGTGATGCATGCTGGACTTAACATAAGGCATTCTGGTTAGAAATTGTGTCCGACTTTTGGCGGCGCTGCAAAACGTCACCATGTCAGATGACATTGAAACCTTGTGGCAGCAAGGCACCAAGTTTTAACCACACTATTGCCCGGCCTTCAGTCATTGATCTCAGCTCACAGTGAGCTGCTGCAGGTAGAAGGTGTCTGACTTTACGGCGCCATTTTTATACCACGTCCCTGCAGTCACCTGCAGCTCACGTTAGACTCTCAAGTCGGCGAAAGTCAGCCGCCGTCATCTCGAACGCACCCAATGTCACAGACTTGAGATGCTTATTAAACTCTGAAACATTAATATAAATACTGAACACAAGAATCCAGTTCTGATCAGGTGAAACTCTGATTCTAACGCTGATAATCCTGCAGGTTTCCAGCCTCGACCCGAGGGATATTTAACCGTGTGCGTGCATGCGTGTCTGGTTTTACTGCGTCGTAAACAGCTCGACAGGAGTTTCCTGTTTCTCAAACACATCCAGACTCAGCCGGAGTTTCTTCACACTCTGTTAAACTAAACACCAGCACATTGACTAAACCAGCTAACTGAACGAGAAGGCTGCGTATATTTGTGAATATTTAATCTCTTCCCTGCACGCTGTCAGGTGTGAGCAGGGTAACACCTGACGCCTGAAGCAGGGCTGATGCAGGTCAGTGATTTTATCACACACATAGAGGTAAACGGGCTGAGACGGGGTGGTGAGGCAGGACAACATCTGACAAGGAGCAGGCAGGACTCAGAAGTCCAGTGAACCGGCAGGATTATCATAAATTACCTTCAGTATTTTGCTCTCTAATGCTCTCATGTTTCTCCACCTGCAGAGAATTCTGGGAAGAAATATGGCCTCCCGTCCTCCATGAAAACAGGGTGAGCCCTTTTCTTCCTGCTGTCCTCCATCAGCCCGTCATGTTTCTCCGGGTCAGTTTGTAGAGTCGGCTGATCAAAGAGGAGTCGTAACTCTTCCCCCTGTGTTGGTGGAGGCCGACGTTCAGACTCAGACCTGCTGCCGGTCTGAGGATCATCCAGGACCAGGACTCAGTCCCTGTGGTTCATCCAGTAAATCAGATGTGTACTGATGGCCTGGGGGGTGTTGGTGTTTCCACCTCTGACATTAGTACAGAAGCTTTGGACTGCTGGTTCAGAGCCAACAGCAGCGACTGTTAGCAGCAGCTAGCGGTTAATGTAGCGTCATCTGTATGTACAGTGTCTCACAGAGTGAGTCCACCCCTCACATCTTTATATCTGATTCTATCACGTGTCACTGAAGAAATGACACTTTGCTCCAGCGTAAAGTAGCGAGCGTACAGCTGGTATAACAGTGTAAAGTAGTGAGCGTGCAGCTCGTATAACAGTGTAAAGTAGTGAGCGTGCAGCTGGTATAACAGCGTAAAGTAGTGAGCGTACAGCTGGTATAACAGCGTAAAGTAGTGAGCGTGCAGCTCGTATAACAGTGTAAAGTAGTGAGCGTGCAGCTCGTATAACAGTGTAAAGTAGCGAGCGTACAGCTGGTATAACAGCGTAAAGTAGTGAGCGTGCAGCTCGTATAACAGCGTAAAGTAGTGAGCGTGCAGCTGGTATAACAGCGTAAAGTAGCGAGCGTGCAGCTGGTATAACAGCGTAAAGTAGCGAGCGTGCAGCTGGTATAACAGCGTAAAGTAGCGAGCGTGCAGCTCATATAACAGCGTAAAGTAGCGAGCGTACAGCTGGTATAACAGCGTAAAGTAGTGAGCGTGCAGCTGGTATAACAGCGTAAAGTAGTGAGCGTGCAGCTGGTATAACAGCGTAAAGTAGTGAGCGTGCAGCTGGTATAACAGCGTAAAGTAGTGAGCGTGCAGCTCGTATAACAGCGTAAAGTAGTGAGCGTGCAGCTGGTATAACAGCGTAAAGTAGTGAGCGTGCAGCTCAGTATAACAGCGTAAAGTAGCGGCGTGCAGCTGGTATAACAGCGTAAAGTAGTGGCGTGCAGCTTGCATTATAACAGTGTAAAGTAGTGAGCGTACAGCTGGTATAACAGCGTAAAGTAGCGAGCGTACAGCTGGTATAACAGCGTAAAGTAGCGAGCGTGCAGCTGGTATAACAGTGTAAAGTAGTGAGCGTGCAGCTCGTATAACAGTGTAAAGTAGTGAGCGTACAGCTGGTATAACAGCGTAAAGTAGTGAGCGTGCAGCTGGTATAACAGCGTAAAGTAGTGAGCGTGCAGCTGGTATAACAGTGTAAAGTAGTGAGCGTGCAGCTCGTATAACAGTGTAAAGTAGTGAGCGTACAGCTGGTATAACAGCGTAAAGTAGTGGCGTGCAGCTGGTATAACAGCGTAAAGTAGTGAGCGTGCAGCTCGTGTATAACAGCGTAAAGTAGTGGCGTGCAGCTGGTATAACAGCGTAAAGTAGTGGCGTGCAGCTCGGTATAACAGCGTAAAGTAGTGGCGTGCAGCTCGTATAACAGTGTAAAGTAGTGGCGTGCAGCTCGTATAACAGCGTAAAGTAGTGGCGTGCAGCTGTGTATAACAGCGTAAAGTAGCGGCGTGCAGCTGGTATAACAGTGTAAAGTAGTGGCGTGCAGCTCGGTATAACAGCGTAAAGTAGTGGCGTGCAGCTCGGTATAACAGTGTAAAGTAGTGGCGTGCAGCTCGGTATAACAGTGTAAAGTAGTGGCGTGCAGCTCGGTATAACAGCGTAAAGTAGTGGCGTGCAGCTGGTATAACAGTGTAAAGTAGTGGCGTGCAGCTTCGTATAACAGCGTAAAGTAGTGGCGTGCAGCTGGTATAACAGCGTAAAAGTAGTGGCGTGCAGCTGGTATAACAGTGTAAAGTAGTGGCGTGCAGCTGGTATAACAGCGTAAAGTAGTGAGCGTGCAGCTCGGTATAACAGTGTAAAGTAGTGGCGTGCAGCTGGTATAACAGTGTAAAGTAGTGGCGTGCAGCTGGTATAACAGTGTAAAGTAGTGGCGTGCAGCTGGTATAACAGTGTAAAGTAGTGAGCGTGCAGCTGCGTATAACAGTGTAAAGTAGTGAGCGTGCAGCTGGTATAACAGTGTAAAGTAGCGGCGTACAGCTGGTATAACAGCGTAAAGTAGTGGCGTGCAGCTGGTATAACAGTGTAAAGTAGTGAGCGTTGCAGCTTCAGTATAACAGCGTAAAGTAGTGAGCGTGCAGCTCGTATAACAGTGTAAAGTAGCGGCGTGCAGCTGGTATAACAGCGTAAAGTAGCGGCGTGCAGCTGGTATAACAGTGTAAAGTAGTGGCGTGCAGCTTCGTTATAACAGTGTAAAGTAGTGAGCGTACAGCTGGTATAACAGCGTAAAGTAGCGAGCGTGCAGCTGGTATAACAGTGTAAAGTAGTGAGCGTGCAGCTCGTATAACAGTGTAAAGTAGTGAGCGTACAGCTGGTATAACAGCGTAAAGTAGCGAGCGTACAGCTGGTATAACACTGTAAAGTAGGGAGCGTGCAGCTCGTATAACAGTGTAAAGTAGTGAGCGTACAGCTCGTATAACAGTGTAAAGTAGTGAGCGTACAGCTGGTATAACAGTGTAAAGTAGCGAGCGTGCAGCTGGTATAACAGTGTAAAGTAGTGAGCGTGCAGCTGGTATAACAGTGTAAAGTAGTGAGCGTGCAGCTCGTATAACAGTGTAAAGTAGTAAACGTGCAGCTGGTATAACAGTATAAAGTAGTGAGCGTACAGCTCGTATAACAGTATAAAGTAGTGAGCGTACAGCTGGTATAACAGTGTAAAGTAGTAAACGTGCAGCTGGTATAACAGTGTAAAGTAGTGAGCGTACAGCTCGTATAACAGTGTAAAGTAGTGAGCGTGCAGCTCGTATAACAGCGTAAAGTAGTGACCGTGCAGCTCGTATAACAATGTAAAGTAGTGAGCGTGCAGCTGGTATAACGGTGTAAAGTAGTGAGCGTGCAGCTCGTATAACAATGTAAAGTAGTGAGCGTGCAGCTCGTATAACAGTGTAAAGTAGTGAGCGTGCAGCTCGTATAACAGTGTAAAGTAGTGAGCATGCAGCTCGTATAACAGTGTAAATCTGCTGTCCCCTCAAAATAACACATCACACAGCCATTAATGTTTAAACCGCTGGGAACAAAGGTGAGGACACCCCTGAGTGAAAATGTCCAAATTGGGCCCAATCAACCATTTTCCCTCCCTGGTGTCATGTGACTCGTTAGTGTTACAGGGTCTCAGGTGTGACCTCATGGGCAAGAAAAAAAGAATGGCTGCTCTGCATAAAGATGGCCGAGGCCATAAGAAGACTGCCAAGACGTCAGGAACCAGGAACTGTAGAATAGTTCCAGGTGTCTGGCTCTCTGCAGTCTGAATGTCTTCCTGTGTCACATCGTGCTCATAGAACTCCATTTCCCATGATTCCAGGTGTCCCCCTGCTGGGAACAGGCCCAGTATCTGGGGCGAGAGTCCACCGAAGTTCATCACTAAACCGAGCCGAGTGTTCACCGAACTGGGACAGACCGGGAAGTTCTCTGCCAAAACAACCGGACGCCCACAACCCCGGGTCACATGGTACAAGGTGGGAGGAGCTTAACTGACACCTTAATGGAAGCCTTTACATACAAACATTAGCACGAGATGAAAAGGGCTCACCTGTCTGACTCTCTATCAGGGGGAGGCGGAGCTTCAGTCTTCTGGGCGGGTCCGCATGTACGAGAGCTCTGGTCTGCACTTTCTGGAGATACAGGAAGTGCGTGCGGAGGATGCAGGAAGTTACACATGTTCGGTGACCAACAGCGCTGGAACGGCGACCGCCACCGCCGCGCTCAACATCCAGGGTGAGACGACCAATCAGAGTCCAGCATGTTGTGATTGCTGAGAGTGAACAAGTGAATTTTAATATTTCCGTCCCGTGTCTCCTCCCAGGTGTTCCTGATGACTTCTCCAGGTGAGTCTCACCTGTCTGACAGCTTCGTTAAGATGGCGGCATCAAACTACGTTACTGCAGAGATGGTTTCCGGGATCAGACAATGCTTTGACTCGACAGAGTCAGGAAAGTTCCCATGAAACGGAAACCGGAGTGCTATTTGATTCCGGATATGTACGTGTTTCCTGTTAAAACACAAAGCTAGGGAGGGACTTAGATTGACGTTTGCTGTAGCCAATAGCGCTGAATGTGTACGGACTGGTTCCAGCTCCCGCCGGCAGCCGGGGCCGAGCACATCCTCAGAGAGCGACAGAGGCCGGTCTGACGAGAGGGAAGACAGTACTGAGGTGGTTTTCTGGTCGGGTTTGAGTCTTGGAACTCCAGGACCAGAGTCAGCCTATGTTAGCCAAGCTAACTAGCTACAGATGCAGACAGATAGTTAGCAGGATTTAACGGTTCAGCAAAAACTAAAGCTCTCTGTCCACCCTGAAGCTCTGTACCGTTAAATCCCCCTCGTGACTGTGTTCCCTGCTGGTCTTTGAGGATGTTCGGTCCTGCTCAGGCTGTGTTTATTGGGAAGCTGCTGAACGCGGTTTTGTTGCCCGTTCGCACCGGCTTTGGCGCCCGTTCTGGAGCCGCTACCCGCCATCACTCCCTGCCCCTGGACACAGACTTTACAAGATGGCGACGGCCAAAATGCCCAAACTGGAGGCTTAAAACAGTATCCCACATACCAACGCGTGACATCACAGCGGCAACAAATGCCTTATTTTACTAGATTACTCTGCTGAAAGTAACTAGTTACATTACTTTTGGATTACTGCGTGACATCACCTGTGACAATAAAGATATATAGTTACACCTCATATCTGCTCCGATCAACAGAGGCCCTTATTATAATGAGGACACACAGGATCTGTCTCTTTGGTATATGAACATCAGCCCATCATCTGTCAAGAGAAGAACACGGCTACAGTTCTACTGTGATTCTTACTGCTGAATCATTAATAGCTGCAAGTATGCAGGCCTGGGGCTGATCAGGCATTTATGTCTTATTATGATAACAATAATAATAATTATGGTATTATTATTATTATCTTATGTAGCCTTTTTGCTTCACACAACAGCTGTGTGCTGCGACCTGACCTTTCTTTTCTCCGTGAGAGGGAGGAGTTTAGAAAGTTGTGTGGCTCTGCAGAGACCCTCCAGCTGCAGTAGTGCCTTTATTAGGTGTAATATTTATCCAGCCAGAGGGAACAATCACCAACCGTTCATAGCGCTTAGCAACAACCCGTACCTGAGAGGGAGCGCGGCGGTGGAGCGTACAGGGTCAGGAGATCACGGCGCAACCGGCCCGCTGCAGACGGTCGCTCATCGTTCCCTCTGGCTGGATGAAGTCTGACCCTCCTCATGATCATGAGGACAGAGAAATACAGAGATTAATAAAGCAGCTGTCAACCCAAAATATCACAAATGCTCCTTTTAGGGGAGCTGATGTCTTGTTAAGGCGGCTGAGCCCTCCTGTAGGTCGCACCCTGAGCAGGAGTCTCTCAAATGGTTTGTCAGACAGTTCCTCCTCGGAGTCAGCAGAGGGCGTCGCTGTCCTTTCACTAAACAACAGGAAGCAACACCTCCAAAACTTTGGCAGCTCTGCATCCTCGTGAGCTGGAGCTGAAGTCAAAAGTGAGGTTGGAGACGTGTTACACAAAAAAGGCATGAGAAGGTGTAACTGTAATGTGATTACTGAAGTTATCAACTGTAACGCGATTAGATTACTGCGTCACAGACAGAAGTAATCTGATTACATCTGGTAACGCGTCACAGAGTAAGGCGACACTGCCGACAACAGACTTTACAGTTAGATGCTTCAGAACCAACCGGCCACTTCTTCTTCAGCGGAAACCAGTTTGAACCTGAAAGTTCATCAGCTGTCTGCTGTAACACTTTATAGATTACTAGTTACTGTCAGCTGAGAGGAAGAACATCCGGCAGGAACCGTTTCTCTTTAAGGCAAAAGGTTCAGCAACACACTTCATTTCTGGGTAAAATGTGTTGTAACGAGCGTTACTGAGATAGATTTGCTGTTTGATATCAGGCAGCAGATTACAGTGAGCGTTACGTCCCTTCCAGTCCTCCCAGTAAGCATCACTGCAGACCAGGTGTTTCACTTGTTGAAGCTGCCGCTGCCCTCAGCAGGAGAATCGATGACTGATCAGAGATCAGTCTGATCAGGAACTCGTCTTTCTGAGAATAAGCCCTGGACTCAAACAAACAAACACGTAAACAAACTGCAACGACAACAAGATGCTTCACGGCTACACGAAGGTGACAGGCGAGTGTTTCTATTGGCTGATACTGAAGTCTGCTCCCGCAGGACGCTCCACCCAGCCGAGGCCACGCAAACCAGGAGCAGAGCCGGTCCCAGCAGGGAGGAGGAGCAGCCCGGGCCGGCGGCCTGCTGGAGGGGCAGGCCTCCTGGACAGCCCCCTCTGGTGGCTGAGAGGAGAACTGCAGCCGCTCAGGTCAGGATGATGGCGTTTTATTATTATTAGTTCACTGGAGGCGGTTGTGGCGAAACAAACCCGGCACTGACATTAGGGGTGGAACCATGAATACCGGACCCGAGCATGGCGTCGATTCAGTCCAGTGAGAATTGAACATGCAGGTGGATGCACCGAATCAAAATGTGCAGTAGTGTTTTTATTTGGTATGTAAATTAACTCAGGTAAACTTAAACGTAGAAACTTTGCCCGTGTTAATGTTTGAATCTCTGCTGGAGGATGTGGAAAAACAGCATCATGTTGTTTTCTGCTTGTGGGAGAACAGGAAGTGACACGCCTCACATGTGTCCGTCTGTCCCTGCAGGTCCGACCAGGCGTCAGTCCTGGTCCAGGTCAGGCCGGTTCGGTCCAGCAGCCAGCGAGCGGCTCAGACAGCAGCAGGTCCTGATGAATCAAATGATGATTAAAGTGAAAGCAGTTAGCTCCGTAGCTAGCTGTTACTGAGGTGTAATGTGTTCAGTGTTATCTGTGTGTTTCAGGGCTGTGAGGAGGTCGGGGTCCAACCTGAGGTTCGAGGCCGTCCCTCTGGACCAGGAGGCCACAGAGGGAGCACAGGTGACGTTCACCTGCCAAGGTAAATCAACCCTTTCAGGGAGCCTGTGTCACAGCGTAGAGAACCAGGGAGTAAAGAAAGACTGAAGTGGGTCCAGCTTCTACCTGGACCCAGGAACGTTTACACGCTGCTAACAAGTTGTTAGCCGTTGGTAGCTGTTTTTAGCTGTTGGTAGCTGTCGTTAGCTGGTTTTAGTCGTTGTTAGCCGTTGTTAGCTTCTGTTAGCTGTATTTAGCCATTGGTAGCTCTTGTTAGCCGTTTTTAGCTGTTGTTAGTTGTCGTTAGTTGTTTTTAGCCATTTTTAGCCGTTGTTAGCTGTTGTTAGCCGTTTTTAGCTGTTGTTAGCCATTGTTAGCTGTTTTTAGCTGTTGTTAGTTGTCGTTAGTTGTTTTTAGCCATTTTTAGCCGTTGTTAGCTGTTTTTAGCCGTTGTTAGCTGTTGTTAGCTGTTGTTAGCCATTGTTAGCTGTTTTTAGCCATTGGTAGCTCTTGTTAGCCGTTGTTAGCTGTTGTTAGCCATTGTTAGCTGTTTTTAGCTGTTGTTAGCTGTCGTTAGTTGTTTTTAGCCATTTTTAGCTATTGTTAGCCGTTTTTAGCCGTTGTTAGCTGTTGTTAGCCATTGTTAGCTGTTGTTAGCTGTTGTTAGCCGTTGTTAGCCATTGTTAGCTGTTGTTAGCTGTTGTTAGCCGTTGTTAGCTGTTGTTAGCGGTGCACTTTCCCCGGGTGAACATTTGTCCGGCGGCTTGTTCAACAAGCTGCAGGACTAAACGTGTGCTCCTGTCTGTAAGTTAGATAAGAAGAAGACGTTAGCATGAAGCTAATGTGGTCGTTCTTCACAATCTGTGAGACCCATTTGTTGATGTTGCTGATAATAAAACACGACATTTAATCGCTGGACTTTGTGGCGTCCTCTTATTTGGGCGGCGAGAGCGAGAACAGGCTGAGAGCGAGCGTCTTGCGTTAGTGATCAGGGAGGATGGACCTGATGTGGATCCTGAAACCTCTGTGTGCGAGGCTGAACGTCCTCTGTTGTGAAGATGGCGGTGAGTCGTGACCACATTAACCCTCTCTAACCGCCGTCTCACCCGCTCTCAGTGTCATCGGTCGCCGTTGCTGTGGTTACCTGGCTGAAGGACGGGGGGCCGGTGAGGACGGGTCCAGGTCTGCAGCAGAAACAGGACGGTACCCGTCTGACTCTCACCGTGGAGAGAGTCAGACGGGTGGACCAGGGAACCTACAGGTGTCAGCTGATCACTGCTGATGGACTGACCGTCACCTCGGCAACATGGACGCTCAGTGTCCACGGTAAGACCTTCCTGTCTGTTAATGAACGTACTTCTTCTGCGTTTCAATTAAATTCAGCTTTATTGGTGTGACTGAAAAACAACAATATTGCTAAAATAAAAGCTAAAAATAAATTACAAAAGAACAATTTCATACATTTAATTAAATAAGTAAATAAAACAGTAAATGTGTGTTGAAAAACATAAAATATAAAATAAAATGAAAATTAATATTAAAATAAAAAATAAATAAATAAAACAGTAAAAGTTTGTGTTTGTGTGTTTAAAGAAAAGAAAGAAATATATAAAATGTAAAAATAAAGTGAAAATAAATGATAAAATAAATAAAATTGTTAAAGTCTGTGTGTGTGTTAAAAAATAAATAATTAAGAAATATATAAAATGTGAAAATAAATGATAAAAATAAATAAAACAAGTGTGTGTGTGTGTGTGTTAAAAAATAAAAATAATATATTAAAAATTAAAATAAAATAAATAAATAAAACAGTAAATGTGTACATGTGTGAATTAATAAAAAAATAAAAATCAGTATCAAATGTGAAATAAAAAAAACAACTAATAAAGGAACAATTACTAAAAAAACAAACAATGAAAATAATGATTTTAAAATATATTTCTCACTCTGAGTTCCTCCTGGTCGTTCTTTGGTTCACTGCGCTCAGATTCTGAGATCATGTTGTATTTTGTGCTGAACCAGCAGGTGGCAGCAAACACACACACAGAGACACAGAGACGTAATGTTAGTCCATCAGGTCTGAAGATGACCGTCCACTTCTGCCCACACTGGGCCTTGTAAGTCCAGGACCTGCACTGCTGAGCAGTTCTGGCTTCAAGTCTCTTGAGGTGCTTCTTCCTCTGCGGTCCTGCAGTGGGTAGGGGTCCAGAGTCCAGGCTTCCTCTTCACATGGTCCTTGTAGCTTCTTTTCTGTCTCTGATTCATCCTGATCACAGTTTATTTCTGTCACCATTCTTCATAGTTGATTCTGTATTAATGTCTGCTGTCTGCCGTGTAGCAGAAGGGAGTTACAAACTCAGTTTGACTCTATAACTTGTTATATTGGGACCTCAGGATCCTGATGTGGCGCAGCTGTCCTGATGTTTTTGTGTGAAGCTTCAGGTCCTTTATTCTGAAAGGCCTTTCCTGTGAGCCTCACTTTATCTGGATCTCCTTTCTTTACTGCAGGCGTCAGGGAGGAAGCTTCACAGTATTAAAATGATTCCACTCGTTAGAGCTGAACAGAAGCGGGAAGTACTTTGTTCTTCCTGGTCTGCTGTACAGACCGGCAGCAGCTGCTCAGGCCGCTAAAGCACGAGCGATGTGAACTCTGAGGCTCGACGCCTCTCATGTCGCTGCTGTGAGAGTTTAATGTTTTCAATCAGCCTGAAATCCTCAGTGATGCCACCGTCCTTCTGTCCTGGTGAAGTACTGTCACTCAGGACGGAGATACTCCTCCTTATACACCATAAACACACACATGTACGTTTGCATGTGTGTGTTTATGGTGTGTAGACGACCTGAGCGCCGTGAGTTCTGCTCACATGCAGCAGCAGCAGGACGCCACAAAGACAACAGACAAACAGACGTCTGTGTGTTTAGAGAAGAGCTGAAGTAGCCGGAGGCCGTCGGGAGAGTCGGCGTGTCCCGATAACATCGAGTGTTTGGAGGAACGCTCGTGTTTCCTGCCGCCGTCTGTCTGTTTACTGAAGAGTGAACGTCAGAGACGAGTTTCATCCTCCTGCACTCTGAAGCTCAAACACTCACATGTGTTACTGCAGTACAAGCAGCAGTACTGAGCAAAGGGCTGCAAGTACTGAAGCAGAAGGATTATAATGATCATCACTTTGATTCTGCTTCATATTCTGCTTGTTTACATGTAGCAGTGTAATTAAAATGGAAATCCTACTGATATGTCAGATGTACTTATTGTCCCAGATTGTACCTGTGTCCCCTTTTACAAACATGTCACATGTCACCGTGTCTCCATTGGACTTTCAAAATATTCCACACGTAGAAACTAATTTATATTATTTATTTTGGCTCTGTGTCAGACTCTTGAGTGAGAAAGGTACTGAAAGCTGGTGCTGAGCGTGAAGAACGTGGGACGGATCGTCTAGAACTCTCTGTGCTCCTGTTTGGAGGGTCCTGATCCAGTTTAGATAGGACCGTGTTCTGTACTTTCTCAGACTGCAGCCCTGCCCGATGGACCAGGAGCAGCAGTTTGTGATTCCCAGCGTGCAACCTTCTCAGGGAGTAAATGAACCTCAGTCCTGAGCGCAGACTGTCAACTTGTGTACAACTCTAAATAACGTATTGGCTGAGGTGTCACTTCCTGTTCAGGGGTCTGACCCACATGAAGTGCAGCTGATCTGAGAACAGAGGCTCTGCTGCCGGGCGGCCGTTACACAAATATGAGAGCTGAAACCATATAAAGACAAAACACGCTGCAGCAGCGAACACACACACACACACACAGAGTAAACGCTGAAGCCGACCCAAGAAGGGCATCGGCCGGGGGAATCCGCCGTGTGTGTGTGTGTGCTGGTGTTCATCACGGTGTGGGGACTTTGAGACTCAGCAATAAAAACGTGCGAGGAAACGAGTCCGGGCTGCAGGACGCCGCCTCGTCCTCCTGATCCACGTCTCGCATGAACACAGGAAGTCTAAACTGTGAGGTGTGAAAGGAGAGCGAATAAAGGACGCCGCCTCACATTCACACATCAGACAGAATCGTGTTCTCCATAGGGTTTGACTGCAGCTCTTAGAATGACGTCACCTCGCCGTGTCCTCTTCTTCTTCTGCGGCGGTTTAACGGCGGCGGCTGGAGAATCAGCTCCACCAGCTGTTTATCTCCGTCAGCCAATCAGCTCGTGCTCTCGCAGCAGCGTCGGGTTTATTTGGATCACTTGATGGGAATTTGTTTAAACGTTGGATGGAAACAGGAGGAGAGATGATTTATGGTCACGACGTCTCTCCTCACGTCCTGACTGGATCCTCCGGCGTCCGCTTCACGCAGATCCTGGTTTATTTACGTGAAACTACCAGGAGGCCCCTCAGATATACAGACCGGGTCCCCTTATCGGCCCCGCGGTCTGAATGAAAACAAAAGCTGATTGTGCCTTTTCAGTTTGTGGCCCCATCACTGGGGAATAAACCTCCCTTCCTCATCAGGCCACCACTCGACCACCAACACGTTCAGGTCTGAAAACCTGTTTCCGTTCGACTCTGAGACTTTCGCGCTTCTCTACTTCGTGTTTATTGCTTTATGTTTTATCTGATTGCTCTGCTTTTTTAAGTTGCGTAGCTTTTTTCACCACCGGTTGTTTTTAAATGTGCTTCATAAATAAATTGTCTTGACTTGACCAACAAATATCAGCGGAGCTATTTTTAGTCAGGGTCTGAGCATGAGCCACGAAGAC
Organism: Lepomis macrochirus; assembly: GCA_024633595.2. NCBI lineage: Eukaryota > Metazoa > Chordata > Actinopteri > Centrarchiformes > Centrarchidae > Lepomis > Lepomis macrochirus. Next base: position 1,689,123 of record JALXJV020000016.1, read on the forward strand.
TGAAGGGATTCTTTCTTTTCCCCAAACGAGACGCATTTTTGGCGGCACAAAATTCAAACGGTTTACGGTTTTCATTATTTTCGCACATGGTCGAGGCACAATGGCTCTCTAGCGCCCCCTGAAGAGCAGCCCCGGGCCGGAGACGTGTCATGGCCAGACCTACAAAAAAGCCTCTGAGAGAGATGCCCTAACAGAGAGTTTTTATTTTTCTCATTGAAATCATCAACATCACAGTTCACAACATGCAAACAATCGGAACATAGCCCCGCCCACCCAAGAGGGTCAACCTGCCAGAGAAGTCGCTTAAATCTCAAGCTGGTCAGGAATATACCACACACGATGAAGAGAAAAATAAATAAATAAATAAATAAAAGGTGACATCCTCAATGTTTATCAGCCCATCTGTACTTTACACAGGTGTGTGAACAGACGAAACGGGCTCAGAGCTGTTAGTCGTAGTTGAGGTACACAAAATGACAAATTAACAACAAATGAACGACTTGAACGCTGTGAGTTGAAGCCAGGCGCTGCCTGTGTCGGTTCGCCGGACGCCATGATCCCACGTTTTACTCTGGTTTGGTTTGTTGTTGTCAAATGTACACGCCCTGTGCCCGCTCTGATTGGTGAGTAGGACCTTAACAGAAGGCGTAAGGCGCTTGTGATTGGCGAGCAGATCTGTCACACAAGGACGATAAAGGCATGAATTTCTAACTGCATGTCAGGTCAGACGCTCTGTATAATTAACCTCGTCTTCACGATTGGCTAATGGCGTTCGATCAAATCGTAATTTCGATTTGAAAAGGATTAATCGTTCAGCCCTATTGACCTAGCATTCTATAATATTTTAGACTTGCATCTAACTTATCTTTTGGCTTTGGGTAGTGTGAGCTTGATCCGTAAGCCTTTTGTAATACCTGGCGTAATTGGAGATATCTCCAAAATTGGGTTTTTGGCAAATCATACTGCTGATAGGTTTTGAAATTATTTAAGTGTAATGTTGCTATATAGGTTTTCTTATAAAAAGATACCTCTGTCTACCCACCCACATTTTTATCAATGTTTAACTCAGGATTTCGCCAAAGAAGTCGGGCATTTTGAATTTAAAGGTAATTTTAGGGATTTTACAGGTTCCGTACTTTTTAAACTCCTCCCACAGAATCAGTTCGATCAACTTCAAGTTTTCACTGCACAGTTTAAAGGCAATGACAATGAAAACCTGTGCTATCTGTGAGTTTTCGTGAAAAGGCGTGTCTGGGGCGATGATCAAACATCTGAACCAGACTGTGTGTTTGATCAGAGTCCCGCCTGAACTGAACACATCTGAATGGCAATAATATCACGTTAACACAACAGTAACATAAAGATGATGATGTACAACCTTCCTCTATCAGAAAGCCTGGTTCCAGCCGGAGTTCGGTCCTCGTACGTTGGGGGTGTGGCCTCGCTGAGCATCCAGAACACATCCCGGCGTGATGAGGGCGTGTACGGCACGGCGGAGAGCAGCGGCATAGTTCAGGTCAAAGGTCACAGGTCGACTGTTTTTTTAAATACAGTATAATCAGCAAAGGCTCACACTTACACTCCACCACGGGCTCTCAAATGTCTTCTCTGGCAGCCCCTTCTGCACATCTAGACACCTGGTCACCAAGGGTGGGGGGTCTTTTTGTGTTTAGTCCCCATAAAGAAGACGAGTCCCCACAATGTGCTTCTATAAAAAGATTCATGTCCCCACAACATGAGTAAGACACGTCCACACACACACACACAGTGAGCCATCAGGAGGTTCCCACAGACCGACCCACTCGACCCGCAGAGACCAGATGTCCATGAGTGGACAATTATGGTCCTGAGGGGAGTCTGTCCTCACTGTTTGTTTACGTCCGTCTCATTAAAGTTTCTCTTCTCTTCCTATAAACAATATTTTATACGAACAGTTGATCACATGACCACTTGTTTGTATTTATGCATGGGGTTTAACTATTGTCTGTATTAAGCTGCATTCTTCTTCTTCTTCGTTGGTGAACGTCCTCCTGCTGTGTGCCGCTGATGCAGGAGTATTTATGAAGAACGACGTCTGTTTGGCCTTTGACCTCTGGGTCTGCTGCAGGCTAGTTTTAAACAGACCGACCTGATATAAACCGAGTGGCTCAGGACAGTTAATAAATGTAGAAGGACAAAAGGTAAATGTGTTCCCATCCAAGCTTTTTACACAAGGACGTGGACGAGGTGTCCACATTTCTTTGGCCATGTAGAAAATGGAAGTGTGTGTGTGTCAGGGGGAGAGAGAGAGTCAGCAATCATCAGTCTGATCCTCACTCGTCCTTTTCCATATATGGAGATTGGATTTCCTTTTCTCTCTCGCCAAACGTGTGTGTGTGTGTGTGTTTTAGCGTGTGTGTGTGACAAGACACACACAATTAAATATGTACAGGCCAACTCTACATTTCTAGGAGAAGAAGAAGAAGATGACAGAACTTTAAAGAAACAGATGATCACATCGTGTTTCTGCTGTGAGTCAGGATCACACTGACGTCATGATTCTACTGACACACTTATTATTATAACACTTAAGAGCTGCAGATTTCAGGAAGTCGAGTCAAACTACAAATCTTCAAAAAACTGTCAACAAAATGGCTGCAAAGCAATTTCAGATGTAATTCAGTCGAGTATGTTAAATAAAAAGAAGCGGTTAAGCTTCAAGTTCTTCAACATACTGAACTCTGGTAAAGAACTCCGACATCAGACCGTAAAGAACTCCTGACATCAGACCGTAAAGAACTCCGACATCAGACCGTAAAGAACTCCGACATCAGACCGTAAAGAACTCCGACATCAGACCGTAAAGAACTCCAGCATCAGACCGTAAAGAACTCCGGCATCAGACCGTAAAGAACTCCGGCATCAGACCGTAAAGAACTCCAGCATCAGACCGTAAAGAACTCCGACATCAGACCGTAAAGAACTCCGGTAAAGAACTCCGACATCAGACCGTAAAGAACTCCGGCATCAGACCGTAAAGAACTCCGACATCAGACCGTAAAGAACTCCGGTAAAGAACTCCGACATCAGACCGTAAAGAACTCCGACATCAGACCGTAAAGAACTCCAGCATCAGACCGTAAAGAACTCCGACATCAGACCGTAAAGAACTCCGGTAAAGAACTCCGACATCAGACCGTAAAGAACTCCGACATCAGACCGTAAAGAACTCCGGCATCAGACCGTAAAGAACTCCGGCATCAGACCGTAAAGAACTCCAGCATCAGACCGTAAAGAACTCCGACATCAGACCGTAAAGAACTCCGGTAAAGAACTCCGACATCAGACCGTAAAGAACTCCGACATCAGACCGTAAAGAACTCCGGTAAAGAACTCCGACATCAGACCGTAAAGAACTCCGACATCAGACCGTAAAGAACTCCGGCATCAGACCGTAAAGAACTCCAGCATCAGACCGTAAAGAACTCCGACATCAGACCGTAAAGAACTCCGACATCAGACCTTAAAGAACTCCAGCATCAGACCGTAAAGAACTCCGGTAAAGAACTCCGACATCAGACCGTAAAGAACTCCGACATCAGACCGTAAAGAACTCCGACATCAGACCGTAAAGAACTCCGACATCAGACCGTAAAGAACTCCGACATCAGACCGTAAAGAACTCCGGCATCAGACCGTAAAGAACTCCAGCATCAGACCGTAAAGAACTCCGGCATCAGACCTTAAAGAACTCCGGCATCAGACCGTAAAGAACTCCAGCATCAGACCGTAAAGAACTCCGACATCAGACCGTAAAGAACTCCGACATCAGACCGTAAAGAACTCCGACATCAGACCGTAAAGAACTCCGACATAAAACCGTAAAGAACTCCGACATAAAACCGTAAAGAACTCCGACATCAGACCGTAAAGAACTCCGACATCAGACCGTAAAGAACTCCGACATCAGACCGTAAAGAACTCCGGCATCAGACCGTAAAGAACTCCAGCATCAGACCGTAAAGAACTCCGGCATCAGACCTTAAAGAACTCCGGCATCAGACCGTAAAGAACTCCAGCATCAGACCGTAAAGAACTCCGACATCAGACCGTAAAGAACTCCGACATCAGACCATAAAGAACTCCGACATCAGACCGTAAAGAACTCCGACATAAAACCGTAAAGAACTCCGACATAAAACCGTAAAGAATTCCGACATCAGACCGTAAAGAACTTTGGCGGGCGGTTCAAACTGCCCAACAGATCACCGGCACTATTGGGGACATTTACCACAAGCGCTGCCCTGTCAGTGTTTAGTCTGTGGGGACTTGGCTTGGAACCAGAGGGTCGTAGGTTTGAGTCCAGCACGGACCATTGTCGAGGGTGCCCCTGAGCACATCACCCTTTACCCCTGACTGCTCTTAGTTGAATGGGTTAAATGCAGAGAACTTCTGCATTCCCTTTACGACATACAGTAAAGGGAACCCAGGGCGTTAAGAAGCCAGGCCACTGGGTCTTGACCAAGTGTTCATATGTGACTCGAATGTGTCGGTACTGTAACATTTGTTAAACAGTCTACAGGTTCAGTTTGTGCAATAAAATATGAATATTTCAAATAACAGGTAAGTAGTTCTGTGAGCAGTACAGAGAGCGAAGGTGCTGCAGGTTCAGTCTCTGAAGGCTCTGAGCACCCAGCCTGGTACTTCAGGGCTTCACCGTGCTCAGAGATAAGGAGCTGGCCAGGAGCGAGATCCACTTTGAGGGTCACCTCCTTCTTTCCTCGGTCAAAAGCTCCTTCGAGCCTTGAGATGAACTTGCACCGCCATTTTAGTCTCATTGGAGAATGGGGACTCTTCTCTCTTCCCATTGGCTCACAGACCTGAATGTCCCCAGACTGGAGGTCTTAGACTTTCTTCTACCAAACAGCGTTAGGCCGTTTTTCTGTCTTTTCTGTCAACATGGCATGAATTCAGCATAAACAACATAAAATGACAAGGGCTTATGGGTAATGGTGTTCGTTTAGGGCAGTTAAAAACATGAATATCGACTAAACATTGATATTAGATCTGAACATGTCCAGAACTGTTCTAAAAGCCAGTGAGGTTTTGAATGTGGGTTTCCTCTTTGTGGAGCAGAACCTGGTTTGTTATGGTTTCTCTTCAGCTGTTTATACGTGACATGCCGTGCGCTCTCTGAGTCCGATATGTCTTCCCTGCGCCGCTGACGACGTGATGTCACCCTGACATCTGATGTCAGATTGAACAGATGTGTGATTTTCCTTTTCGTGTTTTGTTGCGTCGCAGGCGGACCGCAGGGTCGCAGGTCAGAGGTCACGGAGGCCAGAGGAGCGTGTGAGGCTCCACGCTTCGTCCGCCGCCTCGCCGACCTGAAGGTGATGGATGGCAGCACAGTTACCATGACTGTGGAGCTGACCGGTACGACCACGCCGTCGCTGCATGTGTGTGTGTGTGTGTGTGTTAGCTGTGGTATTTCCTGTCAGATCTGCAGGGAGATGGTGGAGATGAGGACAGATTTACTTTGGACGAGTTCTGCCTCTTCATTTCCTCTCTGTTTGTGTGTGTCAGTGTGTGTGTTCAGTGTGTGCGTCTGTGGTCATGTTCTGGTTTTTATTTTATTTTATTATAGCTTTACTTTACAAGGCAAGTTAATTAATTGCACTGGTCTGACAGCAGTTACTGGGTTTGAGTTATCAGGTACTATAGAAGTGAACTATGGCTGCAGGCTCGTTGTTAATAACCCAGCAGAGTGTGTTTGTGTGTGTGTGTGTGTGTGAGTGTGAGTGTGTGTGTGTGTGTGTGTGTGTGTGTGTGTGTGTTACATAATGATTTTCCACAGAGGGTTTTCTCCATATAAGCTGTGTGAGGATCTGGTCTGCTGCTCTCTGCTGTCAGCGCAACGTCTGCCCTTGATTTTAAAATGATTTCTTGTCATGAAGTTTTATTTTAAAGAGGTCATCTTCAGGTTCATCATTTTATTTAGAGGTGGTTCAGGTCCGGGTTTACAGGTTTAATGTTTCACCGCAGCTCCTCTTTTCACCCTGTGTGTTGAACGCTGCGTTTTAGCTACAGAGTGAAGCATCTAACTTCTATTAGATCTTTGTTGCGAGTTGCACATGGGCAGTACCCAGCTAAGGACAGCTAGCCAATCAGAAGCTAGAGTAGGGCGGGTCCTGACCAAGCGTTAACCGCTCTCACGAATGAAGAGCCTCAAGGACAGGCACTTTTAAAATAACAAACCCAAAATAAATCAGTAATATCTCCTCAACCGTTTGGCCTAGATGCATCATTCTGGTCTCCTTTGAAAGGTCAGAAGCTAAGAATATAAATCCATATGTATTTTACCAGTACAGACTACATGGAGATGCAATACAGAAAAAATAGGATATTTTTATCCTCGCCTGGTAAAAAAAGCTCTATTTAATGCAATAAACCATCAAAACCATCATAAGATTAAAATGCACCTGAATATCTTCTGATACACCTGGAACACAACTGTGACTGTAAGTCTGATGAAAAGAAATACAACAGTTATCGTACAATATTTTCAAAATAAACCAGGCGAATGTCCATGTTTTGGCCATATTTACTGTTGTTATCTTTAAAACATTATTTCTGTCCATACAACCAGGTTCCAAAGAACATAAGATCTAAATATTGATAAAACAGTGAACCCTGCAGCGTGAGAACAGAACATCCCACCGTGATGGGGGGGGGGGGCATCAATCGATCCGGCCTCTGGAGGTCTACATAGCTCCTATGAGTCACCGACTAAACCGCAAAAAAGGCAGAGTATGAAAAAGCTAGCCGTCTCCGCTCTGCAGAAGAAGACGCGAGTGCAGGCACACAGCTCCCAGGTATTGTGCAACATCCAAAATGGCGGCCGTGATTGTTTTTGTCAACAAATGAGCTATTTTTGGACTGGATACGGCGAGAGCTGCAAAGGTAAGTCAGTGGTTGTGATTGTATGTATGTTGGCTTGTTTGTTGTTACATTTATCACCCTTGGTGATTTGAGTGATGTGAGCTGATCTCAGGGGAGATTAGCTTTGGTTTGAGAGGTTGGACATGAGGATCCATTCTGATTAGACAGAACTGGATGCTTCAGCCATGTACAGGCTCATTCAGATGCTCGGTGTTTGATGGGTGTTTGGTTTGAGCTTCTAGCTTCACAGAGGCGTGTGGCGTGAATACGCTGACAAAATGCGATCTGATCGTCCACTGAATAACAATTCTGGGTTTTGCGCGAAAATCGTGTGCTGCCCCCCGGTACAGGGGCCATCTGTGTTCAGCAGGGCGACTCCACCGGCTGCAGAAAGAAAATGTTTCTCCTTCTCAGCTGAATAATTACCCCAGTAAACACTTTCCTGATGAGTTTATGGTCTCAGTCGCTAGTTTCAAGTCTTCTTCAACACAGCATGATGTTCATTTGAGTCGTCTGGACGTCTTGGCGCTGCAGCAGTGTTTTTAAGCGCGGAATTAAAGGCTGGACTACAGTTTTCAGTGGGAGACGGGAACTCCCTTTGGGCTTTTTCACTTTGCAAACCTGTCACAGCACAAAAAAGATCTATGACACAATACAGGAAAGGGAAACAGCCGACAAGCAGAAAATGAGCTCTTTAAACTCAGAATGATGAAACTTCAGATTACAGATTAAATGAAGTGGTAACACTTCAGTTCTTAGTCTTCAGGTTAAACCTGTTGATGGTTTTGTTCATTTATTGATCGTTGTGGTCCGCAGGTAACCCGACTCCAGAGGTGGTTTGGCTCCATGACGGGCAGGAAGTGACAGAGTCCGAGGACTTCCACCTCCTCAGGGAGGAGAACCGCTGCACTCTGCTGATCCAGGAGGTCTTCCCCGAGGACACTGGGACCTACAGCTGCCAGGCCTGGAACCAGTACGGAGAAGACCACACCCAGTCCCAGCTGACTGTGGAGGGTAACCACGCACACACACTGCAGACAAACAAACTGACTCCAAACACATGACCGAGTGATGATCACTGGTTGGAGTCACAGGTCTAGTTTTGGTTGTGGTTTTGTGGCAGAGCCCCAGGACGGCGTCCAGCCCTGGTTCATCACCAAACCCAAAACAGCTAGCGCCTTTGTGGGTCAACACGTCCTGCTGTCCTGTGCCGTCGCTGGAGACCCGTTCCCCGAGTACATCTGGACCAGAGCCCACCTGAGCCGACCTCTGACCGCTGGAGGAGACTACGAACTGCTGCAGAAAGAGGACGTGGTCTCGCTGCTGATCAGGTCAAACGTTTACCCTTACAGACACGTCATCCTGGACTCACAGGGATCTGTTAGACTAACCCCCCCCTTCTTCTTCTTCATTAGGAGGGTTAAAAAGCATCACGCTGGAGACTACCTGATCACCCTCAGGTGAGCCATAATCTGTGCATCCACCTCTCCCCGTATCGTAGTCTCTGATCCTCCCACTGTCTCACTTTCATTTAGATTAGGTCAACTTTATTCATAACGTCACAGCCTGCCTCAGACGACTCCTCTGACCTCAGGCAGGAACCTGTGCTCCTCCTCTCACACTGAGACCTGGAGAGAGAGGGGAGAGAGAGAGAGGCTTGAAAACATGTGAGAGGGAGAGAGCGAGTTCTTACCCAGCGTAGAAGCTTTAGAGCTCAGATCTCTGAATGATATGAAAAAGTCTGTTGGCTGAATCGTCTTCAGCAGGATGAACGTTATTATTAATGTTTTCATAAACTAAAGGCTCAGATATTGTCAGAGTTTCCTCTGGTCATCCAGCACCTCAGTCACAAGTCTGCTACCAGCATTCTAAAGAGGGAATGCAGTGCGTACAGTGTGTGTGTACAGTGCGTACGGTGCAGTGCTTGCAGTGCGTACAGTGCAGTGCGTACGGTGCGTACGGTGCAGTGTATGGTGCGTATGGTGCAGTGCGTACGGTGCAGTGCGTACGGTGCAGTGTGTATGGTGCGTATGGTGCAGTGCGTACAGTGCGGTGCGTGCAGTGCGGTGCATACAGTACGGTGCATACGGTGCAGTGCGTACGGTGCAGTGCTTGCAGTGCGTACGGTGCGGTGCTTGCAGTGCGTACGGTGCGGTGCTTGCAGTGCGTACGGTGCAGTGCTTGCAGTGCAGTGCAGTGCGTACGGTGCAGTGCTTGCAGTGCAGTGCATACAGTACAATGCGTACGGTGTGCAGTGCAGTGCAGTGCATACAGTACGGTGCGTACGGTGTGCAGTGCAGTGCATACAGTACGGTGCGTACGGTGCAGTGCTTGCAGTGCGTAGGGTGCAGTGCTTGCAGTGCGTACGGTGCAGTGCTTGCAGTGCGTACCGTGCAGTGCGTGCGGTGCAGTGCGTACCGTGCAGTGCGTGCGGTGCAGTGCGTACCGTGCAGTGCGTGCAGTGCGTGCGGTGCGTACCGTGCGGTGCGTACGGTGCAGTGTGTACGGTGCAGTGCTTGCAGTGCGTACAGTGCAGTGTGTACGGTGCAGTGCTTACAGTGCGTACGGTGCAGTGCGTACGGTGCAGTGCGTACAGTGCAGTGCGTACGGTGCAGTGCTTACAGTGCGTATGGTGCAGTGCAGTGAATATAGTGCAGTGCGTATAGTGCAAGTGTCCTTTGAGCTTTAGCGGTAGTAGAGACCACATAAAGATAATTTATATTTATTAATTTTGCAGATGCTTTTGCACAGTGATGTTCACACACCAAGCAGCAACCATCTGGAAGCCAGAAATTATTTCTGCCATTCTCATTTGAATTGTAGTACTACTGCAGTACAGTAGAGTAGTCCCAGAGGATCAGATATTGCACTTTAGTACTAAGGTACTTGGTAGGTTACTGGGATAGTGGGAAATTTACACTGTATTTCTCAGCATGATCTTATATGATACAAGGTAGAACTCGTGTACTAAGAAGGGTTCTGGACTATTAGGGAGGATACCAAGGTACTGAGGAAGGTAATGGGACAGTACAAGGTTTTGGCATTATGTAATTTGAAAGAGCAGGGTTTTGGGGCACTAGGAAGGGTTACGGTACCCAAAAGGTTACTACAGTAGTGGTTTGAGTAGTGTGCAGTATTAAGATGTCACAGTATATGTAGATGATCAAAACCGCCTCTCTCCCTGTCTGTGGATCAGGAACGATGTCGGGCAGTGCAGCGCTGTGGCCCATCTGTCTGTTACTGACGGAGAGACGGACAGGACGAGAGGACGAGGAGGACGGGCAGGAGAGGACAACAGGTGAAACGCACCTGTCTTACATATTTTATTAGATAAACTATAGTATCATATTGTTATTCTGTCATGATTCTGTGCTTCTAACCCTGCTGTCCGTTGAGGATTCGAGACATAGTTCATGCTACCTGTAGAGCTAACTCTGTGTCTCTTAGCGTTGCCACAGTTATTAGCTGCTGTAACTCTTCAGAATATGTGTCATGTTAGCTTTCATGCACCAATCAGCAATAACTTTAAGACCATCTGTCTGATTTTGTGTAGGACCCACTAGTGCTATCTGGCACCAGGACGTTAGCAGCAGATCTTTTAAGTCCTGTAAGTTGCGAGGTGCAGCCCACCTGGATCGGACTGTTTGTCACACAGATGCTGGATTGGATTGAGATCAGGAGACTTTAGAGGCCAAGTCTCTGGGACAAGATCCTGCTGAAAGAGGCCCCTGCCATCAGGGAATAGTGCTTCCAGACCCATATGCAACAAACTGCGACGCACTGTGTTCTAACACCTTTCTATCAGAACCAGCATCAACTTCTTCAGCAGGTTGACCTGCAGTAGCTCATTTGTTGGCTCAGACCACTCGGGCCACTCGAGCTCTTCCTTTCTTGGTCCACCTCTGATTGGTAGTGACCCCTGCAGACCGGCTTAGATGGCCTGACCCAGTCGTTTAGTTATCACAGTTTGGACCTCATCAAAGTCACTCAAAATTCTGTTGCTGCCCCTTTTTCCTGCTTCTAACACATCGACTCTGAGGACACAACGTTCACCAGGGGCCGTTTCACTGAAAGCTCCTGACTTAAGTCTTTAGTTAAGATTGTAATGGTGTGTTCACAGACATCACGCGGGTTATATCACCTTCACACACAAGGCAATAACGCGAATAAACACAAACCTCCAGCTGTATGAACCCAACGTAAACATTTTGATGTGATTAGATAAACGGATCAAAGTGATGCTGAAATAACGACAACATGATGCAGATTTGTTAAACAAATTAATTCATGCTTTGTCAGGTCGGTCAGCAGGACAACTTGTTTCTTTTCTGAATGGAGTTCGGATCAATCAGGGCTATGCTATGCTAACTTTGTCACAGTAAACAATAGCTGGAATAAAGTTACATATTTTCAAACCTCCTCGCTTTCTTTTCTCCCAGTAATGTCCAGCAATGTCCGTTTTTATATAAATATGAGGTAGTAGTCCAGCAGAGCTCTGGGTGCCAACCGACACTAACAACAACACTGGAACCGGATGTGCACGAAGCTGCTGAGAAGCTCCAGTGAAGATAAACCAACGCTGTAATCCCAAAAACTAAAGCAAAAAGCTGATTTAATAAAAGCAGTTAACTCCTGCGGGTTAACGGCGTAGCAGTCAGAGCAGAATCCAGACAGACCACGGCTGTTATTTGTCCGAAAGCGTATAGTGCGTGCGCAGTGTGTGCACAGTGCGTGCAGTGCAGTGCGTACCAGTGCGTACAGTGTGTGTACAGTGTGTGTACAGTGCGTGCACAGTGCGTGCAGTACAGTGCGTACAGTGTGTGTACAGTGTGTGTACAGTGTGTGCACAGTGCGTGTAGTACAGTGCGTACAGTGCGTACAGTGTGTGTACAGTGCGTACAGTGTGTGCAAAGTGCGTACAGTGCAGTGCACAGTGCGTACAGTGTGTGCACAGTGCGTACAGTGTGTGCACAGTGCGTACAGTGCAGTGCACAGTGCGTACAGTGCAGTGCACAGTGCGTACAGTGTGTGTGCACGAATGCGTACAGTGCAGTGCACGAGTGCGTTACAGTGTGTGCACGAATGCGTGCAGTGCAGTGCACGAATGCGTACAGTGTGTGCACAGTGCGTACAGTGCAGTGCACAGTGCGTACAGTGTGTGCACAGTGCGTACAGTGTGTGCACAGTGCGGTGCACAGTGCGGTGCACAGTGCGGTGCACAGTGCGTACAATGTGTGCACAGTGCGGTGCACAGTGCGTACAGTGCTGTGCACAGTGCGTACAGTGTGTGCACAGTGCGTACAGTGTGTGCACAGTGCGTACAGTGTGTGCACAGTGTGCACAGTGCGGTGCACAGTGCGTACAGTGCTGTACACAGTGCGTACAGTGTGTGCACAGTGCGTACAGTGTGTGCACAGTGCGTACAGTGCAGTGCACAGTGCGTACAGTGTGTGCACAGTGCGTACAGTGCAGTGCACAGTGCGTACAGTGTGTGCACAGTGCGTACAGTGCAGTGCACAGTGCGTACAGTGCAGTGCACAGTGCGTACAGTGCAGTGCACAGTGCGTACAGTGCAGTGCACAGTGCGTACAGTGCAGTGCACAGTGCAGTGCACAGTGCATACAGTGTGTGCACAGTGCGGTGCACAGTGCGTACAGTGCAGTGCACAGTGCGTACAGTGCAGTGCACAGTGCGTACAGTGTGTGCACAGTGCTGTGCACAGTGCGTACAGTGTGTGCACAGTGCGTACAGTGCAGTGCACGAGTGCGTACAGTGTGTTGCACGAATGCGTGCAGTGTGTGCAGTCGTGCAGTGTGCACGAATGCGTACAGTGCAGTGCACAGTGCGTACAGTGCAGTGCACGAATGCGTGCAGTGCAGTGCACGAGTGCGTGCAATGTATGTGCACAGTCGCGGTGCACGAGTGCGTACAGTGCTGTGCACGAATGCGTGCAGTGTGTGCACGAGTGCGTTGCAGTGTGTTGCACGGTGTTGCACAGTCGCGGTTGCACGAATGCGTGCAGTGCTGTACACGAGTGCGTACAGTGTGTGCACGAATGCGTACAGTGTGTGCACAGTGCGTACAGTGCAGTGCACAGTGCGTACAGTGTGTGCACAGTGCGTACAGTGCAGTGCACAGTGCGTACAGTGTGTGCACAGTGCGTACAGTGCAGTGCACAGTGCGTACAGTGCAGTGCACAGTGCGTACAGTGCAGTGCACAGTGCGGTGCACAGTGCGTACAGTGCAGTGCACAGTGCGTACAGTGCAGTGCACAGTGCAGTGCACGAATGCGTTACAGTGTGTGCACAGTGCGGTTGCACAGTGCGTACAGTATGTATGTACGAGTGCGTACAGTGCAGTGCACGAATGCGTACAGTGCAGTGCACGAATGCGTACAGTGTGTGCACAGTGCGTACAGTGCGAGTGCGTACAGTGTGTGCACGAATGCGTACAGTGCGAGTGCGTACAGTGTATGTACGAGTGCGTGCAGTGTGTGCAAAGTGCGTACAGTGCAGTGCACGAGTGCGTACAGTGTGTGCACGAATGCGTACAGTGTGTGCACAGTGCGTACAGTGCAGTGCACGAATGCGTACAGTGCAGTGCACGAATGCGTACAGTGTTGTGCACGAATGCGTACAGTGCAGTGCACGAGTGCGTACGAGTATGTGCACGAGTGCGTGCAGTGCAGTGCACGAGTCGCGTACAGTGTGTGCACGAGTGCGTACAGTGCAGTGCACGAATGCGTACAGTGTGTGCACGAGTGCGTTACAGTGTGTTGCACAGTCGCGGTGCACAGTCGCGGTGCACGATGCGGTGCACGAGTGCGTACAATGTGTGCACAGTCGCGGTGCACAGTGCGTACAGTGCTGTGCACAGTGCGTGCAGTATGTGCACGAGTGCGTACAGTGTGTGCACGAATGCGTTACAGTGTGTGCACAGTGTTGCACAGTCGCGGTGCACGAATGCGTACAGTGCTGTACACAGTGCGTACAGTGTGTGCACGAGTGCGTACGAGTATGTGCACGAATGCGTACAGTGCAGTGCACGAGTGCGTACAGTGTGTGCACGAGTGCGTACAGTGCAGTGCACGAGTGCGTACAGTGCAGTGCACGAATGCGTACAGTGCAGTGCACAGTGCGTACAGTGCAGTGCACGAATGCGTGCAGTGCAGTGCACAGTGCGTACAGTGCAGTGCACGAATGCGTACAGTGCAGTGCACGAATGCGTACAGTGCAGTGCACGAGTGCGTACAGTGTGTGCACAGTGCGGTGCACGAATGCGTACAGTGCAGTGCACGAGTGCGTACAGTGCAGTGCACGAATGCGTACAGTGTGTGCACAGTGCTGTGCACAGTGCGTACAGTGTGTGCACGAATGCGTACAGTGCAGTGCACGAATGCGTACGAGTATGTGCACGAGTGCGTACAGTGTGTTGCACGAGTGCGTACAGTGTGTGCACGAGTGCGTGCAGTGCAGTGCACGAGTGCGTACAGTGCAGTGCACGAATGCGTACAGTGCAGTGCACGAGTGCGTACAATGTGTGCACAGTGCGGTGCACGAGTGCGTACAGTGCTGTGCACGAGTGCGTACAGTGTGTGCACGAATGCGTACAGTGTGTGCACAGTGTGCACAGTGCGGTTGCACGAATGCGTACAGTGCTGTACACGAGTGCGTACAGTGTGTGCACGAATGCGTACAGTGTGTGCACGAGTGCGTACAGTGCAGTGCACGAATGCGTACAGTGTGTGCACAGTGCGTACAGTGCAGTGCACAGTGCGTACGAGTGTGTGCACAGTGCGTACAGTGCAGTGCACGAATGCGTACAGTGCAGTGCACGAGTGCGTACAGTGCAGTGCACAGTCGCGGTGCACGAATGCGTACAGTGCAGTGCACGAGTGCGTGCAGTGCAGTGCACAGTGCAGTGCACGAATGCGTACAGTGTTGTGCACAGTGCGGTGCACGAGTGCGTTACAGTGTGTTGTACAGTGCGTACAGTGCAGTGCACGAGTGCGTACAGTGCAGTGCACGAATGCGTACAGTGTGTGCACGAATGCGTACAGTGCGAGTGCGTACAGTGTGTGCACAGTGCGTACAGTGCAGTGCACAGTGCGTACAGTGCAGTGCACAGTGCGTACAGTGCAGTGCACAGTGCGGTGCACAGTGCGTACAGTGCAGTGCACAGTGCGTACAGTGCAGTGCACAGTGCAGTGCACAGTGCGTACAGTGTGTGCACAGTGCGGTGCACAGTGCGTACAGTGTGTGTACAGTGCGTACAGTGCAGTGCACAGTGCGTACAGTGCAGTGCACAGTGCGTACAGTGTGTGCACAGTGCGTACAGTGCAGTGCGTACAGTGTGTGCACAGTGCGTACAGTGCAGTGCGTACAGTGTGTGCACAGTGCGTACAGTGCAGTGCGTACAGTGTGTACACAGTTATCCCTCGTCCTCCTCCCATCAGTCATCCTTCAATCCCCGCCTGTTTCATATCCAAAGCTTCTTTAATCCGTCCGTTTCAACCAATCAGAGCCAGTATTTCCTCCGTCCCAGCTGGACTCACTGTTCACACTCTGATCTGTGTGTGTTGGAGGAACATGGTGGACATGAAAAAAGTGTTCGGTTGCAGAACTTTGTTGAAAGTTAAAGTTTTTTTGACTGCAAAAATAATCTGCAGCTTTAAACCAGGAGGAGGAGGAGAGGGAGGAGAAGCAGGAGGAGGAGGAGGAGGAGGAGAGCAGGAGGAGGAGGAGAGAGGAGGAGAGAGGAGGAGAAGCAGGTGGAGGAGAAAGCAGGAGAAGCAGGAGGAGGAGGAGGAGGAGAAACAGGAGGAGGAGGAGAGAGCAGGAGAAGCAGGAGGAGGAGGAGAGAGCAGGAGAAGCAGGAGGAGGAAGAGAGAGGAGGAGGAGGAGGAGAGAGCAGGAGAAGCAGGAGGAGGAGGAGAGAGGAGGAGAGAGCAGGAGGAGGAGAGAGGGAGGAGCAGGAGGAGGAGGAGGAGAGAGCAGGAGGAGGAGGAGGAGAAGCAGGAGGAGGAGGAGAGAGCAGGAGGAGGAGAAGGAAGAGGAGGAGGAGCAGAGGGTGGAGGAGGTCTGTCACAGCGAGCTCCCAGTCAGATCCAGTCACTGGGAGCTGAGCAGCAGAGACCTCAGAGTCCAGTTTCACTTGTGTTTACATCAGTGTGTTCAGGACGCTCTGCGCCCATATAAGGGCAGCGAGTCACTTGTGATGTAACGTGGACATTTAGAGTCGAGGTCCTCCTCCCTCCTCCCCCTCCTCACTCTTTCTCACCCCCCACCCCAGCTGTAGGGGGCGGAGCCTCTGGGTCCAGGGGGCTTTAACCCAGCTCTGTTTATTCTCTTCTCCCCTCTCGCTCTCTCTCACTCCATCTGTCTCTGTGCTCGTTCGCCCAGCCCTGCAGGAGGAGGAGGAGGAGCAGCCGGGACCGCGGCGCTGAGAGGAGGTACCGGAGGAGGAGGCGTGGAGCAGAGAAGCAGCAGCAGCAGCGGTGGAGTCAGTCTGCAGTGGCAGGAGGCCAACCAGGAGCGGAAGGAGAACAGGCAGCTCCTGCACCTGCACGAGGAGGAGAAGAAGAAGAAGGAGGTCGACCAGGACTCTCCCGCCGCCGCCGCCGCTCCCCAAGGCCTCCTCAAACGCTGCGTGGACACCAGGGAGCGCGGCGAAGAGGAGCTGCGACAGAGGGAGGCGCAGCAGCTCGACTTCCGCTCCCTTCTGGGACGGCGAGTTTTTAACGCCAAGAACAACCAGGAAGAGGAGCGCAGGGAGGCCGGCCTCGCCGCCGCCGAGCACCGCCACCAGATGGATTTTAAGGCCAACCTGAAGGGCGTCAAAGCCAAAGCCGAGGAGGACCGCAAAGGGAACTCCCCGCAGCAGGTCGACTTCCGCGCCGTGTTGGGGAAGAAGGGCGCCGCCGGCAACAGCAACAAACCTGCTGAGACGCCCGGAAAGAACGCCACCGACTTCCGCTCCGTCCTCGCCAACAAGAAGAAGCCGGCGAGCCCCGAGAAGAACGGGGAGAGCGGGAAGACGGCGGTGAACAACTGTGTGGACGGAGGGATTAACGAGAAGAAGAGCGGCGGAGGAGGAGGTGGGGGGAAGGCGCCGGAGTTCGTGGAGAAGCTGAGCGATGTGACGGTGCTGGACGGGCAGCGGCTCCGGCTGCAGTGCCGCCTCGCCGCCGCCGCACCGTCGGACGCCGCCGTCACCTGGACGCTGGACGGGAAGGTCATCAAGCCGTCCAAGTTCATCGTCCTCGCCAACGAAGGTCAGAGGTCACACACTCAGAAACAGATTGAGGGTTAAATCCAGGTTGGGTGGAGGAGGCGGGAGGAGGTGAAGCAACTGTTGATGCAGCTCAGAGGATTCAGACTCTATTAATAGACGGCAGAGCTGAAACAATAGAGCGACACAGGATGTGATGTGTGACAGCGCCGGCAGACTATCGCTGGTATTTCACATGAGAGCAGATCGCTTTACACGCGCACCACGCACTCGTGAGGACGAGACTCAGAGACCTTCGCTGGTTAACCATTACCGTCTGTAATCAGCTGTAGAACAAACGACAGTGCAGCTGCACCTGTTTGTAAACTGATTTATCACAGATGATTAATAAGCAAAGAGTCTTTGAGCTGTTGGACGAAACGAGATCTGAACATGTAAACAAACACGGACTCGTTCATAAAAACAAACGTGGCCATAAAAACAGCTGATCCTCGTCCTCGTGTGGGAGCAAAAACACCACAGACGTTTGAACTGGATCATGTTTCTGATCCCAGATCAGTTTGTAGTGAATTCAGTAAAAAGCCTGTGGCGGCAAAGCGACAGCAGCTGAGGCTCATGGGTACTGTAGTATTTAGAGTCAGACAGTAAACACGAGCCCTTCAGGCCTGTGAGCCAATGAGAAGAGAGCCGAGTCCCCTAGTTTTTAGACTGTGGAGGCTGGACGTCGGCCCTCTGGGGGGTCGGGGGCCAAATAACATTTGTACATTTCAAAGTTAGAAGCGTTAATTTGGTTAAAGAAAGGCTGGATCTCTGAAGAACTTTGCTCTGCTGGACCTGAACATGTGACCATAAACACTGTACAGACAGAAACAGCTGATTTGTTTAATGTTTTTCCAGCAGCCAGAAATCAAAGAATTATTTCATGTTTTATTCTTCCAGTTAGTCTTATTTCGTAAATGTTGAAAAGTGTTTCGTCCTGCCTCGCGCTACGTTCACCAGCTCCGGCTCACTGTGATAAATTATGTCGTGTTGTATCGTGAAAGATTTAAAGGCCTCTTCAGGTACAGGCTTGTTACAGAGCGAGGAAGCGTCTCTAACCTGCCCGTCAGCTCGCTCTGCTGCTTTTAACTGCATTTACCATAAAGGCTCTAATACGTGTGCACTTCAAAACTCAGCGTTTAGCAAGACAGCGCTGCGTTACCGTAGTTACCTCAAAAGAAAAAGCGGTTGTCTTGAGTCGGACGCCAAAGTGTGCGAGCGTCTGAGTTTACAGCAGCGGCGCGAAACACAACGTTAGAGGTCTTTAACGTTGACATATTTTTGGTTGAACACGTCAGCCGGCGCCGCGGTGTCGTTGATTAACACGTCCTCACAGAGACACACAGCGAGGAGCTGCTGCTAAATCTGAACATGCATGTGTGTATTTATGAACCAATGAGGACGCAGCCTGAGGATTCCCGTGCCCCTTGTTATTTCAGGGCAGCCCTGATCTGCGTGTGACTCATGTTAAAGGTCAGAGGTCACTGGAGATGTTGTTGTGATAAACACAGAGTGTCTCTCAGGTGCAGGATGTAACTTAAACTGCAGCCGTGGAAACCCCGTATCTCCGGCTGAGTTCCTCTATGTTCTGAGAAAATCCTCCACCGGCCGAGTGAAGTCTTTAAACCCTCCTCAGATCAGCTGGGCGCGACAGCGACGCCACACATGATGATCCTATAGACCATGATGCATTGCTGCAGATTAAACTAGCCTGCAGTTAAAATGCAGCGTCCACATTAAAGCAGCAGGAACATTAATCCAGAAGCTTCAGATGTAACGTTTCACTGCAACATGAGCTGATAAGACTCAAACATTATTACTGAAGGAAGCTTTTAAATGCAGGACTTTTACTGATAGTGGAGTATTTTTACCTTCGTGCGGTTTCAGTACTTGCTCACTGCTCCTGTGTTGTTGTGTTGCAGGCGGCCTGTGCTCTCTGACCATAGACAAAGCTCTGCCCGAGGACGAAGGCCAGTATAAATGCAGAGCTGAGAACTCAGCCGGCAAAGCTGAATGTTCCTGTATGGTTCTAGTGGACGGTAAGAAGTGAAGTATTCCTGCTGAAATGATCTGTCTGTTGTCTCCAGAGGACAAACACTTTAAACATGCACCATTTTTCATACTGAAGAAAGTCACAGAACTCCCCTCAAAAATGCAGGGTTTTAATTTCCCCTGCTCCGTGTGGACGTCACACATGAAGAACAAAACGCCGTCTCAGCTTATTCATAAATGTTTGCACTTCGTATGTCATTCGGCTGTTAGTGAGTTTAACTGTCTTCATCTTCTTTATTCGTGTTTGCTGTTCTTCTTCCTCAGTTTGTCCCGACAATCTCGGTCAAATCTTTATTTACCAGTGTGACCGAAGGGATGTAAACATCTGCAGCCCCAAATATTTCTTACATTTCCTGTCTTGAAGCTAAGAAAAACAGTCATTTCTGTTGTTTACGCCACAGTGAACGGCCCTCTGTGCTGAATATACAAAACTCCCTTTAACAAATCTGGGATTTTAATTTGTCCTGGTCTGTATGGACATTACATATTCAATCTGAAACTTATTCTTATTTGTAATCATTTTATCTTTGATTTGACTGGTAATTAAAACATTTTCCATCTTCATAATTCAGTTTGTAAATATTTGCAAAGCAAACAATGTCTTCAATTCTAGAAACAGGCTCTGATTGAAAAGCGCTCTGACATAACTGTTGTTGTGATTTGGCGCTATATAAATAAAATGAGATTGAATTGATTTGGCTTCTTTTCAGCTTTGGCTTGTTTACAGCCCAAACACATTTGATCCTTCTGTGAAACTTGTGGCTGTGAATGCACCTTAAACATTAAACATTATCTTACATTTAAAATGCAGTTGTTTTGTATTTAATTTGGCCAATAATCTGCACTTTAATGTCTCTAAAAACATGGACCGGTATCATTTCTCTTTACCGACGTGTTAAAGAACATGTGAACACTTGGATTAGAACCGGAAACATCCTGAACATGGTCCAGAACACCTGTGGCTGTATGCACGTACTGTAGAACTGCTTAACCGTAGAACTGCTGAACTGTAGAACTGCTTAACCGTTGAACTGCTGAATTGTAGAACTGCTGAACTGCAGTGCAGAACTGCAGAACTGTAGTGCAGAACTGCTGAACTGTAGTGCAGAACTGCTGAACTGTAGTGTAGAACTGCTGAACTGCAGAATTGTAGAACTGCAGTGCTGAACTGCTCAACTGCTGAACTGTAGTGTAGAACTGCAGAACTGCAAAAATGTAGAACTGCTGAACTGTAGAACTGCGGAACTGCAGTGTAGAACTGCTGGAACTGCAGTGTAGAACTGCTGCTGAACTGCTGGAAATGCTGAGAACTGCTGAACTGCTGAACTGCAGTGCAGAACTGCAGGAACTGCTAAACTGTGACTGCATGAACTGTGTGTGAACTGCAGGAACTGCTGAACTGCTAGAACTGGTGAGCTGTGGAGAACTGCTGAACTGCAGTGCAGAACTGCAGAACTGCTGAACTGCAGTGCAGAACTGCAGAACTGCTGAACTGCAGTGCAGAACTGCTGAACTGCTGAACTGCAGTGCAGAACTGCTGAACTGCTGAACTGCAGTGCAGAACTGCTGAGAACTGCAGTGCAGAACTGCTGAACTGCAGTGCAGAACTGCTGAACTGCTGAACTGCTGAACTGTAGAACTGCTGAACTGCAGAACTGCAGAACTGTAGAACTGCTGAACCCTAGAACTGCTGAACTGTAGAACTGCAGAACTGTTGAACTGCAGAACTGCTGAACTGCAGAACTGTAGTGTGAACTGCAAAACTGCTGAACTGTAGAACTGTAGTGTAGAACTGCTGAACTGCAGTGCAGAACTGCAGAACTGCTGAACTGCAGTGCAGAACTGCTGAACTGCTGAACTGTAGTGTAGAACTGCTGAACTGCTGAACTGTAGTGTAGAACTGCTGAACTGTAGTGTTGAACTGCTGAACTGTAGAACTGCTGAACCCTAGAACTGCTGAACTGCAGAACTGCTAAAGTGCAGAACTGTTGAACTGCAGAACTGCTGAACTGCTAAACTGCAGAACTGATGAACTGCAGTGTAGAACTGCTGAACTGCAGAACTGCTAAAGTGCAGAACTGTTGAACTGCTGAACTGCTGAACTGCAGCAGTCCTCAGCAGTTCAGAAGTTCTGCAGAAACAGAGAAAAGTCACATTTTCTAGATAACACAGCAGACCCCCCCTCCTCCCCGTTGGGGTTTCCTGTCATTAAAATAAATGAACACAAACCGGCTCTGTGGTTATCAAACATCTCTGAATTAGATTCCTGGACACGAGCATTAGCATTGTTAGCATAGTTAGCATTCAGCTGAGGCCATTGTCATCGGAGCTGCTGGGAAATTTGCAGCAGACTGAGCAGCAGAGATGTGCGATACCACTTAATTCCTGTCCGATCCAAGACCAAGTAATACCCAGGCTTTTACATATTTTATTTCTAGTTTAATGTGACCCCCCCCGCTTCTGTATTTAAGAGGGAGATAAGGAGTAGGCTGTGGCTTTACTAATTCAAAATAAGAGCCTCACAATGACAAGACATCAAACTGCTGTCACATTCTTTAATTAGAATAAAAACATCCTGCTCAGACCTGCAGCTTCATAACATCATCATATTATTCTGACTTAATCTCAGAAGTTTAGCAAAGTTTTTCACCGTCTTTGTACTCACATCACACACAGTGTCACTGTTACCTTCACAGCTAAAATACAGCCAGACGTGACGTAAAGAGCTGCAGCGGCTCGCTTCAGAGAGGCTTCATCACAGAGCCGCAGCACAGCATGACTTTGACAGGCGGAAGGAAAAGTAGTTCCTATGAACAGAGTATAATTAGACCATCCTGGTGACAGTAACATACTCGTGATAAAACACACACTCACTCCAAATGACTTCCAAATGAGTTTAGATATCGATCCGCAGCAAAGTCTTCATGCGTTCACTCATTAAAGGAACAAACAGAGCTGTCAGAGCTGCTGCTGAACACAGACTGTTTCTGCTGAGACCTGAAAACAGATTTCTGTTCACCTGCTGCTCAGAAGGAGCCTGTTCTGATGCTCTGATCTGGACTCTAACTTGTTTTAACAAACTAGATAAAGGTAATTTCCTGGCAGCGCCAAACAGCTTTGGTTTAATATTTGATTTGATCACATTAATGTTTAAGTTGAGTTTTACAAGAAATATTTTACTGCTGCTGTGTGAAGGGAACACTGCTGGGAAAAGCTCCTTATTTGTTTAAACCACATGTTATTGCACTTTTGTGTATTAAGGAGTGCATTTAAATTAAAAGTGGTAAAACTCTACTTCATTATTTCATTATTCAATTTTGCCAATAACTATGTGATTAATTGCGATTAAAGATTTTACTTATTGCCCAGCACTAATATAAATAATACAATACTTTCATCTGTGGTCATTCTACGGGCCGGATGGGAAGCTTTGGCGGTCCGGATGATGATCTCAGTTATGCATTGTAGCTGCTGCAGAAGTGGGCCAATCACATGTGACTTTAAATCTGAGAATGCTTGCTGTGATTGGCTGTGAGCCAAACCAAACACACAGGCTTTGTTCACCAGACCTGGTTCCAGAAAGCATCGAATGCAGACTGATTGACTCGACTGATGTTTGGATCGACTCGACCTCTAAGGCATCGAGTGATCAGCACGTGTTAAATGTAGACGGGCTCTGATTGGTTGGTTTGCAGTTTGTGTCAGAAATATTTTCTGTGATCTCAGAAGTTTGCTCAGTTTTTCCATTCAGTAAAATAATATTGGTCCATTGATTCTGTCTCTTCCTTAGAAC
The DNA here is from genome assembly GCA_024633595.2 of Lepomis macrochirus. Taxonomy (NCBI): domain Eukaryota; kingdom Metazoa; phylum Chordata; class Actinopteri; order Centrarchiformes; family Centrarchidae; genus Lepomis; species Lepomis macrochirus. The sequence goes on from JALXJV020000016.1 coordinate 1,712,158, forward strand.
TGATATCTGGTCTTTATTACAAACATTAGCGGCGGGACTTTCAGTATATTTCTCTAAGAAGCTCCTGTTTTAATTTGTTGTTTAAACAAACTAACAAGAAAGACAAGTTTGTTTCACTTCCACAAACTGAAACTGTTCTCTCTCTGTGTCTCTCGTCCTCCTGCAGACCCAGCAGAAAACTCTCCGGCTGACAAAAAGTCCAAGAAGGCGACTCCGACCTCCGAGAGTGAGTTTCCAAAATATGCAGCAGCCTCTTTCCTTTTGTCCCAATAAGGAGCTGCAGGCTGGGATCACTGGTTCCCACACACACACACACACAGGTTTCTATTTTAAAGCGTCTCCGTGCATCATTGAAAACATCACTGTCAGATTCAGCTCTTTTACAGTAAACTAGCGCTCTCCTCTCCACGTTTAGACCACGTTTCCCATCAGCCCCGCTGCTTCATGCCCCCCCCCCAAACAGTTACTGCTGTATTGTCACTGTTTGGTTTCTAGTCGTACAGGTGGAGTGGCTCCCCTGATTTCTAGTCATACAGGTGGAGTGGCTCTGCTGGTTTCTGGTCGTACAGGTGGAGTGGCTCTGCTGGTTTCTAGTCGTACAGGTGGAGTGGCTCCCCTGGTTTCTGGTCATACAGGTGGAGTGGCTCTGCTGGTTTCTAGTCGTACAGGTGGAGTGGCTCCCCTGATTTCTAGTCATACAGGTGGAGTGGCTCTGCTGGTTTCTAGTCGTACAGGTGGAGTGGCTCCGCTGGTTTCTAGTCGTACAGGTGGAGTGGCTCTGCTGGTTTCTAGTCGTACAGGTGGAGTGGCTCCCCTGGTTTCTAGTCGTACAGGTGGAGTGGCTCCGCTGGTGTCTGGTCATACAGGTGGAGTGGCTCTCCTGGTTTCTAGTCATACAGGTGGAGTGGCTCTGCTGGTTTCTAGTCATACAGGTGAAGTGGCTCTGCTGGTTTCTAGTCGTACAGGTGGAGTGGCTCCCCTGGTTTCTAGTCATACAGGTGGAGTGGCTCCGCTGGTGTCTGGTCATACAGGTGGAGTGGCTCCCCCGGTTTCTAGTCGTACAGGTGAAGTTGCTCCGCTGGTGTCTGGTCGTACAGGTGGAGTGGCTCCCCTGGTTTCTAGTCATACAGGTGGAGTGGCTCCGCTGGTGTCTGGTCATACAGGTGGAGTGGCTCCCCCGGTTTCTAGTCGTACAGGTGAAGTTGCTCTGCTCGTTTCTGGTCATACAGGTGGAGTGGCTCCCCTGGTTTCTGGTCGTACAGGTGAAGTTGCTCTGCTCGTTTCTGGTCGTACAGGTGGAGTGGCTCTGCTGGTTTCTAGTCGTACAGGTGGAGTGGCTCCCCTGGTTTCTAGTCATACAGGTGGAGTGGCTCCGCTGGTGTCTGGTCATACAGGTGGAGTGGCTCCCCCGGTTTCTAGTCGTACAGGTGAAGTTGCTCTGCTCGTTTCTGGTCATACAGGTGGAGTGGCTCCCCTGGTTTCTGGTCGTACAGGTGGAGTGGCTCTGCTGGTTTCTGGTCGTACAGGTGGAGTGGCTCCCCTGGTTTCTACTCATACAGGTGGAGTGGCTCCCCTGGTTTCTACTCATACAGGTGGAGTGGCTCTGCTGGTTTCTGCTCGTACATGTGGAGTGGCTCCCCTGATTTCTAGTCATACAGGTGGAGTGGCTCCCCTGATTTCTAGTCATACAGGTGGAGTGGCTCTGCTGGTTTCTAGTCGTACAGGTGGAGTGGCTCCCCTGGTTTCTAGTCGTACAGGTGGAGTGGCTCCGCTGGTTTCTGGTCGTACAGGTGGAGTGGCTCCCCTGGTTTCTAGTCGTACAGGTGGAGTGGCTCCCCTGGTTTCTAGTCGTACAGGTGGAGTGGCTCCCTGGTTTCTAGTCGTACAGGTGGAGTGGCTCCCCTGGTTTCTAGTCGTACAGGTGGAGTGGCTCCCCTGGTTTCTAGTCGTACAGGTGGAGTGGCTCCCTGGTTTCTAGTCGTACAGGTGGAGTGGCTCTGCTGGTTTCTGGTCGTACAGGTGGAGTGGCTCCCCTGGTTTCTAGTCATACAGGTGAAGTGGCTCCCCTGGTTTCGAGTCATACAGGTGAAGTGGCTCCCCTGGTTTCTGCTCGTACAGGTGGAGTGGCTCCTGGTTTCTAGTCATACAGGTGGAGTGGCTCCCCTGGTTTCTGGTCATACAGGTGAAGTGGCTCTGCTGGTTTCTGGTCGTACAGGTGGAGTGGCTCTGCTGGTTTCTGAGTCATACAGGTGAAGTGGCTCCCCTGGTTTCTAGTCGTACAGGTGGAGTGGTCCCCCTGGTTTCTAGTCGTACAGGTGGAGTGGTCCCCCTGGATTCTAGTCGTACAGGTGGAACGGTCCCCCTGGTTTCTGGTCGTATAGGTGAAGTGGCTCCCCTGGTTTCTAGTCATACAGGTGGAGTGGCTCCCCTGATTTCTAGTCATACAGGTGGAGTGGCTCTGCTGGTTTCTAGTCGTACAGGTGGAGTGGCTCCCCTGGTTTCTAGTCGTACAGGTGGAGTGGCTCCGCTGGTTTCTGGTCGTACAGGTGGAGTGGCTCCCCTGGTTTCTAGTCGTACAGGTGGAGTGGCTCCCCTGGTTTCTAGTCGTACAGGTGGAGTGGCTCTCCTGGTTTCTAGTCGTACAGGTGGAGTGGCTCCCCTGGTTTCTAGTCGTTACAGGTGGAGTGGCTCCCCTGGTTTCTAGTCGTACAGGTGGAGTGGCTCCCCTGGTTTCTAGTCGTACAGGTGGAGTGGCTCCGCTGGTTTCTGGTCGTACAGGTGGAGTGGCTCCCCTGGTTTCTAGTCATACAGGTGAAGTGGCTCCCCTGGTTTCGAGTCATACAGGTGAAGTGGCTCCCCTGGTTTCTGCTCGTACAGGTGGAGTGGCTCCCCTGGTTTCTAGTCATACAGGTGGAGTGGCTCCCCTGGTTTCGAGTCATACAGGTGAAGTGGCTCTGCTGGTTTCTGGTCGTACAGGTGGAGTGGCTCTGCTGGTTTCGAGTCATACAGGTGAAGTGGCTCCCCTGGTTTCTAGTCGTACAGGTGGAGTGGTCCCCCTGGTTTCTAGTCGTACAGGTGGAGTGGTCCCCCTGGATTCTAGTCGTACAGGTGGAACGGTCCCCCTGGTTTCTGGTCGTATAGGTGAAGTGGCTCCCCTGGTTTCTGGTCGTACAGGTGGAGTGGCTCCCCTGGTTTCTGGTCGTACAGGTGGAGTGGCTCCGCTGGTTTCTGGTCGTACAGGTGGAGTGGCTCCCCTGGTTTCTAGTCGTACAGGTGAAGTGGCTCCCCTGGATTCTAGTCGTACAGGTGAAGTGGCTCCCCTGGTTTCTAGTCGTACAGGTGGAACGGTCCCCCTGGTTTCTGGTCGTATAGGTGAAGTGGCTCCCCTGGTTTCGAGTCGTACAGGTGGAGTGGCTCCCCTGGTTTCTGGTCGTACAGGTGGAGTGGCTCCGCTGGTTTCTGGTCGTACAGGTGAAGTGGCTCCGCTGGTTTCTGGTCGTACAGGTGGAGTGGCTCCGCTGGTTTCTGGTCGTACAGGTGGAGTGGCTCCGCTGGTTTCAAGTCGTACAGGTGGAGTGGCTCCGCTGGTTTCTGGTCGTACAGGTGGAGTGGCTCCCCTGGTTTCGAGTCATACAGGTGAAGTGGCTCCCCTGGTTTCTGGAGTACAGGTGGAGTGGCTCCGCTGGTTTCTGGTCGTACAGGTGGAGTGGCTCCCTGGTTTCTGGTCGTACAGGTGGAGTGGCTCCCCTGGTTTCTGGTCGTACAGGTGGAGTGGCTCTGCTGGTTTCTGGTCATACAGGTGGAGTGGCTCTGCTGGTTTCTGAGTCGTGCTGTTGTGGAGTAACCCAGGTCAGTCTGATGTTTTGTGTTGTGATGATCTGATCAGCTCGGTTTTTGTGGATTGTTTCCTCCTGTGTTTTTTTGAATTCAAGCATCTCATTACAGTTTGAATATTTTTATTTCCCACATTTGAACAAACATTTCCAGTAAAGTATCGGCTGTGTTTCTTCCTCTGTTACAGATCAACAGACAGTTTAATGTTTGTGTTGTCAGGTCTGAGTGGAAACTCTGCTCTTATCTTTATGATCCATCTCCTAATCCTTCCTCTCTGTGTGGGGGGGTGTACTGTGCATACCTCAGTGTTGGATTCATGGCTGTGGCTGTCTTACATGGAGTCTCATGTCCTGGTATGAGAGCCTGTTTCGGGTCAGAACACTGAACCCTTCACACACAGCAGTTTACAGGCTGCTGGTTTGTGCGTGCAAAATAATTTCAGTGTGCCCCCGGAAGTTGTTGCTGTTGAACCGCCTGTTAACCTATTTGATCATATTTTACGAGCAGCAGGACAGAGGGAAGGAGTATGGTGCTGCAGGTAGCACACAAGTAGCACGGAGGTAGCACGCAGGAAGCACTCAAATGGCACGCAGGTAGCACTTAAGTAGCACTTAAGTAGCATGCAGGTAGCACACAGGTAGCACGCAAGTAGCATGCAAATAGCACGCAGGTAGCACGCAAGTAGTACGCAAGTAGCATGCAAATAGGATGCAGGTAGCACGCAAGTAGCATGCAAATAGCATGCAGGTAGCACGCAAGTAGCATGCAAGTAGCACGCAAATAGCACGCAGGTAGCAGCGCAAGTAGCATGCAAGTAGCATGCAGGTAGCACGCAAGTAGCATGCAAATAGGATGCAAGTAGTACGCAAGTAGCATGCAAATAGGATGCAGGTAGCACGCAAGTAGTACGCAAGTAGCATGCAAATAGGATGCAGGTAGCACGCAGGAAGCACGCAAGTAGCACGCAAGTAGCACGCAAGTAGCACGCAGGAAGCACGCAAGTAGCACGCAGGTAGCAGGCAGGAAGCACGCAAGTAGCACGCAAGTAGCACGCAAGTAGCACGCAGGAAGCACGCAAGTAGCACGCAAGTAGCACGCAAGTAAGCACACAAGTGCAGTGTTGGGAAGGTTACTCTAGAAATGTAATAGGTTACCTGAAGTAATAAGTTATCCTATTATCCACAGCTTGAGAGGCAGTTTAGCGGGCAGATGGGCGGCACTGCAAATTCAAACAGGAGGACCAATCAGAAGCTGTAATCAGCGTGTAGCCCCGCCCTAAAGCCTCCCCTGCTTCCTGGTCTCTGTTCCTCTAAATGGGACCATAATTTACTAAATGAACATCATGCTGTGTTGAAGAAGACTTGAAACTAGCGACTGAGACCATAAACTCATCAGGAAAGTGTTTACTGGGGTAATTATTCAGCTGAGGAGGAGAAACATTTTCTTACCAAGCGGGAAGTTACGACTTGTGTAATCTGGTCAGACTGCTGGTGGGAATGTGAACTCCTACACGTCACATAAACAAAGGCGTTGATCAATGATTTATCTCATTGGTTCCCTGATGACTATTTAATGGACTGAAAATGATAAACATGGAAAAGATAATGAGATTTGGTGACATCACCAGACAAAAAAGTGGGAAACTTCTGATCCAGAAGAATAAATATTCGTCTAGTGACTCTGTGAATGACTCTTTAATTTATCTGGAGTTGTCAGAAGGTGTCTGAAGATGGGTTTGTTCTCTTTTGATTGAGCTAAGCTAGCAGTTTCCACCCTGCTTCCAGCCTTTGTGCTAAGCTAGGTTAACCGTGTCCTAGACATACCTCTGTTTGGACACGTGAAGATGAAACTGCGAAGAAGATTTACTAAATCAAATATTGCTCAAAAATAAACAGTTGCTCGTTAACTAACAAGCTAACGTTTTAGTGAAATAACGCTGTTAGCTAGCAAAATGCTGGCTGAAGATAACACATTGTTGTCTGTGCTAGCTGTTTGTTGCTACACTGACAAGCAATTTCCCCTGCCTCCTGTCTTTATGCTAAGCTAGGCTAATCAGCCTGAAAATACATCTTTCTGTACAGCACTTTGTGGCCACTTTGGATGTTTAAAGTGCTCTATAAAATAATTTGATTGATAAATAATAATTAATCTAATCTTCAGTCTTGAAATGGTGCGCTGTCCCTTTAACAACAACAGACAGAGTTAAAAACATTTCAAGCTTCACTAAACTAAATTCACTCCCAGAATGCACTGCTGGTGTGTCTCAGTGAGCGTAGCGAGGACACAGCGGCGAGTCCTCTGCACAGTTAAGAGCTGACAGCAGAGAGGGATGATGGGAGACGGCGGGGGTCATGGCTCCTCTCCCACACTTCCATTTAAGGCCAGGTTTCCCCGACTCTCCTCCTCTCGGACTTTGTTTTACTTCACACTGCAGATTAAAACTCTGAAACTCTGCAGGGAAGCAGCTCCTTTAGAGAACACGGTGTTTCACTCAGAAACCAAAGGAAGTCCTGAACTGACGGGAAATATCAGACCGATAAAGTCCAGTTTTCTTGACTGGTGTTTCAGTGGTGGACTAAAGTCACTAAGTTCCTTCACTCAAGTACAAGTTAGAGCTTATTTGTACTTTTCTTTCACTCTCTCCTTCTGCTCCATCTCAGAGGGACATTTGGTACTTTTGACTTCACTACATTTATCTGACCGATTTTATAAAATATGATGTTTGGTTATAAATGAAACTCCAGTTTGTAAAGTGCAGCTGGCACATTAGTTGATTATTTATTTTGATGGTCATTTCTGAATTCTGTTTGTCACAGAACCACACTGACAGAACTTTTTACTTTAGATCCCCAAGTATTTTTAAAAGCAGCTACTTTTTGAATAGAAATTCAAGCCTTTTGCTGTAGTAATATTTAGTAAAGGTGTCTGTACTTTCACTGCAGTGCAGGACAGGTTGTTCTCTAACACTGGTTCCGCCTCTCCACATTCTGTTACTTTAGTTTCCAGCACGAGTGATTTAAAAGCTCTGATAATAATAGAATATAAAACAGCAGGTGGGTCCGTGAGCAGGTGACGAGCTTCAGCCTCGGCTGTTTGGATGCTGAAGATCATTAAAGGAACATTACTCAGATGTAAAGCTGCGCCCGAGCATTTCTTCCGATCACATGACATAAGACGCAGTAACGTTACTGACTCTCTCTTTTTCTCTTCCTCTGACTTCTTCTTCTGTCTCTTCTCAGCCTGTGAGGATACAGACTCAGCTTCTCCCTCTGAGCTCACTTTGTATATTATATGCTTGTGATAAACGACCTGACGGGACTCCAGCGTTACGTTGATGACTTTTACACTACGACACAACGTTTGACACTCTCTGTTATCAGTTTGATGTGTTTGATGTCGGCTTTGAAAATATTGGTCTTCAGTAAAAGTGTTTAAGAATTGAACAGTAGACGTGTTTACAGGCTGTTTGCAGCTCTGACAGACACCAAACTCTTAAATTCTGACTATAATCTGAAGGTTCGAACATCATTCACAGCCCGAATTACGGAACATTTTATTCCCTAAAACAGGTGGAAAACAGATCCTTTGATGCCTGTTGGCAGAGTAATAAAAAGAGATGTAAAAACATTTGAGTTTAACGTGTCAGCAAAATAAAACAAAAAGTTAGAACCTGACTTAATCCAGAGTTCAGATTTCACTTCAGAAATAGATGCAAATTAGCTCATATTTCATTAGATGCTGGCTCATTTGCATATTTAAACCTGTAATTCAAACAAACCTTGTCTTAATGTGGGTAACTAAGGAGGAAGGTTTGGCAGCGTCTCTCTCTGTGTGTTCGTCCGTTTGCAGGAGCAAAAACAAAGAGCTCTCTGATGTTAGAACTGAGGGGCCACTGGGGGCCTTCGGCTTGTTCTCGCCTCGGGGCCTCGAGCAGCTTCATGTGGCCCTTTGAGAACAAGAAGAGAAAGTCTGTCAGCTCGTCTCCTGGTTTGCAGATTGAAGAGTGAATGTTTAGGAACGTTTACGCCGTGATGTTGTTGTTTCCTGTGAGGTCAGAGGTCACGCGGCCGACGACAGACGGACGTTTGTTTTACTTCCTGAAACCTGACGAGACGTTTGAGTTTCTGTAAATCTGAAGCATCTGAGAGCACGAACAGAGCAGGCGTCAAAGCTTCGCCACTTTACTGTCGATCGTGTTTGTGTTTCTAACCATCAGCTGGAAAACTGTGACCTCATGTGACCTCAGTGTGACATCATCAGCTCATTGAGAAACACAAACATCTGGGTTCTTGCAGGAAAACGTGCTGCTGCAGCAGAACTTTAAAGAACCGGGACGTTTTAAAGGACGGAGCCTTCGGATCGGACCGTGTGTGTCTCAAGCTGTGGCTCGTGACCCTGCATGGGTCACAAACCCTTTGTTTCTGGGTCCGTCCTGACGTGCGGCGGTTCGCTGGGATGAGACCGTCGGTCTGTGCGTTTAACAAACAACAGAACTACAGAAAGTTCCTCTGTCTCTTTTAGGGAGACCAGACTCAGACGCTTTCCTTTGTGTTTTTATCCGTTTACTTTATTTTAATTTTACCAGAAAGTCCTATTGAGATCAAAAAGATCTCCGACTCAGCAAAGTGGACTCCAGAGATGGAAATTAAAAGAATCGGGTTGTTTTTGTTTCCACATGAATCACATTCTCGCGGCTTTGGGTCGGCTCGACGTCCAACACGATGGACGTTTGGTCATGTGGCTTTTATCCAAAGACCGGAGCAACATGACTCAGTCGACCTGATGTCAGAGGAAGTGTTTCAGGAGCTTCTTGGAGTCAGAGGGACGCCCTGCTCTGATGGCGTGCGGTAGCTCGTTCCACTGTCGTGGCGTCACAGATGAGAACAGGGACTGAGGTGGCTTTGTGTGAAGGGCTGGCAGAGCCAGGCGGCGTTCGCTGGAGGAGCGCAGGCTTGGATCATGGAGGTTAGGTAGATGGTGCAGACCCAGATCAGAAACCAGACTGCTGACTTTTCTTATGGGCTGAGAGAGCAGCGACGTGAGAAGGACGGCTGCTCATGAAGTTTCTCTCCACCCTGGTTGGTGGAGGAGGAGCCAGTCTGCGGTTTGATGTTATGGCTGGAACGACTGGGGAACCTCTCCCTGCGTACTCCCGCTCCGTTCATCCGCCACACTGAGCGCCGTCCGAAACCCACGAGGGCGGACTGGTAGTTGGTTGCTGAGAGAGCGCCGATGCTGCTCGTTGAAGGCGTGTAAAGCCGAGTTCATACCACATGATTTTTAGCCCAATTTGCCGCTCGGCGAGCGTCAGGCTGTGATTGGAGTAAATCAGCGGTTGATCGACAGTCGCCAGTCGTTATGTGTGAACGACTCAACAAGGCATCACAACGGCTCCCCGACACATTTCTGACACGTCGTCGACGTCTGCCAGATATCCGGCACGCCGAATATCTGGAGGAGTCGGCCGACTCGCCGTCCACATCCAGCCAATGAGAGCCCTTCTTCCTCCCCTCCAGCTCTCTGTAGCTCAGACAGTCTCTGCTACCTGCTGATCCGTTCTTTGTCTTTATAATTTCTGCTTTTATAATAACAAACAGCTGTTTCGTCTGTAGGTTCGTGTCATTTCCTGTTTTCACCTGTGTTTTCTTGACCACACGTGGTTTGGAGACCAGCGTCAGGTGACTCAGTCGCTGTCAGCTCGTGTAGTGTTTGTGACCTTCGTCACCGATCAGTCACGTGGTGTGAACGCCGCGACGACGTCAAGACTCCCGTCACAAGACGGCGAGTTGTGTGAACGGCTGACACTGACGGTCCTGCAGTCTGCAGAGCCTTAACCTGACGGTGGACCTTTGTTTCAGAGTGAGTTCTGAGTGACGTCTCCGGTTAACATTTTAGACGCTAACATTTCATATGACCGTTCACAGGTCAACAACATTGTGTTCACTAAAAAACACAACTGTTGTTTTTATTGAATCGTCTCATCTGAAAATCTTCCAAACTAACCAGCCGACAGAAACGGACAGAATAACGGAACCTGGCCGACAAACGGGGCTCAGTACCAACAAAGTTAGTCTTTAAACATTTGTACTGTTTTAAATTCTGCAGACTAGACAACATGTTTGATTTATTTTGATAAAGCTTTTTTCTTTTCTTTTACAATGATCCTGGATTTAAACTGCGCGGGTCAGAGAGCTCGATGGGGCTGCGAGGGCGACACTCCGTGCTGGAGAGGAAGGCGGGGTCTAGTTTCAGGAGGCCCCATGAGTTCAGTCTCTTTCCTCTCCTCCCTCCTTCTCTTCCAGACACGATGTACAAAAATCCACATTAAAACAAAACACAAACACAGAAAAACAAACACATTCTTTCTGATGATTCATCAGTGGATATAAATGTCAGGGGTCAGAGGTCGGGGGTCAGGTCGGGGTCAGGGGTCAGGTTTGTGGTCAGGGTTCAGGTTTGGGGTCCGGGGTCCCTGAATGCCTTATCTTTCTGACGGGTCCCCACAAAGACAGTGAGACGAGGCTGTGTGTGTGAGCCCATCAATCCTTCACTACAGCAGCTTTATTTAATACGCTGCTCTCATATTCTGCTATTCTTATCTCCCGCCACCAAGATGCATGATGGGAGCCTGTAACACTGTGTAAATATGAAGTAAGAGCTGGATCAGCCTGTTTCCAGACCCTCAGCTGCTGCAGGAACAATCCACCAATCACGTCGCCTTGTCGGCCGGTTCAGGAATTAAGGAGGATTAAATCTTCTTCCTGTGGCGGCTCCAGAGAAACGGCGTTACTGAGATATAAACTACACAAGCTGCTTCTGCTGACGGTCGGCCACCGTCACAGACTTCAGATACGAAGGTTTCTCTCTGAAACACCGAATCTACAAATGAGACGTTTGTTTAAGTCATTAATTAACTGAAAATGTGATTTAAAAGATAAAAGACATGAAATCATGTGACCACCAGAGTCAGAGGCTGAAGAGACGGCAGCTACTGCTACTCTGCTAAGCTAAGCTAGTTAGCATGTAGCAGAACCAGTTCATCTGTTTTTTTAAATCTTAAATCATGATTTCAGATTTCGCTTCTGCAATTTATTTTTGAGCAGCAGACAGGAAACAGTGCGTAAATGATTAGCAGCAAGCGGATGGTGGTTCTGACCAGACTCTGACTTTACGATACACGACAACGAGGATATCGCGACACAGCGATAATCGATATATCGCTGCACAATGCTAAAATGCTACATCAGAAGTTTTTTCTATTTATTTGCTGCAAATCCAAATTGTTAGAAAGCAGCACACATTTTTTCAGTCTGTAAATTAAAACCACATTTTCTGTATAAAAGGCACTTAAAAATGCTAATTCACTGAATTTACTGAGTTTTTGCTACAAATACAAATCGCTGTGTACGAATTGGTCTGATCTGAACGTCACACTACTGATCGCTGTATTTTTAGGCCAGTGGGAATTTTGGGTTTGAGTTTTGACCCTTTGGGGTTGCTGTAGCTGGTCTGTGTGGAGCAGATTAAGCCAGTAAAGTTAGCAGCTGTTTTTATTTCACAGAGGTCAGGAAACATGTGGACTTTACACAGTTTGTCACTCAGGATGTTCAGCATGTGAAGCAAAATGTGTAGTTTATCTGAAGACTGTATTATCATGATCGCGATGCTAATGTCCCATAGCACGTCAGTGGAGATTCTCTTTATACATTAGCATTGAGCTAACCGTCAAAGCACTATTTTTTTATTTTATGTATCGATATGATGGTCTGGAATATCACAGCCGTAGTTCTGAAGGAGCAGGAAGTTTCCAGCTTTTATGCTAAGCTAAGCTAACCACTGCCTCTGGCTCTGTACTGAAGACTCAGACAGCGATGGCTGCCCGTCACAGTTTATTAGAATGCACTTTATATTTCCCAGCCTTTATGCTAAGCTAAGCTAACCAGCGGTGGTATCAGTCTGACGCTGAGAGAGAGACAGGTTCAGAGGTGTAACGGGACAGAAGTGGACCCGGGCTGATCGATTCCCTGAAGTCTCTCTGGGGCTGAAATAACTTTCTGCTGGATCTTCATCTGTAACGGCTCACAGATTCTTCTTCTGCCGCCGTCAGAATAAACATGAACCTCCAGGAACTATTTCCTGCGTCCTATTTTTAGAATTTCCATATTTGGTCATCAGAGACACTCACATTCTTCTTCTTCTCCTTTTTTAACCATGAAGAAGCCGCCGAGCGTCCCGGGAGGGTCGGAAACTCAGACTCTTCCCATAAAAAGCTCCTTTATGAAGCAAAGAGACACGCAGAGGTTTTATTTTCTACACGGGTGCAAATATAAATATAAATACACACATCTGGTGAACATTAAGAACCTGGACCTGTTTGATTTCAGTGTTTCTCTCCTGATGAGTGTGAAAAACTTCTCAAACAGAATAATCACCTCCTGGTCCCTTTAGTTGTTCCCCAGCTTTCGTCACATGGTCTTCCTCTGTTTGTCTTCTGCAGATGTTTAAATTTAAGGATCTTAAAAGTCTTTTCTTTGGAAACAGCAAAAGTGTCACCGTGAGTTTTATTTTTAGCTGCTCTGGAGCTTTTGATCGTGTCACATGGTCTTCATCAGCACGTCATTGAGAATATTTAAGTTTTCTAGCAGCCTTTTCCTGTGTGGGTATTAACCCTTTCAAAGCAGCTGGTGAGATAAAAGTTTCTTAATCTTGTATTTTAAATCTTAAAAAAAAACAGTCTCCACACATCCTGAGAACGATTCGTTAGATTTCTCCAAAAGCAGAACTTCAGAGCGAGTTCAGCGTCTTAAAGAGCAGCTTGACCTGTAAATGTTCTGCTCTCAGAAACTTTCACCACGACGTTTGTTTCCTGTGTTTAAGTTGCTGCAGGTGAACACAGTAAAAGACAATATATTTTTTGGTTTACAGGTTTCCTGAAATTGTATGTTTAAATATGCAAATGAGGGAATGAAAAAGGTTTATCAACAAAAATCAGGACTCTGGATTAAATCAGGTTTTAACTTGTTTTATTTTGTAAAATTCATTAAGACTCAAATGTTTTTACAGAGATTCTCTTTTTATTAATACTGTCAGCAGACACAAGTAAATCTGTTCTCTCCATGTTTTAGTGACCAAATGTTCTGAACAGACCCGTCTGTAGAAGCCTTCAGAATAAAGTCAGGAACAAACCTGCAGAGTTTGGTGTCTGTCAGAGCTGCTGAGGACGAGATTTCAGCCCCTTTTATTTAAAATCAGTGTTTACTGAGTTTACAATGAACCATCAGATCCTAAACAGCAACAACACAGAACAACTCACACACATCAAACTGATAACTGAGTAACAGCATGTCTGAAATAACGCGGTCAGAAATCAGATTCCAGCTCAGCATAACATCAAACCACAGCATCGGAGCTTTCTACAGACGCTCAGAGACAAACTGCAGCAAAGCAGTGAGCAGATAATAACACCATGTTTCACCGCTGCGTCTCGCCTTTACATGCAGAAGTTCAGTCGTTATTTTAACGCAGTCCGTGAAGTCACAACGTTCACCACTAGTTTTATTTTGAAATTCTAAGCAGACTTTGCATATTTATTCTTGCTGACGTGACCGCAGAGCCTAAATGGTGCTCAGGGTGCGAAAAAGCGACGCAGAAGGGTCTGACCAAGCGTCCAGATGAGAGTCCTGGGGTGAGACCAGGTTCTGATGGATCTGTACGGCTGCTGCGGGTGAAGGTGGAGCTGCTGGGATCATGTAGTAATCTAAGTGTAAGTTTGAAGCTGTTAAAGGTCGTGTGATGGTTCTTTTTCTTTGCTTGTCGATTCTGAGCTGCTTTAAAATAGTTTTTATCCTCTAAAAACTTAAAACTCAGGTAACAGGAGCGAGATGACGACACGCCTGTCAGCTGACTGGGTGAAAACATGAACAGAAACGTTTTGCTGTCGCCGGTTTGGGAATTTGGGAGAAAAATCTGACAAATGAAAACATTTCACATCATCTGCAAAAGGAAGAACGACGAGACGCAAAGTCCAGCATGGCGGCGTGTCGGTAACCTCTGACGTCTGTTGTGTTTGTTTCCATCAGGTGAAGCCAGAATAAAGAAACCGACCGCCAAGACTCCGCCCAAACAAGGTGACACGCCCGCGTTCCCGTCTGCTGATCGATTTCAAAGTCCAGTCATCACGAGAGATTATTGATTATGGATGTGTGTGCGCAGCTCTGCCTCCTCAGATCCTGCAGTTCCCGGAGGACATGAAGATCCTGGCGGGGGAGAAGGTGGAGATCGTCTGCAAGTTCTCTGGAGCTCCGCCCATCAGCTGCACCTGGCTGAAGTTCAGGAAACCAGTGAGACACACACAGTATTGGTTATTGATCAGGAGGAACTGTAATAACTGGCCATCATCAGGTCAACGTGTTAATGTGGTGACACAGATTTAATGTTTCTCTCCATCAGCACTCAGACGCCTCCTTAGTGATTACATGAGGATAAATGTTTAATAAGTGAGCACATGAAGGACGATGATGAGCGTGTGATGAATGAAGAGGCTGAATGAGACCAAAGTTCCTGGCAGCAGTTTGGTGACGTTAGATAGAAAAAATAAAACAACATAAATGCAAATATTCAAACATTCACTAGAGTCAGAGATGAAGTAAAATAATAACGGCGTGCAAACAGCAGGTGATTAGAGTAATATGTAAAAATCCCAGTTTAAAACAGCAACAAGGTGTCAAAATACATAATTCAGTAAAAAAGAATAAAGCTACTTTAGTCCAGTTCAGTGTCTGAAAGCCTCGTAGGAGCCGGCGAATAACAGTCTGATCCATAGACGGGATTAAAGAGGTGGGCAGAGCCGCCGGGACGTGGACTTTGAAGCATTTTGGCCGTCGCCATCTTGGTTTTTTGGAACCAGACGTGACCATTTTTTTGACAAGAGGGTGGAGTTAACAAGCTTAGTTAGCGAGGAGAATCTGTAATTAAGATTAAGAGTGGTATTAGCTGGGATGCTAAGTTTGGCTAGCAAACAGGCTTAAAACAAAATGTTCTTAAAAAATGACCAGCGGCCCCTAACAGAGAGCCTAAGCCCCGCCCCTTACGGTGGACCACCATGGGACCTTAGTTTAGAAAAATATTGTACGGTGAGGCGAGGGACAACAAATATTTTTATCTGTTTGGACTGTGCTCTGAATTACACACATGATGTTTGTCAATTTAAAAGATTTAATTTTAAAACATTAAAGTCAATAAAGTCGCAATTTGTTGTAAAACTGTTGAAGTTTCAGACTGAAAATACAGAATTACAAAGACCACAAACCCAAAAATCGTGTATGTCAGGTAACGTTTTCTGTCAGTGACTGAAGCTAACGTCACTGAAGCTAACGTCACTGAAGCTAACGTTACTGAAGCTAATGTTACTGAGGCTAATGTTACTGAGGCTAATGTTACAGAGGCTAATGTCACTGAAGCTAACGTCACTGAAGCTAATGTTACTGAGGCTAATGTCACTGAAGCTAACGTCACTGAAGCTAACGTCACTGAAGCTAACGTCACTGAAGCTAACGTCACTGAGGCTAATGTCACTGAAGCTAATGTTACTGAGGCTAATGTTACTGAAGCTAATGTTACTGAAGCTAACGTCACTAAAGCTAACATTATTGAACCTAATGTTACTGGAGCTAATGTTACTGAAGCTAATGCTACTGAAGCTAACATCACTAAAGCAAATGTTACTGAAGCTAACGTCACTGAAGCTAACGTCACTGAAGCTAATGTTACTGAAGCTAACGTCACTGAAGCTAACATCACTGAAGCTAACGTGACTGAAGCTAACGTCACTGAAGCTAATGTTACTGAAGCTAACGTCACTGAAGCTAGTGTTACTGAAGCTAACATCACTGAAGCTAACGTCACTGAAACTAATGTTACTGAAGCTAATACTGAAGCTAATGTTACTGGAGCTAACGTTACTGATGCTAACGCTACTGAAGCTAACGGTACTGAAGCTAACATCAAAAAACTTACACGAGAGGATGATGTAATAAGGACAAGAGTCGTTGGATTAAACTCATCAGGTGAGATATATTTCTGCGTGGAACATATAGCTAATTTATCTAGCTAGTAGCAAGAAAGCAACGAACGTTAGCTTAACATTACGCTAACATGTTGCCGACTTATACTGTGTGAGACGAGAGATGTGGTTCATTGAACGTGTTTCACACAAATCATATAACTTTACTGTTTTACGACAAACTGCAACTTTCTTGACTTGCAAATTATATTTTAAATTGACAAACATCATGTGTGGAACTCTGGGCTCAGTTCTAACGGGATAAAAAGATTAAAAAAAAAGTTCTCTCTCGCTGTTGACTACCGTACACATTTTTTCTGAAAAAAGGTCCCATGGGCCTGAAGCAGAAGCGAGTGACTTAAGCTCTCTATAAGCTTTTTCAGCGGCGCTGGTTAAATATACACAGAGCAGCTGATACGAGTCGCCTCTATCCTGATTGACAGGTCCCGACTTGTCAATCAGCTTGCAGCCCCGCCCTAAAGCCTCCCCTGCGTCCTGGTCTCTGTTCCTCTAAATGGGACCATAATTTACTAAATGAACATCATGCTGTGTTGAAGAAGACTTGAAACTAGCGACTGAGACCATAAACTCATCAGGAAAGTGTTTACTGGGGTAATAAATCAGCTGAGAAGTAGAAACATTTTCTCTCTGCAGCCGGTGGAGTCGCCCCCTGCTGGCTGCTGGAGAGGACGCAGGTTTAAGGGGCTTCAGACCTGGAGGGTCCTGCTCGGTCTGATCCCAGCCGTGGTTCAGCCAGCTGTGGAGCGTCCTTGCTGCAGACATAGATGCAGGCTTGTTTGCCTTTGAGCCCGCGCTGAGGGCTGCGCTCCCAGGCGACTCTGTGAGAGCAGTCCGAGCCGATGACATCTGGCGGCCGGGGGGGAGGCAGACGCTGTAAACACTCAGAGCTTAGCCCAAACCCCGGAGATTATCTGCCCATTTAGGGCAGCTGAATGCTCTGTTTGAGAACGCCTAAACATCTGTACATCAGATCAGCTGAGAGAGCTGCTCAGGAAGTAAATCAACCTGTAGGGAACGTCCTGTGTTTAATTATTCTCCAGCTGTCTTCATCCTCGTGTAGCCACAACAATAATAATAATAATATAATAATGATAATCTTTATTTATAAACCAACATTACAAAGTGCTTCACAAGAGTCAAATACAAGTTCTAAAAATAATTGATTTAAAACAATTTCAACCAGTTAAATATGGTAAAACAAAACACATGTGAGAGTTAAGTCATTTCCAAAATAATACTTCAAATAACATCATGTAAAATCAGGAAGGCTCTTTTAACAAGGGATTTAAAAGAGTTCCAACACTTTACTCAGCGAACACAGTGACATCTGGTGGCTTCAAGATGTTAATGTGCAACAAACCTGGATATAAAATATTTCTGCTGACAGTTTATATGTTATTTTTATAATTGAACCTCCTGCTCACACGTACCTGCACTCTCCTCTGCTCGTAGACAGATATAAAACATCAGCACGCTGGAACAAACTCAGACGGTGTGTTTGTGTGTCTGTCTGTCAGATCCAGGAGGGCTCGTCCGACATCTCCATCGTGAGCACCGACAGCAGCAGTAAACTCACCATCTCCAGCGGTCAGCAGGAACACTGCGGCTGTTACACCATCGAGCTGAGGAACGCCGTCGGCCTCCGACAGGCCGCCCTCAACCTCACCATCGTCGGTGAGAAACGTCTGCTTCACTTTACCGTAACGACATGAGAGAGACAGAGAGAATAAGGACGCATATACACGTCTGTTTATGTCTGTAGGCGTTACAGAGAACAGCCACGTTTGCAAATATCTGATTCTATCTGTTCATCTTTCAACACTGAAGAAATGACTCTTTGAGTTTACAGCTTGTATAACTGTGTAAATCTGCTGTCCCCTCAAAATAAATACACACAGAATAAATCACACAGCCATTAATGTCTAAACTGCTGGCAACTAAAGTGAGGACACCCCTAAGTGAAAATGTCCAAATTGGGCCCAAAGTGTTAATATTTTCTTTGGCCACCATTATTTCCAGCTCTGCCTGAACCCTCTTGGACCTGGAGTTCAGCAGAGCTTCACTCCTCCATGACGACATCACGGAGCTGGTGGATGTTAGAGACCTTGTGCTCCTCCACCTTCCGTCTGAGGACGCCCACAGAGGCTCAGTAGGGTTCAGGTCTGGAGACGTGCTCGGCCAGTCCGTCACCTTTTACCTCAGCTTCTTTAGCGAGGCAGCGGCCGTCTTGGAGGTGTGTTTGGGGTCGTTATCATGTTGGAATGCTGCCCTGTGGCCCGGTCTCTGAAGGGAGGGGGTCACGCTCTGCTTCAGTCTGTCACAGTACATGTTGGCCTTCATGGTTCCCTCAGTGAACTGTAGCTCCTCAGTGGAGGAGACTCCCACCACCATGCTGGACTGTAGGCAGGACACACTTTGTTGCCACCACACACACGAACCATCTGAACCAAGTAAGTTTATCTTGGTCTCATCAGACCACAGGACCTGGTTCCAGTAGTCCATGTCCTCAGTCTGCTGGTCTGTTTTCAGCTTCCTTCTGGGACAACAGCCATGCAGACCAGTTTGATGCAGCGTGCGGCATCTGGTCTGACCCTGACAGGCTGCCCCCCCCACCCCTTCCAGCTCTGCAGCAACGCTGGCAGCGCTCAGACGTCTGTTTCCCAAACACAACCTCTGGATATGACACTGAGCACGTGCACTCAGCTTCTTTAGTCGACCGTGGCGAGGCCTGTTCTGAGAGGAACCTGTCCTGTTGAGTCGCTGTATGGTCTTGGCCACCGTGCTGTAGCTCAGTTTCAGGGTCTTGGTGGTCTTCTTATGTAGAGCAACCCTTCTTTATTTCAGCTCCTCAGAGTTCTTTGCCATGAGGAGCCATGTTGAACTTCCAGTGAGCAGCATGAGGGAGTGTGACAGCGATAACACCAGGTTTAACACACCTGAGACCCTGTAACACTAATGAGGAGGGAAAATGTCCATATTGGTCCCAATTTGGACATTTTCACTCAGGGGTGTCCTCACTTTAGTTGCCAGCGGTTTAGACATTAATGGCTGTGTGATGTGTTATTTTGAGGGGACAGCAGATTTACACTGTTACACAAGCTGTACACTCACTACTTTACACTGGAGCAAAGGGTCATTTCTTCAGTGTTGTCACATGAAAATATAGAATCAGATATTTACAGAGATGTGAAGGGTGAACTCACTGTTTGTAATATTAATGAAGAAAGACAGCAGCTGGTCATCAGTTGCTCCTGCAGTTAAATGATGAACAAAACTAATTTTCGATCTGAAAATGTCTGTTTTGGTGACGTAAATATTTTTGCTGCTTACTTTGGTACCATTTAAGGTTTTTGACTTGAACTACTTGGATTTACAGAAGAACTACAAACATGGAGGAGTTCTAAAGCTCCTGACCGGTGGTGTACATCAGGTGAAACAGGATTATAACACTCTGACAGCGACGATGTGTCAGACGACCGAGTTCAGACTCACAGCTGCAGTTTGAAGCCTTTTATGGCAACGCTCTCTGTTTGAGTGTGTGTGAAGCTATGAACTGTATAAACACACACACATGTTGTTTGTCTCCTCGGTGTTCATGACGTCAGTGTGATGTCAGGTGACGTCATCATCACGTCCATCTGATCAGATCCGTCCGCGTTCTTCTTCCATCTTTAATCAGCTTCCTCCAGTCAGCTGAGACGAGCTTGTGCGTTTGTTCTCGCCTCAGGACATTCGGTGCTGCCGTCGCACCAGACTTCATTGTAGAAATGCCTGATTTTAGCCTGATGTTAGTAGGAAAGCTTGGTTCATTCCTAAAAACATCAGCAGCTGTTGGACGGATTGTGATGAAACGTACCTTTGTGTTCCCCTCAGGGTTTAACTGAACAGACACATGCTGTTATTTGGTGTCAGGTCCCTAAACACAAAGTCAACATGTGGTTTATGTCTCCGTCTGAGGGGTGAAACATGGTTTATGTTCTTCTGTCAGCGTCTCTCTGTCGCCTCTTACTTCAGCAGCCATGATGTCAGGTTCTTTCCTCTCCAGGACTCTGTGGCTGTAATGACCACTGCAGCCTGTAGGGGTCACTAATGTCCTTTTGTTTACCCGAATGACCCTCCGTCCTCCTCAGATAAACCCGACCCCCCAGCGAGGGTCCCCGCGGCCTCAGATATCCGGCGGGCCAGTCTGACTCTGTCCTGGTACGGGCCGACCTACGACGGAGGCAGCGCCGTGCAGTCCTACAACCTGGAGATCTGGGACTCTGTGGAGCAGCAGTGGAAACACCTGGTG
This sequence comes from Lepomis macrochirus, assembly GCA_024633595.2. Taxonomy (NCBI): domain Eukaryota; kingdom Metazoa; phylum Chordata; class Actinopteri; order Centrarchiformes; family Centrarchidae; genus Lepomis; species Lepomis macrochirus. The sequence continues at coordinate 1,732,365 of JALXJV020000016.1, forward strand.
TCCTGCAACAGCACCTCCTACAACGTACAGGTGAGTTCAGCTGTTAACCAGCAGGTCTCTGAAACTACAGGTGGATGCATCTTAACGGATAGGAAATGTCTTCAGGGTGTCTCCGGTTTAAGGGTTAAATAAAGTTCTTGTCTGTCTGTAGAACCTTCTTCCAGAGCGTCAGTATAAGTTTCGTGTCCGGGCGGAAAACATCTACGGGGTCGGAGAGCCGAGTGCAGAATCTGAACCCGTTACTGTTGGACTGGTGGACGGTGAGTAAAGCCACAATCAGCTCCCTGTATCGGTCCTGATCCTCGTCCGCGGTTCTGTTCCAGGTCAGTTTTGCCGTTCTAGGTTATCGTTTACTGGCTGAGTCGATCACGGCCTCCATGTGAAGCATTCTTGTCTCGCTGACGCATGGACTGGATACTGGACTCAAAGATGGCACCCAGTCTCTTTAGTTTTACAGATACAAAGCCGTCATGCATTCAAATCCATAACAGGAAAAGTAACAGCTGAGCTTGTTTGCTGTTGGAGGTTTCAACTGTTTTATAGACTTATATAATGGAGGTCTAGTGGCATTTTTTGAGGACCACTGGGACAAACTGGAGGGTTGGCACCACATCACTTGAATTAAAACACCCATGGACTGATCATGGAGGCACTCAGAGAGCGTTCAACCCACAATGATGCTGTGCTAAAGTGTAGAATTGTCTGATAATAGAATGAGGTTTGGCGCTCAGTATCTTCCAGAACACGCTCCTGTGCACTCGTACATCCCCCCTGAATCAATCCAGAACTAAACCAGTGCTGAGTCAACTAAACTTAACTAAACTAATCTGCATTAACTGAAACCAACTAACAGCAGAGCTGAAGTAATGTGATTAAACTAAACTGACTAACTGAACTAACTGTTTGGTTCATCTGACAGACAACCAGGACGAGGTCGAGGCAGAGGAGGAAGATGAAGGTACAACACAACACATCTGAGGGCTACGCAACAAGATTAAAAACACAACACGACATACGAGACGACATACAACACGACATACAACATCACATACAACACGACATACAAGACATACGACACGACATACAACATCACATACGACACGACATACAACAAGACATACGACACGACATACAAGACACGACACGACATACGACATCACATACGACAGGACATACAACAAGACATACGACAAGACATCCGAGACGACATACGACACGACATACAACATCACATACGACATGACATACAACAAGACATACGACAAGACATACGACACGACATACGAGACGACATACGAGACGACATACAACACGACATACAACATCACATACAACATCACATACAACACGACATACGACACGACATACAAGACACGACACGACATACGACATCACATACAACACGACATACAAGACATACGACACGACATACAACATTACATACGACAGGACATACAACATGACATACGACACAACATACAAGACATACGAGACGACATACGAGACGACATACGAGACGACATACAACATCACATACAACACGACATACAAGACATACGACACGACATACAAGACACGACACGACATACGACATCACATACGACAGGACATACAACAAGACATACGACACGACATACAAGACATACGACACGACATACAAGACGACATACAACATCACATACGACAGGACATACAAGACACAACACGACATACGACATCACATACGACAGGACATACAACATGACATACGACACAACATACAAGACATACGACACGACATACAACATCACATACGACACGACATACAACAAGACATACGACACGACATACAAGACATACGACATCACATACGACATCACATACGACACGACATACAACAAGACATACGACACGACATACAAGACATACGACACGACATACAACATCACATACGACACGACATACAACAAGACATACGACACGACATACAAGACATACGACACGACATACAACATGACATACGACAAGACATACAACACGACATACGACATCACATATGACAGGACATACAACAAGACACGACGTACAAGACATACGACACGACATACAACACGACATGCGACATCACATACGACAGGACATACAACAAGACACGACGTACAAGACATACGACACGACATACAACATGACATACAAGACATACGACAAGACATACAACAAGACATACGACATCACATATGACAGGACATACAACAAGACACGACATACAAGACATACGACACGACATACAACAAGACATACGACACGACATACAACACGACATGCGACATCACATACGACAGGACATACAACAAGACACGACGTACAAGACATACGACACGACATACAACATGACATACAAGACATACGACAAGACATACAACAAGACATACGACACGATATACGACACGACATACAACATGACAAACAAAACATACGACACAACATAGAAGACATACGACACGACGTACAAGACATATGACGCGACATACAACACGACATACAAGAAATACGACATCACATACGACATCACATACGACACGACATACAAGACATACGACACGACATACAAGACATATGACACGACATACAAGTCATACAACACGACATACAAGACATACGACGCGACATACAAGACATACGACGCGACATACAACAAGACATACGACACGACATACAAGACATATGAAACGACATAAAACAAGACATACGACAAGACATAGGACACAACATACGATGCAAAATACGACACGACATATGACACAGCACAATATACAACATGACAGGACATGACATACCACACAACGTTCATGACATAAGAAATCATGACGTGGTAACCCCCCCCCCCACCGTGACCTCTGACCTCTGTGTTATTCTGCCTCAGACTCGGAGAAGGAGCCCGACTACAGAGACGTGACCATCAGAACAGACACGAAGGTGAAGGAGCTCTACGACGTGGAGGAGAGGCTGGGAACGTAAGGCTCTGCCCACTCACACTACACCCACAATGCACCTCTGATTTTGTCTAAAACTAAAACTGCATCCGTGTGACAGGGGCAAGTTCGGCCAGGTCTTTAAACTGGTGGAGAAGGCGACGAAGAAGGTCTGGGCGGGGAAGTTCATCAAGGCGTACTCGGCGAAGGAGAAGGAGAACGTTCGGCAGGAGATCAGCATCATGAACAGCCTCCATCACCCCAAACTGGTCCAGTGCATCGACGCCTTCGAGGGCAAGTCTGACATCGTCATGGTCCTCGAGATGTGCGTAATGTTAACGACAACCTCTCTAACGCTGTTTATTTTCTCTCTTTTAAACTCTACCAGTTACGTTACCACTCTGTCACAACTGTCTGGACTCACAGCGTCAGAGTGGGTTCACTCAGTCACTTCACGCCGTACGCCGGTGTCGCATCAGCTGGGCCGAGTCGATCCGCTCTGCGAGTCAGCGTGATCAGCTGTGATGTGTAAATCAGTCTTCCTCTCTAAGCAGCTGCTTAGCTTAGCATGAAGACTGGAAACAGGGAGATTTGTTCTGTTCTGACGGCGCCGGGCGAGCTGGGATGATAGAAGCCTGGAACGGAGGGAATCAATCTAAACCCTGAGTGGATGATTTTGAAACTCTATAAAAAGCAACTTTTGATTTACTGTATTCGTGTTTCTTATCGTAGAGGTTAAAACCTGCTGGTTATCTCTGACTTGGATCTGCAAACAGAGACGAGATGTTTTTGTTTCGTAGAAAGTTGGAAACTCATTTTCTGGCCGGCTATGTTAGGAATTTGAGATCAGCTATTTCCTGCCTGCTAATTTTAGAGCGGAAGGCAGTGATGGACGGACGGCAGCGAACACAAACACATAAGAGACGCTCACTTTTTATCCTCTTAAACTACGGTCAGAGGTTTAAGATCAGCCCAGTGTTTGTAGTTCTTCTGTAAATCTAAGTATTCAAGTCCAAAGAAAAACCTTTAACCTCTTAAGATCCCAGCGGCTCGTCTGCAGGCCGTCAGGTCCTGATGGCAGCTCTCGGTATGCCAGCTGCCATGTTAACCTCATCCTCACATGATCCACCGTTTGAAAGCTAAAATCCTCGTGATTCCATTAACCTCCTAACGTGATTCTTTGGGAGGTTAATGGAACCAAAGTCAGCAGCCAAAGTTAAAAACAAAGTTTACGCCACCAAAACAGAGATTTTCAGATCTAAAATTAACAATTAAATGATGAGTTTTGTTCATTATTTCACTGTAGGATCAACAGATGAGCAGCTGCTCCGTCTGCCTTCATTAATATTATATATATTAAATATAAAATAGTGTGAGTGTTAGTCTATGTGTCCCTGTGATGGACTGGCGACCCGTCCAGCTTGTACCCCGCCTTTCACCCGATGTCAGCTGTGATTGGCTCCAGCCACTGGCGACACTGTACGCAGGGTAAGCGGCTGACGATGGATGGATATATAAATTTGTCCAAATGAAGCTTCTCAGGGTGAAACAGGCTGTTCCAAGGTGTTTACTGTAGAAATGTGTTTGCTTTCCTTCAGCTGCTGCAGAATAACCGAAGAAGACAAAGTTTCGTTCAATAAAAATGAGATTTTCTTCAAGTTATTCTTATATTTACATTCAGACTGATCCTGGTGCTGATCCTAAACTTCTGACCAGTAGTGTGTCCCGTGATAATATGATATTTTTATCGTCTTTTATCAGATTGCTGTGTGATCATCTCATTATATCCTGAGATAAACAGGGAGGAACTGCTCAGAGGGAAAGTGTTTGTTTCAGAGAACTGACTCTGATAAACAACTGAGACGAAGGGAAAACAGTAAATATCTGCTACCGAGATAAAAACTGGAAAACCAGCCGCACGGACAGAGAACAGGAAGGCAGCTGTGTACAATCAGGCTCTTATTTTGGTAGGGTTGCCCATCATTCCTCTGTGATAACACAACATCAGACATCACAACACGTGGACAAGAAGACGACCCAGTGACGGGTTTGTTTCTGGTTATTCAGGAGCTCCTGGTTTAATGTGTGTATTTATATTTAGACACCAAGGAAACTCTGCAGATTTTATATTTATACTTTCAGTTCGTTTAAGAAGTTCTGAAGTCACAACAGACCTTTTTTCCTGCTCACCAAAATGGACCCGCACACTCACACCGATAGCAGCGAGCTACCAAAAGTGGTGTCGGTCTTATCGAGCCGCCGGTAGGCGACCCGCTCCACCTCCTGAGCCGCCCCGTTATCAGTCACACCTGTTCTGTTCCTGTGAAGAACCGAATATCTGCTGTGTCCCATCCTGCTGACTTTGTGGATCTTAAATCTTGTCAGTGTGAATATGGATACGAGTCGCCTCTATCCTGATTGACAGGTCGTCATGGTTGAGACCTGTCAATCAGCTTGTAGCCCCGCCCTAAAGCCCCCCCTGCTTCCTGGTCTCTGTTCCTCTAAATGGGACCATAATTTACTAAATGAACATCATGCTGTGTTGAAGAAGACTTGAAACTAGCGACTGAGACCATAAACTCATCAGGAAAGTGTTTACTGGGGTAATTATTCAGCTGAGGAGGAGAAACATTTTCTTTCTGCAGCCGGTGGAGTCGCCCCCTGCTGGCTGCTGGAGAGGACGCAGGTTTAAGGCTCTTCAGACCTGTAGGGTCCTGCTTGGTCCCTCCAGGTCTGGTTTAGATATAAAATCCCTTTATTATTTATTGATATTCTTAAGGTGATAAAACACAGATTTGCTAACTGATGTGACACGAAAGATCAGAGTACATTAGTACACCAGGGTTAAGTACTAGTTCTTCAGATACCTGGGCTCTTGAATCCAGACAGGCAGTCTGAGTCTCTCTGCTGTTCCTGAATAAGATAATCTCTTTTATTTTTATTCAGCTGCAAACAGTTTTGTCCCGTCCAGGTAGTGATGTGCTCCAGGCAGTTAAGAAGCACCGCTGACTCGCTGTCTGAGCCTTTCAGAGGGACGCTGAAGTCTTGCCGTGAATTGTGTTTGGAGCTTTATGTAATATGTGTTGTTGTAGCAACAAGATGTCTTCTTCTGCAGGATCTCAGGCGGCGAGCTGTTCGAGCGGATCATCGACGAGGACTTTGAGCTGACGGAGAGGGAGGTGATCAAATACATGCTGCAGATCATTGATGGAGTCAGCTTCATCCACAAACAGGGCATCGTCCACCTGGACCTCAAACCGGAGAACATCATGTGTGTCAACAAGACCGGCAGCAAGATCAAACTCATCGACTTTGGCCTTGCCAGGCGACTAGGTGACCTCAGAAATACGTCTTAAAGGAGACCTGTTATACTGCATTTCCAGTATTGTAGTTCAAAGTTCCAAAAACATTTTATTTTCTTATACTGACTCTTCATGTAGGCCTTCATTTCAGCCTCTGTCTGAAACAAGCTGTAGATGCTCCTGTCTCTTTAAGCCCCCCCCCCCCTCAAAGCCCACTGTCTTCTGATTGGCCAAGACCTGAAGCATGTTGTTGTTGCTGGGCAGAACAGGCAGACTGAGCGTTGCCGTGCCGTTAGTGTGGGAGCACATTACCATATATGGAACACCGGCTCGTCTGGCTCTGTTATACGTAATAGGGAGCCGTTGGTAGAAAAAAGCAGAGCGTTCAGAACAGGAGGAAACCTGAGGTTTCTGCTCACAGGGATTTCTTATAAATACTTTACATTTGAAGCTTTGGTCATGTTTAACATGAACATCAACATTATAACATTGGATAAAGTCATAAAATGTGGAAAAGCAGAATAGGTCTTCTTAAATATTCTTCTGATGTTGGTGGTGATCTTTTCATCTAGAGCCACCAAAACTCATCCAACACCTCAGTTTTAAAGCTCTGATCTTTAGCTGTACTTTCCCTCATGTTCAGGTTCATACTAACACTAAATGATTTTCTCCTCCTGCCCTTCAGCTCCTCTGTTTTTCACCCTCTGAACCACAGAATGTTTAACAAAATGACATGACAACTGTGTGTCAGTGGTAAAAGGAAAGTTATGAATTTGTGAAACTTAATAATCACAATAATGGCCAACGAAGTTTTTTATAGCATAATCAGGCCTGATATTTATATCACAGGCAATACTGGATTATTGATCTGTGTAAAATCCTTTTACTGGTAATGTCTTAGCAGACAATCAGCTTTCTGGACGGCTGGTTATGAATTTGATAAACATAAAGATGCCAGATGGTCTTTTGCAGATTAACATATGGAGGAAGAAACCATGAGCCTTGATTCAGCTACAACAAGTAGGCGGTTTCCGAATGTATCATTAAATATCAGTAATTATCAGGATAAAAGTCAAATCATTGTTTCTTTCAGGTTTAAAGGCTGATTTTTGCTCCTGAGTGAAAGTTAATGTGGTTTTAAACTTTTCTTTCTGCTCAGAACAAACTCTTGATGTCAAACAGAGGATCAATAAACAAATCTGAGGCAGAACATTAAGAACTATTCTGATAAAACCTCTTTTCAACAAATATGATCAGTAAATCTTGTTTTCAGTTTATTTTTTTACAGAATTAATATCTTAATAGAAAAATAAAATTCTAATTTGTTTGTGATTCAAATGAATTAATTCAAACATTTATCGATGACATATTGAACATGTATTAAATTGTTATTGAGGAAAATGAAATTGCGATAATGGTCAATATTGTTTTATTGCCCAGCCCTGACAAACAGTTTTCCATTCTACGGCACCTTTAAGGTGATTAATGCTAACATAGCATGCATACCTTAGCCTTATATGCCAGGTGATGGTTACCACGCTAACTGCGTGCATGTGACTGTCCCAACGATTGTTAGTATTTTAGCAAGCTAACAAGTTTATTGACATGACAACATTAGCATTTAGCCAAAAGCTTAGCCTGAAAATGTCCCAAAATGGCTGTTTGTCTAATCGACTCTTGTCTTTGTGGCGTCCGACAGAAAACGCAGGAACTCTGAAGGTTTTGTTTGGGACTCCGGAGTTCGTGGCTCCAGAGGTGATCAATTACGAAGCGATCAGCTATCCCACCGACATGTGGAGTATAGGAGTCATCTGTTACATACTGTGAGTTTACCACGACTGTTACTCAGTTTCCTCTGTTTCAGCATTGATTAGCTTAGCTTCAGTTTTTATGTTTTATTTTGTTCACCTCTTTGTAGCTTAGCTTAGCTTAATTTTTTTTTATTGTTTTAATTTCCATTTACTTTAGCTTCTCTTAGCTTAGCTTCAGTTTTTATGTTTTATTTTGTTCACCTCTTTGTAGCTTAGCTTAGCTTAAATTTTTTTTTATTGTTTTAATTTCCATTTACTTTAGCTTCTTTTAGCTTAGCTACACTTAGCTTATCTGTATTTTGTCTTTTAGCTTTAGCTGTAGCATTTATTTATAGTTCTGAGGTAAATTTTTCAGTGTAGTTTAATCTCAAATAACATTTTTTAGTATTTTGTTTAATTTTCCTGAGTGATGTTATTTTCCAGGTTTAATGTCTGAAAAGCGAATTTGAGTGTTTTTCTACTTTCTTGTATTCCCATCAGATGTTCAGCTCACTTCAGCTCCGTTTGGCTCACTTTGTTGTTGTGTTTTTTTATGTAGTGTATTTGATGTTTTGTGGTTGTGTTTCTTCTCTTTTGTCTTGTCTACCTGCCCAGGGACAAAACATGCTAATTAGCTTCTAGCTAACTGCGGTGCAGTTATTTTAATTGTGCGCTGTCCCTGTCAAATAAACAGGAAACGAAAGTGAAAGTTCAACCTGTGTCTGTCGCCCTCTCAGGCTGAGCGGTCTGTCTCCCTTCATGGGCGACAACGACAACGAGACTCTGTCCAACGTCACCTCGGCCTCCTGGGACTTTGAGGACGAGGCCTTCGACGAAATCTCCGACAACGGCAAAGACTTCATCACCAACCTGCTGAAGAAGGACATGAAGTAAGAAAACACATTTTAAACATGCCGGCTTTTAGCAAGCCGCTAGCTTCGCAGGCTAGTTAGCAGTAAAAACTACAGCCCACCCCACAAAGAGTCACTGCAGTAACAAGCTCAGAGTGCTGAACATTTTACCGTCCAGGTAAAACCGCTCAGAACTCTGTTAGAGTAACATGCTGCTGTGTGTGTGCGTCAGGGCCCGGCTCACCTGTGCTCAGTGCTTTGAACACACCTGGCTGAAGCAGGACACCAACACCATGAAGGCCACGAAGCTCTCCAAGGAGAGAATGAAGAAGTACATCCTGAGGAGGAAATGGCAGGTAAACAACAACAATCAGTTAGCATCACAGCAAAATCACAGATGAAAACACCACACAGCCTGATGCTGTACTGTTCTATCATCCATCGTGGTCGACAGCACAGGAAGTGATCGTGTGACTGTTTCTTCTTCTTCTGTGGCAGAAAACGGGCCACGCTGTTCGAGCCATCGGCAGACTGTCGTCCATGGCCATGATGGCCGGAGTCAGCGCCAAGAAGGGCTCGCCCACCGAAGGTACAGCAGCTGTCAGGGTGTGATGGTGATAACCTGAGAGCAGGTTGTTTGTAGCCTGTATGTGCTGCAGGAAATGAAATATTACTTTACATGTATTCTTTTAGCTGACGCTTTTATCCAAAGGGACTTACGATCACTAAGTATGTCAGAGGTCGCACGCCTCCGGAGCGCCTTATCCACCTCGCCATCACCAATATCTGGGTGTCATCATGTCAAGCCTCCAGTTTGGCCTTTTGGCCGTCGCCATCTTGTTTTTTTGGAACCAGACGTGACCATATTTGGTCGAAAGGGTGGAGCTAGCTTGCTTGGTTAGCAAGGTGCATCTGTCATTCACATTAACTGTAATATTAGCTGGGATGCTAATTTTAGCTAGCGACAAACAGGCTTAAAACAAAACGTACTTTCTGAAAAATGAACAGCTGACTACTCTATCCTGAATGACAGGTCGTCATGGTTGAGACCTGTCAATCAGCTTGTAGCCCCGCCCTAAAGCCCCCCCTGCTTCCTGGTCTCTGTTCCTCTAAATGGGACCATAATTTACTAAATGAACATCATGCTGTGTTGAAGAAGACTTGAAACTAGCGACTGAGACCATAAACTCATCAGGAAAGTGTTTACTGGGGGAATAAATCAGCTGAGAAGGAGAAACATTTGTGGCGTCGCCCCCTGCTGGCTGCTGGAGAGGACGCAGGTTTAAGGCTCTTCAGACCTGGAGGGTCCTGCTTGGTCCCTCCAGGTCTGGTTTAGTTATAAAATCCCTTTATTATTTATAGATATTCTTAAGGTGATAAAACAAGAAGTTGTTAAAGTTACTGACTGCTGCTGCAGGTTTTTGGGTCATTTTTTTAGCTTCTTTTTTTTGGACAGCGCACATTTGTTTCTTCTAGATTTTAATTGCATTGCATGTTTTCTTAATGTGAGAATAAACCTTTTTAAAGGCTTTTTCATTTGTTAATTATCTGCCAGCTACATTTCAGAACGTTTTTTAACCAATTATGCTCTAAAAAAAGTCCTGAGGACAAAATCAGCCATTTCAAAAAGTCCTGTGGACATGTCCCCATGGTTACCGGTGTAAATGACACCGGGGCCTGATGTACGGCTCTGCACATCTGTTGTTTGTTTGAATACAAGAACATCAGCATGATGAGTTATAGGGAACATAATAATATAAATATTATTATTTAAAGTGACCATCCGTGTTTAAATTGTGTTAATAGTAACAGACGTGTCTGGCGAGGAGCCCGATGAAGAGAACGAGCTCACAGGAAGATGAACTGAACTCCGGTTTCATCTTCAGCAGGGTGTTGTACTTTAAAGTCTGGAGCAGTCACGGCTTTGAAGGGCAGAAAGTCCAATATTTCCCTCAGAGATGTAGGATGGAAATAAGTAAAATACATGAACTTCAAAAATAACTCGAGTACTTGAGTTATTTTCCAGCCCTGACTTTACGTTATGTTGTTCTGTTTGTTCTGCAGCTTACATTTAAAGACTAGTTTGGTCAGCTGACTGTGTGTGTTTGTGTGCGTTCAGAGGATAACCAGTTCCTCGAGTGTTTGGAGTACGAGCAGAAGACGGAGTGCAAGCCGACTTTCAGCGCGGTCATCAAAGACGTGGAGGTGGTGGAGGGCAGCGCCGCTCGCTTCGACTGCAAGATCGAAGGTACGAAAGTCGAGACTGTCGATCGGTTACTGAGTGAGTCGATCGATCCGTCGGTCAAAGGAACTTCAGGGAAAAATGTTTTCCATCTTTAGGTGTCTCATTCTGTCAAAGAGGTTCGGTTTGATTCATTTAGTGGAGTTTGACTTCGAGCTGTGATGGTGATGAGGCTCCGCCTGTGTCTGCAGGTTACCCGGACCCAGAGGTGGTGTGGTACAAAGACGACCAGCCGATCAAAGAGACCCGACACTTCCAGATCGACTACGACGAAGACGGGAACTGCAGCTTAGTCATTTCAGAGGTCAGAGGTCACCTGTTTCTGTCTGTGACGATGTGGCGAGCAGAGCGGAGGCTAGGGTTCACTTTGTCAGCCATTTTAAAATCTGGTCTTAGTCCTGTGTCAGATGTCCTTGTTAGTTTTTGTCGTATCTGGGTGTTTTAGTCTGATTTTAGTTGTTAACCATCATTTTAGTCTTTTCTAACTCATTAGTATAATTCTGATTAGAACTTTGGTCAGTCTGCTCAAACCAAAACAGAGACATTTATCATTTTAGCCTTTATTTCACTCATCTCACATAGAGATGAAATGTTTTCCAAAATTCAAATGTTCGCTTTGTTCTCATTTTTATTGCAAAGGAGACATTAACCCTCAGTTCCCCGGTGGTCAGCCTTGATATGCTGCTTCAAGTTCTTGGTGTTTTTTCCCACAAATCTTATAACCACATTGCCGTCCGATATAATGAGGCACTCCGAGCATGTTGTGTTCATCGCCAGAATCAGAAGGAGCTTTATTACCAAGTAGTGTTTTACACATATGAGGAAGAGCTGACTTAAATAAATGATATAAATACACACATAACATGCAGGCTGGGTTGATTGGTGTCTCCAAAACTGTGGATGTGAGTGTGCCTGGTTGTTTGTCTCTGTGTGTCCCTGCGATGGACTGGCGACCCGTCCAGGGTGTCGTACGCTGCCTTTCGCCCAATGTCCGCTGGGACTGGCTCCGGCCCCCCGTGACCCTGTGCGCAGGATAAGCGGGGGGCTGGAGGATGGATGGAATTACATTTTAGATTCCATTTTTACATTACGTTATATTTTTCGTCAAAAATATTGCACGTTAATACAGTCGCAGCGTTTTGGGACATTGTCGCCGTCTTGTTTTAGTCGGGGGGGGAAGGTCGTTGATGAATATATTTTGTTTAGTTTCGTGTAGTGAAAGTAACACTTGTGTAGGCGAGCTGGTTCCACAGGTGCAGCGCTTTGGTGGATGATGATGATGTCACAGCTCAGTCAGGCGCAGGTGTGTTGAAGCTGAACCTGCAAACTGATCGTACGGCGTTCTTCAGAGTCCATCTTGCCGGAGTTCTACCAGCACATGTTGGGTTTTACTGTCGGCCATTTTGTCCTCGCCTGGCAGGACGCGTCACACAGCGGCTTTAAGACAGCACAGGTGTTGCTAATGACGTTAACGATGTCCTGATGCCTGCAGGTTTCCGGAGACGACGACGCGAAGTACACGGTGAAGGCGGTCAACAGTCTGGGGGAGGCGACCTGCACCGCCGAGCTGCTGGTGGAGGTGATGGCTGGAGAGGAGGAGGAGGAGGAGGAGGAGGAGGAGGAGTAAAGCAGTGTTGGTCTGGACTCCCACAGTCTTCTGCCTGTCAGACCTGAGCAGGACAAACTTACCCACAAACATCTGATGGCGTTGTTGGAGGAGCAGGTGGGCGGGGCTTTAAAACAGCAGCGTCTCCAAATTCCCCAGTGCAACCCCATTCTCTTTAATCACTACACTTCCTGTATACTTAATCTCCTTCACCCATTGATGGCCTTAACTGCACCAGGCTGTGTGCTAAGCCCCGCCCACCTCACGCCTCTGGCAAGCAGAGGCCCCTCAGGCGAGCATCTGATCATTAGCGGGTTTCCTCTTCAAGGTTAATTCATTGAATTTTTCTTAAAGACATATGATTGATTGATACTTTCTCTTAAATTAATTCTCTCTTAATTTAATCAGTGAAAACGACCCTGAGTAACAGCTGCTTGGTGAAGAAGCAGCGACCAATCACTGAACCTACTTACAGAGAAATCCCCACAAGGAGCTTTAACATGCTGACGACTGCATCTCCCACAATGTTTTAGACAGCAGTACAATGTCAGAGAATTGTGGGAGCTGTAGTCATTGCATGCTAACGACGAGGTGGTAAAATCTTTACCTGAGAAATTTAAGATGTTTCAGCTCTGCACCGTGACAGAGAGCCTTGATGAGGAGACTCACCAATGAAGAGCTGCTGGTGGAACACATGAAATAACAAATAAGGTTCTGCCGCAGGGCCCCGCAGGCTCATGGGAGCTGTAGGGACTTTAGCTCTCTGTCTGAGGAAACCATGAAAAATGTAAAGTATGTGAACCCGACCTGCTCCCTGTGGGAGTCCAGGTGAGGAAGAAGAGGGTGTGATGGAAGCAGTGAAGAAGAAGAGCTTTATGTTCACAGAGTTGGGTCACTTAATAACAAAGTGGCTTACTGTGAGAAGAGCTGGCTGTTCATCGTGTTAGCACTGCAGCTAACGGACAAAAGGAAGGAAAATTCCATTGATCACCTAAAGATGATCCATATTTTACTGATAAACTGATTAAAACTCACCAGAACTACTTTCAGATGGACAGCTTGCTAACGTTTGTTAGAAAACGTCACCTTTACTAATGTTAAAATAGAATAAGATGAACTTTGAACTCAGAGAAATTCACTTGTTAGAGCAGGCAGTAGAAATATATATACATGTACACAATATACTTTCACTTATACACATATGACCGTGATGAATAATTGTAATACACACATACTGTGTAGCATTATACTAAAATATAAAAATTAAAGCTCAGTAGCTAATAAATGTTGGCTAATTAGCAGCAGAGGTGTGTCAGGGCTGCGATGATTGATTTAAACTGTTTTAAACCATCAAAATAAAAATGGTACAGATTAAATAAATCAAATCACTTGTTTAAAAATAAAAAATGTATAATAATATTTGCCCAACACTAACTTCAGATAGAAACCTAAGTAAAGTTTTTAACGTCATGTTAGCAGCAGAGTCTGATCAGAGAGGAGGGAGTTAAAACTGCTTCGTTCATCTAAATATATTTTATACAGAATATAAAGCTCAAATTAGTAAAACTAATTAGTTCATAAAACAGTCATCAAAACAAGTTAGCTGCTGCATTAAAGCTAAATTTAGATAAAGAGCTAATTAACATTTGTTAGCTAACGTCAGCCTAACTGGTGTTAGCTTGCTAGCAACATTAGCTTACGAGCAACTACATTTTTTGCTTTTGGGAGTCAAATAAAATAACTTTCAACCATTAAAATCAACTTGTAGCTTAAATTACACAAATATGTAATAAAAAAGTGGATTAATCAGTTATCAACATTTTAAATTGTAACCCTAAAGCTAACTTATCTGCCAGACTTCAGCGTTCAAGCTAATACACATTAGCTTACATTATCAGAGGTTAGGTTGTTCAGGAGTGATTTAAAACAGCTTTCAACCATCGGATCACAGTTTGTGTTGATTACAAAACTCAAATTAGTTGAAAAATGAATGAGTGATCAACACGAAAACTTACACACCAATTAACAATAGCTAATTAGCATCACAGATTTAGCATGCGGGGAGTGATTTAAAACACTGCTAGAGTGACAATAGCTTATGTTTATCAGCTAATTTCACCATATCAAACATTTGCTAATGTGCTATTGGGAATTAAAATAGTTTTGAACCATCATATATTAATAACGTTACACGATGAGTCAGCAAACTTGGTAGTTCAACCCCACTCAGCAATGTTAGCACAGCTGTCAGGACTGTTAGCCAGTCATGTTTTCCTTTTAATTCTCCCTAAAATGATTGAATTTTACTTATTAGAAATGTTTTACCAAGTTTTTTTTCTTCTACGATTGTGAAGCCTGGTGCAGTTGATATAGTTCGGTACACAAGAACACCAGTGACAAAGTTTACAAAAAACATTCAGGAAAAAACATGACCACATGCCACCAAGTGCCTTAATGTGACCCAGCTGTGTCGATATAAGGCTCAGGGTATGAACCCCGACGATGCCGATATGTGATGATGATAAATCATATAACGATGACCGATTTGTTAGTGTATAACCTCGCTGCTCCCCGTTTGCATCTGACGTGTTCAGCTGAGAAATGTTGAATGGGTCAGTTTGGTTCTTCTCTTCTGTTTGAGCACTTTTCTTTCTGTCTTGTTTGTATTTTTTGACTTCGACAGCAGTTTTAGCCCAAAACCATCTGAAAGCTAACATCACCTCTGCCTTACGTTGTTAGCCTTAAAGCAGCGTGGCGACACTTTTAATGACAGGCTGTTTAAAATGTTTGCTACCAGACATTTGTCACGTTGTGGGACTAAATAGGTAAATTTTCCTTTTCGCTGCCTTAAAGAAAGTTTGTTAGCAGTGTTGAAAGTAAACTCATCGGAAGTGACCTTTTGAGAATTTATAAAAATCAGAGATTGTCTCTTAAAGTCTGTAGGAAAGCAAAAATGCAGTTAAAGACTGTTGGTAGTGTATTGTCTTAACATTGTTGGACATTTTGTCATAATTCTGACATTTGTGTCTTGTCAAAATGACTTATTGTCATAATAGATATCCCTATAAAAATCTCAAAATTGCTGAGAAAATATCTCAAAATTACGAGAAAGTATCTTAAAATTCCAAGAAAATATCTCAAAATTGCTAGAACAATATCTCAAACTTACATGAAATATATCTCAAATACTAGAAAATATCTTGGCATTAAAAGAAAATATCTTAAAATTACAAGTAAATATCTCAAAATTGCGAGAAAGTTATCTCAAAATTAAACAAAATATCTCAAAATTATGAGAAAGTTATCTCAAAATAAGGAAAAAAAATCTCAAAATTTTAAGATCAAATAGTTTCAAGATACAAATTTTGTAATGATGAGCACTTTCTTCAAAATTACAAGATTTGTATCTTGTAAAAACGAGATTAAGACATTTTAAGATTACCAGATGAGACACCGTCACATCTAATTTGTACCTCAAAATTAGTGTATCTTGCAATTCTCAGTTTGTTTTCTTACTGATTTTCTCATTTTACAATAACAAGATTAAAACAAGATGGCTCATCTCAACAGGTTTACCATAAATAAACTTACATTATCAGGATCTCGCAGCTGTCAGACAACATTTCAAATATTGTCTCTGGTGAATGCCGTGCACAAATCAAAAAAATAAAGTTTGTTGCTCTGTAAAAAGAAACATCACGGCCCCGAGGGAAAAGTGATTCTGCTTCTTTCTGAACTTTTTGAAGTTAAAACCTCAGCAGCGTTAGGTGTCAAAAACACGACCTGTGTCCCGTCAGGTAGAAACAGGATGTGATTCAAAGGTGAGTTAACGTGTTTGTGAAACCCGGGCATTCACGCTGATGTCGAAGTCATATTTAATTTTTATTGTTTTGCCACATTCCAGCTGTTTGTTTGTGCTTTGAAACAATTATTTAAAGGCTTTAAGGGCTGATTCAGTTTTCAACCAAAAACCAAAGAACCTTCTTTAAACCTTCACAGGTGTGTTTGTGTGTGATCTGCATTACGCTCTGTTACCTGGGCCTGTTTGTGTGTTTGGTGGTTGTTTGTTTTTAAGAATGTTTTAATTTTAGACTTATTTAATGCACAGATTCATAATTATAATATTTCAGCATCCGTCTTCTCTGAGATTATCTCGCCAGCACTTAATTTGTCACAGTTATTACAGTAATACTAAACCAAGCAGTGACTCACTCCTAGACTGATTTGTTTTGTATTAGATGTAAGTTGATTATATTGCTCTAATTTTTATAAATATATGAGTTTGATGAACTGCAGATGACATGTATGAGAACACTGTGTAGTTACTCACAGATACCAAATAAAATTTCTCACTAAACCAAAGATCTGCTGTGGCGTGTGATGTACCGAGACGGCGAGCCCACACCGTGTTGGAATTAATGATACACACTGTTCATTACTGGTTTACCTGCGAGTCTGAGTGATTCAGAGAAAACGTATCTAAAAAACACCAGAAATATCTAAAAACACGAAAAGTGTCTTAAAATGTGTCTGTCTAAAAATTGCGAGGCTTAGGTTATTATTGATATTTGATCAGCCCATAATTAGAAAGAATAGTGACCTAGGTCAGTGATGTTTTTGTTTCTTCTCAAACAGCCAGTCTTTCCTGTCTTCAGCATGTACTGAACTCTGCCAACGTTAAAATGAAATTGAAATTTCTGAGATGGTGACCTGCAGTCTTGCAGAATCGACCCGTCCTCACCAGAGAATATTTGTATGGTTTGTTCGCCCCCTGGTGTTTCGGAGAATACTGCAGTGCATTGAGCAGAGATGCCTCTGAGCTTGTAGCTCATGAAGCGTCTGTGGAGGCCTTTGCCATGCTGCCACGAGCGTAAACAATGGTTGAAAAGACGCACTGCAGCGCTACAGGGCTAAAACAAACAAACAGGCGAGCTAATCATGCTTTGTTTCCCGAGGGAAGTCCCTCAGAATAAATCCGAAGGACAGGCACTGTACAGGTATGGTAAAGGTTTGCGTGGTATGGTAGAGTCCGCGTCTACCATCTGTACACAGAATTAAAGGTAGATTTAGACGCAGTGATGAGCTGACAGCAGCTTGAGAAACAAGATTTACATGTGTAAATAGTCACAGATCACAGATCATCACAGTGATGCAAATTAAAACGAGATCATTTGACTTTACACTGAAAACAGCCTGAGATAAGAAACTGCAGCTCCTGTTTGACAAGAGGGCTGCCGCAGTGAACCAACAACTTCATGGAGCATGCGTCAGCCTCTTGTGCTGCAGAGGCCTAAAGGCCAGTCGTCCCTGGGTGGGCTCGAACCACCATCCTCTCGGTTAACAGCCGAGAGCGCTAGCCAATTGCGCCACAGAGACACGTGTTGGTGGACGCATTCAAAACGTCCCGTGTGCTCGTTTTGCGATCTCGGTTCCGTGACGCTCAAAAGTCGTGTCCTTTGAAAGCAATTCAAATAACCCCTTTATCAGGACACATGTTTACAGTCCAACAGATATCTGTCTGTCCTCCCTCCAAAAACAAACCGTTTTCATTGTGCTGCAGAAGAGCCTGCCAACCATCCACGCAACAGGTTGTTTGTTGATCTGCTTTGCTCTCCCAGAGGATATTCATTCCTTGTTGAAGCTGCTATAATAGGAACCAGTTGGTTTCTGGAAACCAAGGCCAGCCTTTACTACCAGCTGTTGTTGGGTAAAATAGGTCTCGACCGCAACAGCCCATTAAAGCCAGTCTATATTCCAAGATGCAGAAGCGGCAGCGTATGGTTGTGTCTCTCCTGTGTCGTGAACAGTTTCAAACCCACTGCACAGCTCGTTGCTGTTTTTCAGCAGAGGCGATCAACTTTCACGCAGGCCCAACAGTAGCACTTGTTTGTCTTCCATGCTTTAGAGAACGTAGAGCGGCCTCTGGAGAGATCCCCAGGACAGAAGTCAGTTAGGACCAGTACATCAAAGGGCAGATTTTAGAAACACTGAGCTGATTCAGTCAGAGGGTGTTTAAGTTAACTTACTAAAACAAGGAGAAATATCCTGTTTTCAGATTTGAATAGGTAGAGGCTCCCGTGGACACATTAAGCTGTAAAGGCGCTGCTGGGATTTGAACCCAGGCTCTCCTGTTTACAAGACAGGCGCTTTCACCAACTAAGCCACAGCGCCCGACGCAGCTAACTACGCTACCTGTTTTGGGTCGTCTGGTTTTGTGACCAAGTCTTAGGATTGCCACACTCTACGTGCTCACTCGCGGTTTTCTTGAAGCTGCATAGAAGGCACATGAGGTTATTCTCGTTTCTGCCTTTGGGGAAGTGGCGCATTGTTATTAAAAACTCCGCCCAGGCACCGCTGGGATTTGAACCCAGGATCTCCTGTTTACTAGACAGGCACTTTGACCAACTAAGCCACGGCGCCATGTGCTTCTACCAATTGAAAGACTTTCGTGTGAGTGTTTCGGTGAAATCAAACGGGCTTGTTAACGTCTTTCATTCCTTTTACAGTAAAATCAAAGCAAAGACGGACAGACTTACTGTTCACCTCTAGGATGGCATGGGGTGGCGGAAAAGCTAACAACGTTAAGGCCTCTGGACCCACAAGGGGACAAAGGGATGAGCTGGGACCAGCGAGGTCAAGGGAGAAAGTGGCATTAGTCCTCTTTGACAAGAGGGCCTTTGCAGTGGACAAAGAGCGTGAACTTCAGAGGCCTAAAGACCAGTCGTCCCTGGGTGGCCTCGAACCACCATCCTCTCGGTTAACAGCCGAGCGCGCTAGCCAATTGCGCCACAGAGACACGTTTGTGTGGTTATGTGGAAAGTGTTCAAATCTCTGCAGGCGCATTAAGACCGCTTTGTTTGTACTTCATGGTTTTATGTGAAAAGGCTGGACTGAAGGACAGGACAGAAGCACTAATTATGGCGGCACGAGAACAGGCTCTCAGTACAAGATCAATAGAAGCCGGGGTCTACCACACCAGGCAGGACCCCAGGTGCAGACTGTAAGATGCAGGCAGGAACAGCGTACATGGAAGGCCACGACCAAGTGTCTGGCATCGTGTACAGGAGCATCTGAGTATGGACCTCCTCAGGTAGCAGAGAATGGCCGAGCTCTGTGGGACTTCAAGGTCAACAAGAAGGAACAGAGAGGGAGGAGCTACAAGAGATGTGGCGAGTAAAAGCAACAGTGGTGCCAGTGGTAATCGGAGCACCGGGGGCTGTGACCCCCAAACTGGGAGAGTCCGGCAGAGTCCAGGTCCAACATCTAAAGTCTCTGTCCAGAAGAGTGCAGTTCGGGGAACTCCCAGGGGCAGTTTGAGGGTTCAGGAGGACCCGAGCTTGAGGACGACACATACCACCCCACAAGGGGTGAGAGGGGGATTTATCAGGGTCGGGCAGTAACGGATTACAGTAACGGCGTTATGTCACCAGGATACAAAAATAAAGTAACTGTATTCCATTACAGGACAGAAAATAAAGACGTAATCAGATTACAGCTCCATTTTGTAAAAACAGGTTTTACTTTAGAGAAAGTTTCCATGAAACAGAAAGCAGAGTGCTATTTTCTATTTACGTGTTTCCTGTAAAAACACAAAGCCGGGGAGGGATCTGTCGCAGGTATTGATCGGCGTGAAGCCAGTAGTTGAATGTGGTTACGGTCCCCGCCGTCAGAGTCTGTCGGACCCGATCACAGCCTCCGAGACCGACAGAGGCCAGTCTGACCGCTGGGAGCGCAGCGAAGGTGGATTTCTTGCCGGTTTGTCTCTTGTCAGCTGACGAGAGTGTGTTTGGTCCTGTTCGTGCCGGGTTCACTGAGGGGCTGCTGGGCACAGTTTCGTTGCCTGCTCGCCTGCCATCACCCCCCCCCCCCCGGCCTGAAAACCTCCAGCACTTGAGTAAAGGTGTAACCCTGAACACACTCGGTGCTCCGAGCTCACAGTACGGGCAGAGTGAGCTAATTTGACCACCAGCTGCAGGCTAACTGAGCTAATGACAGCTAGGTAGCAGCAGTTAGCTGACTCGCCATAGCAACATGTAAAACTGTGTCCATCAGGGTGTCAGAAAATCAGAGAGCTGAGGCAGAGCAGCCGGGAAACCAGATAATATTTAACATCAAATATGATCCAGTTTCAGCAAAAAATGTGTGTATATATATATATATATATATTTATATATATATATATATATATATATATTTAGAGAGAGAGAGAGAGAGAGAGAGAGATTTACATCAACCATCTACCTTCAACATGTACATAATAATAATAATAATAATAATAATAATAATAATAATAATAATAATAATAATAATAACAATAATAATAATAATAAGCTGGTTGCTCCAGCTGTCTTTGCTCTCTGCTCACTGCACTATTGTCTCGATCTGTATTGTTGCTGTTTTCCTGGTTTACACTGTGTTTAAATGACTTCTGTAATCTGTGGTCTGATTCCTGATCGGATGAGTTCGCAGAAAACTCACACTTCACTGATGATACTTCTGTATTTCTGTACATCAGGACTTCTTTTACCTGTAACCCAGAGTTTTACAGTATTTTACTGTTACTTTTACAGAAGAAAACGATGTGAATGTTGGTGGTTAGTTATTTCTGGTCAGAGCAGGTGTCGCAGTCTGTCAGCAGGGGGCGCTGTCGGCTGACACGCACGCAGTAAACGACAGGAAATAACGATCTGAGCATGCGCGCTGGAACAGCTGTTGTGACAGAGTCGTTGCGAAGTAAAAAAAGTAAAGCTCGGAGCTGATTTTTTTTTAATTTGGTTCGTCTCCGTTAAACCGCGATGGCCGGAACCGCGCTGAAGAGACTCATGGCGGAGTATAAACGTGAGTAAACGAACCGGGCCGGCAGCCAATGGGAGAACTTGGAACGCTAGCAAACAGGCTAAGCTAACAGTCCCGTAGAGCCCGTGACCCCTCCGCACCAGACTCCGTTAAAGAATCTGCTAGTTTGTGATTTCGCTCCTTTCCTCTGTGTTTCTGCTCACAGACAGAAAAGTGTCATAAAAGGGGGAAACGTTACTTAAATCCGGCGCCATTTTGTTTCACCCAGCAGCTCTAACCGCGGTAAAATAAGAAGTTATAGTTTCTGTTTGTGGCCCGTCAGAGGTTCGTACACGGTAAATATGCGAGTTTAAAGACGAATCTAAGATGGATTTAGCCCGAACAGCGCACAGTGAAGTTATTGTTTGTATTCAGATTAAAAGACTATGTGTCGTAATCGCGACAGGAAAACAAACAGTCACATATTTGAGAGCTTTTTTGAATGGAGTTTGGTGCAGCACAGTGTTCCGGGGCCGGACTGGGATCTTAGTCTAGATTCAGATTTAATCCCGTTCCAACACATCAGTGTTAATATAAACTAAAGTAAGTTGAGCTCGTGGTTCGTGTTTGTTGCTGTTAGCTCGTTGGCATGTTAGCTCCCTGTTAGCATGTTAGCTCACATGTTGATGTTTACACTCGTGTTTCCGGTTTATTTGCCTCATAACTGCGACAGACAGGTAAAGTTCACCTGTGAGTGAAAGGTCAGAGGTCACAGCTGACGTCACCTGTGTGTTCTGTGTTTCAGAGCTGACCCTGAACCCACCTGAGGGGATCGTTGCAGGTATCCATCACTTCATGGTTATTTCCCCGGTTGGTCTCTAAATGTGTCCAAAGCTGCCTGAAGTCACGTGGACTCAGATTACTGAATTAGATTATTTATCATATTAATGTATTTCCTGTTTATTGATCAGCTGATTAATCCACTGATAGTTTTATTAAGAGGAAAACACCCAGAAAACCTTTTAACTGTTAGTCGATGTCCCGATCAGGCTGCCTCTGATCCTGATCCGATACCTGTAAGCCGGTCTCACCTGGTCCTCCTGAGCTGACACGGGAGGTCCGAGTCTCCTGACTGGCAGAAACGGGCCAGTCGGAGGAGCCGGACGCCGAATCTGTGGACCAATAAACAGTGTGCGTTTGTTTTGTGCAGGTCCAGCCAACGAGGAGAACTTCTTTGAGTGGGAGGCTCTCATCATGTGAGTACGGTCTGGATTCCCGTCAGGCGTTTGGTCCAAACAAAGCTGTCCCCACCAGACTCCACTCAGAAAAACACTGTGTTTAGATCAGCGATGGGAACGTTTGTGCTCAGACTCAGACCGTCGGAAATATTCTGTCACGCTGAAAAATCACTCTCCCGTTAAATGACAGAATTAACACCTGATGGCGTCACCACAGCTCCACGCCGACACCTGCAGGATATTTACTTTCAGCTGGTTTCATATGCAACAAAAATATTTCTGCTCTGTTCAAAAGAACGTGGCGTTTTACACGAACAAGCTGTGGTGACGAGGCGCTGAACAGAATATTTACAGATGGAACAAACAGCTGTTAGAAAACAATAATAGAAATCAAACACGTGCTTTAATCTGGATTTGTCTAAATACACAAATACATAGTAATAACAAGGAATCTGTCTGAATTTGAATCTGTTGTCCTTCTGTTGGACGTCGCTGCTGAGCAGGACTTTGGTTTATATAAATATTTTAAACCGTCTGTGTGAAAACGCTTTCTGCTCGTGGACGAGTCAGCAGGATGAACGTGAGTCTGGTTTCTGCCTCGGCTGCTGAGCAGAAAATTAAATCACGTTTCTTTACGCCTGAACAACTGAACCACACGCTGAAGTCCAGCAGAGACCGTGAGGCCGCAGAGCTTTGCCCCTGATGACCCCGTTCAGCTTCAGATAATGTGTCTCCACCTCCATCAGGTCTTTCTTCTGAAGAGTAATACCGGGTCTGGGTTGGACCCTCTTTGGTCTTACTTCTTGGACACATCTGCTCAACAAGGTTCTGGAAGCGTTCCTCTCGCAGCTTGTCCACGTTCCACCGCGACCCACGGGGACTCTGCAGGCCGGGGGTCTGCGGACGCCCTTTCAGTTCGGCGAGCTCGTCGTCATGTTAAAGAAACGAGTTTGAGGAGATCTGAGCGGTGTGACGCCGAGGAAACCACGCTGTCGGACTCTGACCCAGCAGAACTTGAGGCGTTTCCCGAACTTCTGTTGTCTGGTTTGGGCGAGCCCGTCCCCCCTGCAGCCTGGCTTCCTGTCGGGTCGGCGTGTTCACAGACGCTCTTATGATCAGTCAGCTGTGCCCCTCTGCCCGCCGGCGAGGCGTTCTTTGTAAACCCCGAGGTCCCCTTCCTCACACCAGCCGATCAGCTGAGATCACAAGCCAGGCCACGGTCTGATCACCTGAGTCGCCCTGACCACGTCTACGTGCCTGAAGCTTCAGACGCTGCCGCGTGATTGGCTGGTCAGAGAGCTGTTTATCCCCAGCTGCAGGTGTGATGATGGCTGTGACCAGCAGGTGTCGCTGCTCCCTCACTCTGTGACACTCTGAGCTCCACAGCAGCTTTAAATGATTTAATTCTGCGCAGACGCCTGCAGGCGACGCTCAGGGCTCAATCTGTGAAAATTGCATTTTAATTTAGTTGATCTGAACTTCGCTTGAACAGGAAGCGTCTTCAGGAGAAACGCATGAAGCTTCTCAATGAAACACGTTGTTGATGATGAAGACGGTGACTGAACCTGGATCCAGACTCTGAAGATTAAAACATAAAGGGCAGATTTCATGAAGGTCTGCGGGAGTAAAAACCTGTGCAAACTTGATATCAGCAGCAAATTAACATGTAAGCTGATCTACTGCCTGCTAACAGGAGCAAGATAGCACCTGTTTGAATCTGCAGTTTGAGGCGTTTCAGTTCTATTGTGCAAAGTGACGGCAGGGAAACGTGCAAATATTTTTATTAACTACACGCTGTGCGAACCAACGAGCCTGATTTCATGAGAGCAACAGAATCTGGATTTAATCCGTATGAAAGGAAGCCGAGTGCTGCAGAGATGCTGCTGGTATCGAGGAGAGGAGACTCAGCCGGGGTGAAAGAAGACGTATCCAAGATGTAGAAACAAAATTATTGTACTTTATTTATTCGATAAACTTAGTTTTTTGTGTTTTCCTTTGCTGATTCTGTTGCTTTAACATTGTTAATCCAGAAAACAGGTTAACCGACTCACAATAATCACTAGTTGCAGCTGAAACTGATGGTTAAAGTTATTAATTATCAAAATACTCGAGTCGACGTCCTGAAACAAAGAGCTTCAGCTCTGTCGCAGAGGAGCGACGAGTCAGAACAGATTCACTTCTCTGAAGCTGCAGTCAGACGTTTTGTTTTTATATAAAACGACCAAATAGTTAAAGACTCATGGTTGCGGCTCCTCCCACCAATCAGACGGCCGTCTGCTCCTCCAGTCTGAGTGTCAGGCGTTTAGCTGTGAGTCTTCGTGCCAGCAGCTTCGCCTGCCCTTCAATTTAACCTGCAGCTCAGCCGCTGACCTCACCGCCTCACCATCCCATAATCACCTGAGGCGGCCCTCGGGCGGGGCGCCTGTCCATCACCGGGACACGGCTTTGATGTCTTAGTCCTTAGTCGATGTGAAAACTGACAGGAAATAAAAAATATTTGATTTGAAAGTCAGTTGTTGACCTAAAACACACGTTGATACGAGTTTACGTCAGGACACTGAATGATAACACGTTATGGGGCCGAGAGGCTCCGGTAAAGTAAATGACACGAGTCCATTACATGTTTTCTACTTCCTGTGAATATAATCCAGTTAACCTTATGTCCATCCTGTACAGACACCTTATTTTGAAAAGCGGACGTTGTCACATGTTAAATCCATCCAGTCCGACCCAGTTTGATAAATAATGTTGTGACATGAAGCCTTCACAGCCTCTCTGCAGGTAG
This sequence comes from Lepomis macrochirus, assembly GCA_024633595.2. Taxonomy (NCBI): domain Eukaryota; kingdom Metazoa; phylum Chordata; class Actinopteri; order Centrarchiformes; family Centrarchidae; genus Lepomis; species Lepomis macrochirus. The sequence goes on from JALXJV020000016.1 coordinate 1,757,905, forward strand.
GACTCTGTCTGACAGGATAAATTAATGGCTGATTCATTTTGGCGGCTGAACGGTCGGTGCCTCCTGAAGGGACGCGTCTGTCATGTGCTCAGACTGTCTGTCCTGATAACATGACAAACAAACCTCGTCAGTGAACTATGACACCAAAAAAACCCGTCCTCTTACTGAGAAACCTGACGCCACAAGGTCAAACTGTTTAATCATCAGTTAATGAGTTGACGTCTGAAACCAGCAGAGCTTCAGCTCGCTGACACCGAGAGAAGAAACTGGATCCGGAGATTTTATCTCCTTAAACAGTAAATCGATTATCTAAACGTTTACTGATGAGCGAGTCGTTTATCTGAAATTTAGTGAACGTTCTGTCACAGAGTGGCTCCTGAACGCTGCCTTCACACACCTCTATATCTCTTTCCTTGTTCAGACATCAGACAGGAACTCTGATAAACACCCGCCTCAGGTGTGTGTCGACCCTCTGCCGATTGGCCGTGCAGATAGCCAATGAGAGAGTGTTTGTTTGTGTGTTCAGCCGCCTGTTTAACTGATGGTGGAGGAGCTGAAGCGGCGAGGAGTCAGAAATAACCCGCAGATAACTGATGTACTGAGATATTCAAACATCCACCTGAGCTCCGACACACGGGTCCATCGGACTCCGGTCAGGCTGCCCTCCACGCCGTCGGGTCAGGACCGACGGTGCAGAAGTCCAGTAGGACTTAACGTGTCCCCACCTCCCCTAAAGGACGCCCACCTTAAATCCTCAACAACTGCTAGAACCCAACATGCTGCATGCCAGTGAGGGGCCTCAAGAACAAGTCCGGGTTCTCTTCTCATACCTCCCGTAGTGTTACATTAACATTTCTTCATTTATCCAAAGTGACTTACAGTTGCTATACATGTCAGAGGTTGCAGGCCTCTGGAGCAACGAGGGGTTCAGTGTCTTGCTCAGAGGGGTGCCCCCCTCACAGTGAGGGATTGAACCCGGGTCTCTCACACCAAAGGCAGGCATCCTATCCATTGCGCCATCACCACCCTAAACCGCCACCACCCGTGTTAAGGTGGCCGCCGCGTTGTGCCGTTTTCTTTTGGTTGTAAATTAAATTTCCTGCTGTGACTCATAAACAACATCATTTGCTGCTGCAGTGAAACGCTGGAGGAGTCGACACTGGAGGCCTCCCTCTTCCTGTGCACCATCTTTTTTTACCAAGCCTTAAACCTGCGTCCTCTCCAGCAGCCAGCAGGGGGCGACTCCACCGGCTGCAGAAAGAAAATGTTTCTCCTTGTCAGCTGATTTATTCCCCCAGTAAACACTTTCCTGATGAGTTTATGGTCTCAGTCGCTAGTTTCAAGTCTTCTTCAACACAGCATGATGTTCATTTAGTAAATTATGGTCCCATTTAGAGGAACAGAGACCAGGAAGCAGGGGGGGCTTTAGGGCGGGGCTACAAGCTGATTGACAGGTTGCTACCATGGCGATAGATCGCTAACCGGAACTTTCCCACTTTACATAAACCAACTTATTTGTCAGCAGCTATGATCAGGACCAAAACCTCACGCCACTAGAACAGCCTCATCAACAGGCCCAGGACCCAGAGTGACTCTGAACCCCCCTGTGCAGTAAACTCATACTGCACATGTGAATATTCTGCACAAACCTTAATTTAAATAACACATTTTCTTTTTATTCTTATTATATATCTTTAAATATCTTTTCATAACGTGTGTTTTATATTTATGATTCTTGACCTGCTCGAGCTTCATCTTAATGTTTCTTGTGAAGCAGCGAGACGCCACGGCAGACGACTTGTTTAACCTACTGGGCAATAAAGCAGATTCTGATAATCCCTCAGATAGCCCTAACAGAACCTCTAGAATAGCAGCTTTTAACCGACCCTCCGTGTCTCTGTGTTTCAGGGGTCCTCAGGATACCTGCTTTGAAGGCGGAGTGTTTCCTGCCGTCCTCAGTTTCCCCTCCGATTATCCTCTCAGTCCTCCCAAGATGAGGTTCACCTGCGACATGTTCCACCCCAACAGTAAGTGCAGACCGACGTCATGTGACCGAAAGTAAACCAGTCAGGTGATGAAACTCGCTGATGCCGTGGTTTGACTTCAAACCCGTCATTTTAAACCTGTCAGAACCTGCCGCTGCTGTTAGCTCGCCGTTAGCATGCTGTCATTAGCGCCGTGATTAGTGGACTGCAGCCTGAGCGATGATTTCACAGCAGGGAGACGGTCTGAGCACGCTCGGTGCTGATTAGAGGATGGGGACACACCGTCACCATCATCATCATCACACGCCAGCATGGCCCCGAGCTGACCTGTAACTGTATCGTCTGATCCTGCATCAACAAACGGCAGCAGATAAAGATGAAACACGTGAAGAAGAAAACACTGACTTCATCGTCGTCTTCATCGCAGTTACTGCAGGTTTTATTCACGTCACTGCGGCACAAGTTTGATCTTTTTATAAAATAACACAAGGTAAAAAACAAAGTTTGTAGTCCCTGCAGAACTGAACAGATAATTAAATGTGTATTAACATAAATATATCTGCTGTGTTTGGGGGAGCAGCAGGAGGATAATCTGGTTTCATCTTCACATCAAACAGTCTGATATTTAGGAAACTTTGAGCACCAAGAGTCCACCTCCTCTCATCTCACACTGTCAGCTGGGAACACGGACCACCTGCCAAGTGCTTGATCCAGCTCTCTGTAAAGATCTGGGCACAACATGAGTCCCCGTTTAGTCCAGACCGGACCTTTAGGAGCAGACTCTAATCCAAGCTGGGCCGACACGGCTCCTATCACAGCACCCGCTGTGGTGTGAGATCCGGTTAATCTGGGTCGTCTCAAGGTCTGCTGCTCTTTAATCCAAAAGCCTACATTCATTTTCCAGTGACTGTATTTCTGTCAGAGGGAGAACAGGTTTTAGTAATAAGGCCGGAAAAACTGCTGGAAAACCAATAATGATGATGATGAATCTGAAGTTGAGTTGTGACATCACGTACAGGTGACGGCGGTGTTACCCAGCAGCCATTTCTCCCTCATGCAGGTTCTGGTGTTCAGTTTGTGTTGAAACTGTTTTTGTAACTCGACACTCAACAGAAGCAGCGAACAGAACCGATGTCAGCGCTCAGTCACGTTCCAGGCGTTTCTGTGCAGATGATAATAATAATACATTACATTTATATAGCTCTTTATCGTGGAAACTGAAAGCGCTTCACAGTGAAGTGGGGGGAACTCGGACGGGAGCCATTTCGAGCCACAACGCTCACCACACATCAGCTTGAGGCAGAGCGGGAGGGAAACATTGAGCCATTTGATACGGGGGATGATTAGATGGCCGTTTGGGAATTTTTCCATTATAGATTCAAACTAGTCAATGAAGTTTAATGAGGTTTAAAACCTGCAGCTGTCAGAGAGCAGGAAGCACCTCCATGAAAGGAAGCCAACAGGAAACACTTATCACGCCTGATAACGCCATCAGATTGTTGGCGGCAGGTTCAACCAGATGGTGTGATAATCTCTGATTTCCTGAGAACACGCACGCGTTTGTTCTCCTGTGACGACGCTCAGAAACACTGAAGCTCCTCGCCTCCCAGAACAATGTTTTCAAAGGCCCTTTGAACCTCCTGAGAACCTCCTCAGGTGGGTTTTGTCTGATTTGACTGAACAAGAACTGGACTGGCTAACGACTAACAACCCCCCCCCACCCCTTCACAGTCTATCCGGATGGGCGGGTCTGCATCTCCATCCTCCACGCTCCAGGCGACGACCCGATGGGATATGAGAGCAGCGCAGAGAGGTGGAGTCCAGTCCAGAGTGTGGAGAAGATCCTGCTGTCTGTGGTCAGCATGTTGGCAGGTACGCTTCATCACGCTTCTTACACGCTTCATACACGCTTCATACACGCTTCAACATGCTTTATACACCTTCAACATGCTTCTTACACGCTTCATCACGCTTCAACATGCATCATACACCTTCAACATGCTTCATACACGCTCCATCACGCTTCAACATGCTTCATACACACTTCAACACGCTTCATACACACTTCATCACGCTTCATACACGCTTCATACACGCTTCAACATGCTTTATACACCTTCAACATGCTTCTTACACGCTTCATCACGCTTCAACATGCTTTATACACCTTCAACATGCTTCATACACCTTCAACATGCTTCATACACGCTCCATCACGCTTCAGCATGCTTCATACACCTTCAACATGCTTCAACATGCTTCATACACACTTCAACATGCTTCATACACGCTTCATCACGCTTCATACACGCTTCATCACGCTTCATACACGCTTCATCACGCTTCATACACGCTTCATCACGCTTGAACATGCTTCAACACGCTTCATACACACTTCATCACGCTTCATACACGCTTCATCACGCTTCATACACGCTTCATCACGCTTCATACACGCTTCATCACGCTTCAACACGCTTCATACACACTTCATACACGCTTCATCACGCTTGAACATGCTTCAACACGCTTCATACACACTTCATCACGCTTCATACACGCTTCATCACGCTTCATACACGCTTCATCACGCTTCATACACGCTTCATCACGCTTCAACACGCTTCATACACACTTCATACACGCTTCATACACGCTTCATCACGCTTCATCACACTTCATACACGCTTCATCACGCTTGAACATGCTTCAACGCGCTTCATACACACTTCATCACGCTTCAACATGCTTCATACACGCTTCATCACGCTTCATCACGCTTCATACACGCTTCATCACGCTTCATCACACTTCATACACGCTTCATCACGCTTGAACATGCTTCAACGCGCTTCATACACACTTCATCACGCTTCAACATGCTTCATACACGCTTCATCACGCTTCATACACGCTTCATCACGCTTCAACACGCTTCATACACACTTCATACACACTTCATACACACTTCAACACACTTCATACACGCTTCATCACGCTTCATCACGCTTGAACATGCTTCAACACGCTTCATACACACTTCATCACGCTTCATACACGCTTCATCACGCTTCATACACGCTTCATACACACTTCAACACACTTCATACACACTTCATACACGCTTCATACACGCTTCATACACGCTTCATACACACTTCAACACACTTCATACACACTTCATACACGCTTCATACACGCTTCATACACGCTTCAACACGCTTCATACACACTTCATACACACTTCATCACGCTTCATACACGCTTCATCACGCTTCATACACGCTGCATAAACGCTTCATCACGCTTGAACATGCTTCATACACGCTTCATCACGCTTGAACATGCTTCATACACCTTCAACATGCTTCATACACGCTTCATACACGCTTCATACACGCTTCATCACGCTTCAACATGCTTTATACACCTTCAACATGCTTCATACACGCTCCATCACGCTTCAACATGCTTCATACACACTTCATCACGCTTCATACACGCTTCATCACACTTCATACACGCTTCATCACACTTCATACACGCTTCATACACCTTCAACATGCTTCATACACGCTTCATACACGCTTCATACACGCTTCATACACCTTCAACACGCTTCATACACGCTTCATACACGCTTCATACACGCTTCACGCTGCATCTGAAACTAAAATAAATAAAAATCATGTTGGTCGTCTTTCTAATGTGTTTCCTCGTCTCCTCTTGTTTCCTTCCTTGTTTCCTTCCTTATTTCCTTCCTTGTTTCCCCTCAGAGCCGAACGATGAAAGTGGAGCGAACGTCGACGCCTCTAAAATGTGGCGGGAGGACAGAGATCAGTTCTACAAACTCGCCCAGAAGATCGTACGCAAGTCGCTGGGCCTGTAGAGATGACGTCATCACCCTGCGACGGCGCCCAGCACTCTGTGTTTGTGTGTTTACGCTCCTCTTCCCTCCTCCTCCGCTTCCTTCTCACCCAGAACAGATTCGCAGCATCGGTCAGTGAAGATCTGATCGTCTTCCTCGTCACCATGGAAACCAATAAAACACACACACACACACAGAGTGCTGCCGAGACGGACAGATCAATAAACTGATGGATGGCCAACCGGGGGCCAATCAGACGTCCCAGAGGGTTGGATCAATACACAATCCAAATGTTTAGGTACTTAAAATTTACTAAAAGTCGACAGAAGAAGAAAAAAAGTGTCATGTGATCATTCTCACTGTGACATCATCACCTGTATGGATGGCTAGACGCCGGCGGCAGTAGCGAGAGCATTGTTATTAATATTATTGACCTCATTAGTTGTAGTATTATCCTGTTATCCTGAAGGAGCTTTAGTTTGCATTAAAACACAGGTCACACTGATGGCGATCAATTGGAAATATTCAGTAATCAATAAATATACCGATAAATCAAACCAGCAGCAGATCATAATCGGAAACATCCTGAGCTGATAAAGAGCAGCATTAAATATGACGTTAAAGACGGACAGGTGTTTCAGTGGCTACAGGTAGGGCAGGTAAGGTTCAGTCGAGCCTTTCACAATAAAGGTCAGTTTAAGTTAGAAGTGTTTGCATTTATAGAACAAACTGTCCTGCTGCTGTCGGTGTGACGCCATTTATTCTCTGTGGCGAGGACGAACTCCTCGTTGGACTTGTTGCACTTTATCTCTTCCTCCCCGAGGACGCCGTTCGCCATCAGAGGACGAGCTCCGGCTGATTTTACCTTTTTGTTGTAGTTTTAAATTAAAAGAAGAAGCTGGACGTTGTTGGTCTGCTGGAAGAATTTCTTTTAATCAGTCTGATCAATACTTTATTAAAACAAACTGAGGGAGGAACAACAAGATGTGTGTGTGTCGTTCATCAGCTGTGAAGGCGGGTTGGAGGGAGCCGAGGCTCATGGGTATTGTAGTGTTTAGATCCGCCTTGCTGAACTGAAGCGTGAGTTCACAGCTGAACACTGTAGAGAGGCAGAGAGGCGTACCTGAGTCAGGTGATTACAGCAGCTTCCTGTCTCGACCTGCCTCTGACAACAACACCCACCATCAAAGAGACACCACCATCAGTTAGTGTTGGAGCGCAGACAGGCCATTAGTGTGGAATTACCTGAGAGTGTGCACATTTTGTAAACAGATAACCATGTGTGGATTTGTTTTTAAAGGATCCCTCCACGGAGACTGCACTAGTCTGATGATTATGAGTACGTTAGCTAGCAGGCTAACTCCTGCTACAGGCAGCTTAGTCACATAGTGTTCTGGCTGTTGAAAATTATTAAAAATAATTTCCAGATCCCAAAACCAAAGGCCCCAAAACTACTTGGTCAGGTTTAGGACCCAAAACTACATGGTCAGGTTTAGGACCCAAAACTACTTGGTCAGGTTTAGGCCCCAAAACTACTTGGTCAGGTTTAGGCCCCAAAACTACTTGGTCAGGTTTAGGACCCAAAACTACTTGGTCAGGTTTAGGCCCCAAAACCACTTGGTTAAGTTTAGGCCCCAAAACTACATGGTCAGGTTTAGGACCCAAAACTACATGGTCAGGTTTAGGCCCCAAAACCACTTGGTTAAGTTTAGGCCCCAAAACTACATGGTCAGGTTTAGGCAGTAAACTGCTGCTCCAGTAACAGGACCTGAAGCCTGGCAGCCTGGTTAGCTGGCAGCTTAGTTAGATCAGTTTATTGGACGTGCTGAGACGTCATCGGCCGCAGTATAAAGTTAATGTTTTCATTATTATTAGGTATGAAACAACTGGCACAGGCATGGATGAATAAATAAATAAATTCTTGTTAATCATGGTGAGGTTTGGATTTTCAGAGTCTTTACAAACCAAACAATCAATGTATCGATGGTGGAAATCAGAATCAGAAATAATTTATTGATCCCCGAGGGGAAATTCTTTAAAATAATATCATATAATAACAAATAATCAGATTTATCCAGAATGAAAAGAATCATCAGCTGCAGTCTGAAACTAAACCGTTCAAAATGAGCTCAACAACTACAGCAGTAACATCCTGCTTTACATGAACAAGGAGGAAAAATAATTATATAATATAAACATTTTTCTGCTTTGATACGTCCTGAATGCTTCCTAATCTTACTGCAGGAGCATTTTCAATGCAGGGACAGTGTGGGATCGGTGCTCAAACTGCAGTAAAGGACCTGTAAATCAGTGCCCGTTTAGTGTCGGCACCTTGAATCCGTCTGGATTCTGGAGCTCCAGCTGTTCCGGGAGAATCCGGATACACGGTTCACACGCGTGTGTGTACGAGGCTTTTGTTTTGGTTTATCACAGATCGCTCACCTGTCGGCTGCAACAGAAAGCGTCTGTTTGGACGGTTCTCCTTCAGAAACACTTAGTGAGATCTTTATCAGGTCTCAGCATCAAACACTGCTGACATTCCTCTGTTCACCCACATGCAGCCTTGTGTTCCGATGTAGAAATCAGCAGTGACGTCTCTTTCAGCAGGTGATCAGAGGCATTATCCAGACTTCATACCCCCAGGGCCCTCCAATACCCTCCCCCACAGAGCAGGTAAAGACCATCATCATAATCATCCGGCCTCATGACTTATCGCCACATTGACTATCACATTTTGTTCATATTCTTTCACCGTATGATCTCACAGAGATTTAAAACTTATTTTTCAAGACAGACCTGGACAAAACAGCATAATGACAGAGTAGAGTTACAGATAAGAACACCAGACACGCCCAAGGACAACAAACAAAGCCACTGAAGATACACAAACAGTAAAACCTTAAGCCCACTTAAAGTACAGTACGTAGGTTTAAAAGAATTAGTTACTACCCTACCGTTTTTTTAAAAGCATTGACAAAAATTTACAGATTTTTCAGCCGAATGTCGGTCTGCAGTCACCAGAGCGCAGATTATAGGAACTGGTGTTGTGTGACATGATGAGAGGGGAGCACACCGAGGACAGACTCAAAGTAAAATGAATTCATGAACTCATTGATAATGGAGAGTTTCTTATTTTGTACAAGGCACAACGGTGTGTAAAAGCTTTACATCACAAATCTCAATGCTCTATGGTAGACAATCTCTTCCTGGTTTAAGCAAATTTGTCAATGTGCAATTTAAAAGAGAGATCATCAGTTAAAATACCCAAGTATTTATACATTCAGAATTTTTCGATCTTATCACCCTCTATAGTAAAAAAGGCTCAGAAGAATGTCCAAAGACTTTGATTTTGAAAAAGCATGAGCTTAGTTTTGTCAACATTTAAAAATAGCCTTTAAACTGATCAGGTGTACATGAACAACGCCAAAGCTTGATGTACAGTGGCAACACTGCAATAAATAACGGTGTCATCAGCATAAAAATTCTACTATTGAACAGTCTGATTCTGCAAAACCCAGAATATCTAAAATTGAAAAGAGATATTTGGCTCCAGCGTCTTAGTGACATCTTGGCTACTCACTAGGCTCGTTGGTTAAGCTAACTGCTTACAAGTTAGCCATCTGGGCTAACACTAGCCAGTCATAAGCTGCTGCAGTTAAAAGGGCTTTATTGGCATGAAAGTTTCAGGAGTTGCCAAAGTACCAAAATTTGATTTGTCTAAATATTTGAACAGCACAGAATAAAAGTAATACAAACAATATTATTCAGATTAATATTAATTACATCACTCAGTAACCCCCCCCACAGACACTATGCGACATTTTGTTCAAAGATATTGAAGAGGGGGAAATAAAGCTTTTCAAACTAAAAAGCTAGCGAGTTTTTTAGCTTAGTTGCAAACAGGACACAAAAGGACGATTTGTACTTCTGCTTCTGCTGTAGGTGGACGTCCACTTCCCCAAAACTCTAACTAAACGTTGCAGCGAATCAGCCCCTAAAGCTTGATTTACTCCTGCGTTGGGAGGGAGACGCAGACGCATAAGTATAAATACATGGCTATGTGCGTAGCCTACGCTGTAGCTACGCACATAGCCGCTGTTCCTGGGGCACCTGTAATAATTACAGTAGCTACCCAGAGAGGCTGAAAGGAGAAGTACAATTTATTCCTTTTCAAAACCTAAAATAAACTTAAAATAAATCCAGAAAAATATCAGCTGCAGATTGTCCCTAATTTAACGTTAGTTAGCTAACGCTAGCTAACTTCCTACTGAATGTAACGTAATGAAGCCCTACTGTTCTGCTTTTTAATGATTGTAATAATGAACAGAAGCCGACCCAGCTGTACAAAAACAGTGCTGATCCTTAAAATTGTTGTCTTTTGTCTCAGTCGTCGGGGATGCGGTGGTTCACTTGTAACGCTACTGTGTGATCGGTAGGTTTTAGCTTCCATCTTACATTTTTTTTAGGTCCGTTTGAGTCGGTCTGACAGCCTGAATACAACCTTCAAATGTAAAATGCAACTGCAAAACTGTCTGCTTCTTTCTGAGATCGCTTTTTCCAGCACATTTGACAGTATTTCTTCACGGAGTGCAGTGATAGATAGTGGCAGTACAGGCAGTTTGTCGGACCTAGCAACAGTAACTAAGGGGTGTGGGGCTTAGCAAAGGGTCAATTACACCCCCAAACGCTAGTCGGCAGTAGCGCTACAGCGTCCATTGTGTTGACTTTTGCCAGGCAAGCAAGCAAACTTCCTGTTTAGCCCTCCGCTAACGTGAATGGGGGTAAAATTGTAAACGAGCAGCTGGTGCAGCCTTTTTAAATGTTACCGACAGAGTGGATCACATTCTGATAGTGAAACGAGTCATTTCGTTCAGGTTGTGACGGTCAAATATATTGATCGACTGTGTTACAGCAGCTGGTTTAGCCGCTAGTAAAAGTTGCTTCAAACCACGGGCACTTCCTGTCGGCTTAGAGGCGTTGCCGGGCTACCCAGCTGACCAATCACAGAGCTTATGGTCTGCGTCGACCCGACGTGTAGGTACATTTTTGAGGAGGTGCATGTCAGGCGACGGCGTAGGTGACGCCATAGGTGACGCCGTAGGGTACGGGGCTGCACAGAGGCTACGCTGTTGATTCAACGCAGCATTGTAAATTACACTTAAGACCTGTGATTGGTCGGCTTGGCAGCGTCGAATTTCCTCTTATGCCTTTCTGGCTCATCCATCTTCTTCTGCTTGAACCGGTTCAAGGCTCGTACGTGCCAACTCGTCCGACACCTTCTCTAGTTTCTGTGTTTTAGTAAAGTCACTTAAAGTAACTGCTGTTCATCGATCAGCTGCAGCGTGAGCCGCTTACTTTCAGCAGCCATTAGTTCAAGATGACTTTAGCTGACAAAATATCTAACCAGCATGTCTGATGCATCAGCTAAAGTCAAAAGCACCTATTGTTTGGAGCAACCTACACCAAGCAAGAATAAACGGTCACGGCAGCGTGGACTCGACGCAGAAACTGGCGTCCTCAGTGTATTGCAGCTGTGTCAGCACGACGTCCTCGTGTCTCCCCGCCTCTCCGCTCTGAGTGGACGGCTCAGCTTTGGTCAACAGCACAAATTTACATGTGAGAGTTCACCAAAAGTTCCTCTCTATTGAAAAAATGCACAGATTAACTTTGACCCTGTGAGAGGATCCAGCCGCAGCGACTTCACTGGATCAAACGGACCAAATATTTTTAACTGATCCGGCCTTTACGTCCAACACCAACACGCTTCATCACTTTAATGCTGAACCTGCACAGAGCAGCTGAAGTAAGGTTACAGCTGGGGATAAGTCCGAATAACAATGACGCATAATTAAAAAGTGAACATCAGTTGCAGGTCTGAGACGGGACGTGAACTCACTTCCTGCACCGACGCTGCTGCTGCGGTGGCGTTCAGGGGAAGCTGGGAGTTTGAATCAGTGTAGAGGAGTTCAAAGGCAGGTTCAGGTTGACTCACTAACCCTCTGATCATTTAAACTGCTGTCAATGAATACTTCTGTCTAAATCCCTGCCACGCCCTCCACTCGCACGTCACCGTTAAAAACATTCAGTCGCTCTATTTTCAAGATTTTCAAGTTTAAAATCTGCTTCACCAAAGTCATAAAACGGGAATTTTGAGATGCACAAAACCTCCTTTGGAAAACTGTGAATTTAAGAAGCATTTTAAAAGACATTATAAAAAACTACTCAGTTGGGTTCAGCGCCGTGATGTTTACTCAGACATGAAAAGCAGGATCAGCTCTCATGTGAAGTGTGTGGATCCAGCAGAGAGCAGCTAAAGCCCGAATAATCCAGGTTTAGATCTGAACCTGGATCCAGTCCAGCAGGCAGAGACACGAATGAACCCTCTGCCACCTTCTCTGTGAGACCTCAGCAAAGACTCATTGAACCCGAGGACGGAGTTTGTCACTGAGGCTGAAGTCACGTTTAATCTTTTATTAAAACTTTAATAATCAGAGTCCTCAGCACCAAAGTGAAAAGTTAAAGGTGTAGAATTTTAGTTTAATTTAATTTATATGTAGATCAGTTTGATGCATCACTGAGGCTGATCACTACAGGTGAGCTCTGTGATGTGACGCCTATAGACTCACCTGTTCAGACTGTGTGTGTGTCTCATGTGTGTCAGCATGTGAGGAGGAGGGCGGGTCCAACAGGTAGGAGGCGGAGCTCCGGCTCACCTGGGGAATTCCTCTTTACTGATCATCAACACATCTGAGGGAGCGAGGCAGAGATCAGTCACTTCTTCTTCTCTTTATCTCCCATCTCTTTTCATCCGCCTCCTTCTTCTTCTTCTGTTTCATGTCGCTCACTTCAGACTTCAGACACATGAAGCTCCTTAAAACTGTCAGCAAATGAACCGGATTTTAATCATTTTCACAGATGTTCAGGCCTGCGAGTCTGAATTCATAAATCACTGACAAATCATTAGAAATCAGAGTAAATACTAATAAAATAACACAGCGAGTCTTTAAACAGCCTCTGCAGTGTTTCATCTCTCTGACAGGAGCTTCATGTAGTTTTATAATGAAACTGATCAAACTGCCTGTTTGTGACGGGTTCTCACATAGGAATCAACCATTCGCCGGCTTTCTGAGTCCCTCTGACCGCCATGTACGCTGCGTCCTATCTGAGGAAATCGTTTCGCTGGCTGTCGAGAATCTCGCCTGCTGATTCTGATCCGTACACACAGCGACAGCGCTGCAGCTAACGAGTCTGCTGACACCATGACACGACCGGCTCCCAGCTCAAACTCCACGTAAGGATAAAAAACCAACGACAAAGGTTTATACGCTGGCGCCCGTCAGATGATGTCGGCGAAAACACAGTCAACATCAGAAATGAGTTTGATTGACGGAGAGACCTCCACTGTGTTTTGGAACAAACCGACCCCGAGGCGTCTTTCATCCTGTTGGACCGATAAACTGAAATTACTGAAAGCATCTGAAACATACTGTGATTTTATGCTTTAGTTGGCTCAAGATGGAAAACGTTAGCTCGCCGGCTAACGCGAGCAGTTGCTAACATTATCTGGTGCATCTGGTACAGTTCTATTGTTTTCCACATTGTCCTGTGTGCCACCAGTATTACAACCTGTTCTCATGTCAGGCGTCACATATCCACACTTTGAGAAAGCGTAGTTATTTTACGCAAAACGTTAGCTCGCCGTGCGTATGAAACGCTGCAGTTTGCTATTGCGTTGCAGCACTAAGGAGGCTAACCCTGCAGCTAAACATGCATATATTAGGTTAAGGTTAGGGTGAGGCGTTTGCTGGGACTCTCAACGCATTAAACCCAAACTTCGCTAGCTTTGCGTTTGTGGTCACCCCACGGCGTCTCATACACAAGCTGAAGGGTACCTTTTGCGTGAAATAACTGCGCTTTGTGAAGCGTCGGTACGTGACGCCAGGGATGAGAACGGGCTGTCAAAGTGTCAAAGTATTTTAGCCTGCAAGAAATGATGTAACGCTGCAAAGCAGACGTGGAGCGGCTGGTTCAACGTGATGGCGTGGGATGGCGTAAAAACAGCACATTTCACACGGCCATGCTAACGCATTTTAAGCTTTTCGATGTGCGGTTTAACGCAGTTTAGTATCTGCAGACTGGAGCGACACAAAGGAGGTTTACGACATCAGACATCATGATTGGGTTACAGGAAGAACCGAGCTCATGTAACTTCACAGAAAACGTAAATCAATCTTGTCTTTATGTTGGATTTTTGTTTCACGCGGGAGTCAAACTCTGGTTCATCGCCCTCACTTCGACTGTTCTGATTATTTATTTCCTAACCGGATCTTTTCCCTGTGACAGCTGCCGCACGCCGTTTCTGCACTATATCAGTCAGTAGAGACGAACTGGCGTGAAACGGCCGGTGAACAGCAAAGAAATGCGTTGGAATCCCCAACGGGCCGCATGGTGACAGCAGGCTGGTTTGTTTCAGCTAGCCTGTAGTGATGTAGAGCAGCTAGCTAACGTTAGCTCGGACCTGCCGCAGTTTGCTTTGTAAAGTTCGGTTTAGATTTCTTGATGTTTTACAGATACTCAGGTTCACAGCATCTCAGTCGCTGTAACTAAGAGGCAGCTGAACCAACACCCACAGCTCTGGGATCAGTTTTTGAATCTGCCGGCCGCCAACAGCTGCAGGAAGACTAAGCAGATGTGGGAGGTGTGACGTGTAGACGCACTGACCCTGCACTTCATTTAGGTTCTGAAAGGGTTAAAATATTATAGATTGAACATAAAAACACAAATAATTGATGCAGACAAACAACATGTCAGTTTCCTCATAAAACATTTAAACATCGTGTTGGCGCCACAGACAGAATCTGAAACAATGAGCTCCACCTGCTGCAACACTGAAGTGATGAACACATGAATGCTTCAGTAATTAGAATGCAGTGTTCTGCATAATGAATTCTTCCTTTAGGTGCTTCAAGTATATTTAGATGATAATACGTTAATATTTTTACCTAATTAATGTTTTTAAAGACAGACATGAGCTGTTTTCTCTTTGTCCTTTCAAACTCTGTTAAATGATAATTAGTGATACAGATTATTGGAGGCATATTTTAAAGTCTGTAGTTTGATGATTTGTATTCTGAAAAGTTAATTAATGAGTTAAAAGTACAGAAAATGTAAATAAACATGTTTTTCATTTTCAGCTGGCTCAAAGTTAAAGCTCCCTCCCTCCCTCCCTCTTTCTCTCTCTCTCTCTCCCCTCTCTCTCCCTACCTCTCTCTCTCCCTCTCTGTCTCTCCCTCCCTCTCTCTTTCTCTCAATTCAGTTCAATTTGCTTTATTGGCATGACTGTTGAACAATATTGCCAAAGCATCATACATATAACATAACATTTCTCTCTCTCTCTCCCTCTCTCTCTCCCTCCCTCTCTCTCTCTCCCTCTCTCTCTCCCTCCCTCTCCTCTCTCTCTCCTACCTACCTCTCTCTCTCTCCCTCCCTCTCTCTCCCTCCCTCTCTCTCTCCCTCCCTCTCCTCTCTCTCCCTACCTACCTCTCTCTCTCTCCCTCCCTCCCTCTCTCCCTCCCTACCCCTCTCTCTCTCTCTCCAGCTCCTCCCAGTCTTTTATATTTAAATGCCGGGCGTGCGAGCCCTGCTCACCTGCAGGTAAACTCTCTCTCTCTCTGTCTCAGTCGGTCTCACCTGAACATCAGGCAGCAGCTCCGTCTCTGAAGTCACCAGCAGAGAGGACGAGTCCTCAGAGCTTTTAAAGAAGGACCACCTGTGGACGTCTTCTTCTTTGGTCCTAAACATTTTGAGGAAAAGGAAGAAAGGTGGACGACAGGTGGACGACAGGTGGACGACAGGTGGACATCTGCTTCAGCCCTGAAGAAGCGATGGACGGGCGTGAAAACCTTTTTAAGGTCTTTGGTTGAGAGTTTAGAAAGAAAAAGACTTACAGGTGTGAAATAAGGTGGACGCGTCCTCACGTTTCTGGTGTCTGGATGTGTTTAAGGACAAATGACTGGATGTCCCTGATTCTGAAGGAAAAGATGGTCGAGACAACGTCTCTGACTGGAAAGTAAAAGAAACGTTAGAGGAAGTTTAAGAGATTTGATTTTCACAGGATCATTTTAAGAAAAGAACAACTGGAAACCTTCTCCGAGGACTTTGTGAAACCTTCCGGGTTCAGACAACCTGAAACGTCTCGTCTGGTCTCAAAGAGTCCAGGAAGACTTTAGAAAGTTTGTCCAGAGAGACGTCTTTCAGTAAAAGAAGGTAGAAAATGTCTTGAAGAAGCTCTTCCTTCAGAGTCCTGATCGTCTGGAGATCACAGACTGATCCAGGATCAGATCGGCTTGAATAACCTCTGACCTCTGACCCAGGTATGATTTTTCATTTTCAGCACAAATCTGCTTCCTGTCAAAACAGCCTCTGATGGTTTCACGTGATAGATTCAGGACTTGGTGAAACCCTGGTGAGCTGGAGGTTTATGGTGCCGACCGTGAGCCACAGCGCCCCCCTTTCAAGTCCAGCTGTGGAGTTCATGTAACTCCCCATCTCTCTCTCTCCTCCTGGCCTGTCGTCTCTCCACTTTCATGAAGACATTTTAACTTCTGAACAAACTGGGATTCTTGTCTCCTCGGTTTTAATGATCAGCAGCTGATTTCTGTCAAACAAAGAAAGGTTGGTCCAGTTTAAAAGTTCTAAATGTCTCTTTAGCAGGTTGAGGTCTTCAGACGAGAAGCTGCTGGCTGTTCCTGAGTCAGATTTAAGGCCAGATTAGAATACATCAGCCTAGAAAACATTATTTTATTCTTGACATCTGAAGTTGAATTTGTTCTGATTCTTCCTCTGTTTCCTGTCTTTAGATTTGATCTAGTTTTTACTGGTTGCTTTGTGTAACGCAACGCTTCCTGAAAGGAAGTCTGGAAGTGGGGATTGAGAGAAACATGCCGCCGGAGCTCAGAGACATGCCGGCTCACGGACGCTGGTCAGAGACATCTTGCACCAGGTTAAATGAACTTTTGCTGATTAAAATTGCCTACAATAATTATCTTGTTAGATGTGAGTACAACAGAAGAAAGCCAGCTGGAGAACTCGTTCAGGGGTCAGTAGGAAACCAAACGACGCGCTGGGATGTCAAACTCAATCAGCCCCCACGGCCTCTGGAGCTCAGCAGGATGTCACAGTCAGTCCTAACGTGGGACAGACCCAGACCTCCGGGCGGAAAGGTTCACTCTTTACAGTGTTTTATTAATAATGAAATCAAAGGGGTGTTAGGTGGGGCAGGCAAACGTCTGAACCAGAAGAGCAGACCACATGGGCAAACAAATCCAGATCGGAACAGGCCAGAATCAAAATCCAATAAATCCAAGTAGGAAGGCAGAAAAATCCCAGAACAGAGGCCTGCAACGCTCGTCTGAAGTTTTACCTTCTGAGACACCTGAAAAGAACAGAGTCCTGACGTGGTTTTAATCTGAAAGGTGTCCTGACACACAGGAAACATCTTTTTCTCAATGTTCTTTTTTCATCACAGACGTCTGAAGAAACGCCGCGTCCTGGTGCAGGTCAGCCTGAAAATGACGGTGAGTGACGCAGGTCGAGAAGCAGACCGGTGAGGTGGAATCAAACCCACGTCACTGACGGCACACAGGCGTGATGTTGGCGTGTCGCTCCCTTCTGCTCACATGGGTGCTGCTCGCCGCCAAAGTCCGAAG
Source organism: Lepomis macrochirus (assembly GCA_024633595.2). Classification (NCBI taxonomy): domain Eukaryota; kingdom Metazoa; phylum Chordata; class Actinopteri; order Centrarchiformes; family Centrarchidae; genus Lepomis; species Lepomis macrochirus. The sequence goes on from JALXJV020000016.1 coordinate 1,775,466, forward strand.
CCAGAGCTGGAGACCCTGTACAGGTACGAGGACGGATTAAGTGTCCCGACTATACATTGGATTTGTTTTCAGCATCAAAGGAGCGTCCTGTTGTGTCTTTACCCAGTTTCAAGTGTTCAGTACAGAGGCAGGTTTGGGACGTGTTAGCCTAGATTAGCACAAAGACTGGAAACAGGGGGGAGCTGCTAGCCTAGCTTTGCCAAAGCCAAAAATGTACAGTGTTTCCACAAAGCCTGAGGTGACCAGATTTCTGAAATGAAAACTCTGGACATTTTTTTCATTAAAGGGACATTACGTAGTTTCCAGCGACCACTAGCGGTGTGGTTTTAAGATTGCAACCAGGTGTGTGCTCGTACGCGTGCTCGCCTGAACTCATGAGCGAGCAGAATCCGAAACACAACCGCTTTCATACAGAAATCCTGCAATAAACGCAGGAACAGCAGCATGCAGGCTGTGGCTTTTCACTCAGACATGTTCAGGCTCTGTTACTTCAACGTTCCCGTCTCAGAGGTGGATCGACACCGGCGCCGTAACGTTACTTCATTCTGCACAGCGAGACAGCGGCATATCGGCACAGTACTCCCGAAAAAAGGCAGAGTGACAGCGGCTACAGACAGACAGAGCTGGGAACTCAGGGAAACTCCCACTGCAACGTTACAGTAATAGTTTGATCAGCTGCAGGTTGAACTAATCCAGGCTCGTCACATGATCACGGTACATTTACTGCATTTAGCCGACGTGCTACATCGTTAGCTCGCCTGCTGCTTTTCAGTAACTAACTTTACTATCTGAATCTGTCACCGGAGGCTCAGCAGTGTCAGCACAGCTACATGTACTGGATGATAATGAAACAGAGAGCTGGACTGAATATTATAAGATTGTGTCTCACTTTATAACAGTCAGACCGCAGTAAGTAACTTTACAGTAACTAGTGTTAGTGGATGGCTCTTCTTCCTCTGTGGTGTATATTATGTGGATCATGTTAGTTACAGCGACTGAGAGGTGGAGAAGCTGTGAACCATCAGTAAAAGGCAATAAATCTAAATTGAACGTTACGAAGCAAACAGCAGAAGGTCCGAACTACTGTAGCGTTAGCTTGCTGCTCGTGGCTGCGTCGCTACAGACTAACGTTAGCAAACAAATCGCTCCACATTTGCTTTTTACCGTTAGGTCCTTTCAGGCTGAATCAACCGTGGTACACAGATAGTAACATGGGTCGCGTTAGTTGGTGAAGTATATGAAGCGATAACATTAGCAACAGTTCGGTGTGCGCAAGCGCAGAACCACTAAGTAGCATAAATCGACAGAACACCGGCGAGCTAACGTAACTTTCTGGTGTGACTGTTTTTACTCGACATCATCTGAATCTCGTTGGGTCTGACAGGCTTCAGCAAATAAACCTTTACTGTTGTTTTTATCCTGATGTTGGAGTCAGTGTTTTATGCTGTTAGCGGACTGCGTGTCGTTAGCTGCCGTGTTGTCGCTGTAGCCTGAGAGGCTCGGGAGCGCGCTCAGAGCTGAATCCGACCGGAGACTCACATTAAAAGCAGAATACAGGCTGAAACAAGCAACGGAGAAAACAGGCGTGTGCTTCATTTACAAGTGAGATTTGAGCCCATTAACAAGAAGGCGTTTTATTAAGACTAAAAATTTAATTGAAAAACTTGCATATAGCCCCTTTAAAAAAATCTGTTATTATATATGAAATAAAAAAGACTTTTGGTTTTACAATCAAAAGTAAGAATACTGCATTTTAAGGGTGTTTTGGCCATTTAAAGGTATTTTAACAGGTAAAAAGGACTGGATTGGTTGGTACACACCAAGTTAAATAATGTAGAGTCATAAGGATAATTGCAAAAGAGATCACGTCTTTATTTTACATAACTCAGCAGGGAGTCATGTTAATTAAAGGCTACAGTCTGTTTTCCTCACATAAACAAGGATATTAGAGAAACGCCCACCAAACACATAATCAATCGGCAACAACAGGCTTCTATTATTGCCTGTAATCATGTAAATGTCCGGCCTGGCCAATACTTATTTGGCCACAACTGTGATTATTTTGTTAAAAGACAAATCTTTGCTGTTACCACGGACATAAAGTGATGTCTGTTTGATCCAGATAAAAGCAGCTGTAGTTAGAAAGAGACTGGATGCTGACAGTTTCACACCTGTACACTCTGCTGTCCAGGCTTTCTGGCCGTTTTGGAGGCCTGTCCCCAGAAAAAGGGGACGTCTGGTCTCTGTAACTAAACCTCCTGCTGGTTGGTCCTACGTCTACATGTAAAATTTGAAATTTGATTGGCCAACACCACAGTGTTTGTTCCTGTGGTTAGCCTAGCAGCCTAGCTTAGCATAAAGACTGGAAATGTGGGGAGCTGCTAGCCTATTAAAAGTGAAGAAAACCTCTAAGTCTGCGTGTTGTTTTGTGAAGCGGAGGAGAAATAAAAAGTGAGACGTTTCAGCAGCAGTTGGAGATTCCCTGCCTGTCATAGTGAAGTCCTGAAGCTTTGTGGAAGCGTCTCAGTGGACAGCTGGAAGGTTTTGTAAAGTGAGTTTGCTCCTGCGGTTAGCTGACATGAAAACCTGGACACAGATATATCCACAGACAGTGAGCGGTCTGCCAGGCCTGGCCGCTGCGTTTCATGTGTTTCAGACGTTTCTCTGCCGCTTTGTGCTTCGGTGTGCTTTGTGTCTTTGAAATGTGAGATCAGTTTCTGTGCATGTCGTCCCCTCCCTCCATTCATCCTCCGCTAACACACAGATCGCCTCGGAGGAGCTTAAAGGGGAACTCCAGCTAAACGCAGGCGGTGAAGAAGCAGATTTAAAGTCCGTCTGCGCTCGTCTCTGGGTGTTTCTCTGAGTCCTGAGCTGTTTGTCTTCAGCGCTGCTTTTACTTACTGAGCATCCTGCTGCTGCTGAATTCAGTGTTACCGCATATTTATATTTTATTCCCAAAAGATCCTGAAATTTAGGTCAGTGTTGTGAAGATATTTCCACAAATCCAGGACACACAAGGTTTTAAACACTCATCTTCTCTGGTCGAACATTGCGAGGCCTGAGTGGAACCTGTCCTGTTGAACCTCAGTATGGTCTCGGTCACCGTGCTGGAGATCAGTTTCAGGGTCTTGGCGGTCTTCTTGCACCCTCGGCCATCTTCATGTAGAGCAACCGTTCTTTGTTTCAGCTCCTCAGAGGCCTTTGCCAAAGACGTGCAGGTTAATTGGTGTCTCTAAATTGTCCTTAAGTGTGATTGGTTGTGTGTCTCTGTGATGGACTGGCGACCTGTCCAGGTGGACCCCGCCTTTCACCCAATGTCAGCTGGGATTGGTGAATTCAGGCCCGTATGTGTTTTGACTGTTGCAGCACTGATCACTGACGTTATTACAGGAACCTGAGCTGCCAGACGCTGAAAGCTGTCACTCGACACACCTTTGTTTTTATGTTCGCTCACCACAGAGCGAGGAACAAAACGGCCCCTGAGGTGATAACGTGATATTAATAACCTCTGCAGAGCTGAAGCGTTAATCTGTTGGTGATCTCTGCCGCCGTCCTTATCGGTCCCAGAGGAAAACGTCCTGTTAGACAGAAATCAGCTGTTTGACAGAATCTGCAGAGGTTCTGTTAGCCTTCAGTCACTTCAGTCATTCTCACCAGCCTCTGCTTCACTGCATTTATATTAAAATCTGCTTTCAGGTTCTTTCTGTTCTTTGCAAGTGATGTTCTGCTTGTAGGTTTTACTGCGTTACAAAACACTGATTTACAGTTTCACAGCAGTTTAAGACGCAGCAGCCTGCTACTCTGCTGGGAAAATGAGTTATTTGTCAGTAGTTGCATCTTGTAACGGATCTCAGTTATCCAGCAAGGTTAATTTAAGGGCAGCCCCTTCACGAAGTCCAGCACAGAAAGGCCGACTCCTTAGGTCAAGACTCAGCAGTGAGCACTCATCACTGCATGACTCGGTTCTGAAGGTCCACATGACAAAATAAATAAACCTCCACCTGTCGCCGTGACCATTGATGAATCTGACGTAGAGCTCTCGAACAAACCTTAAAGAAATAAGCAGTGCTTGAAGTGGGCCAGAACGCCCCGGTACACCGTACTGGGACTTCTCCCGAGCTGCCGGTCCTCCCCTCTGCCCTCTCTGGATCAGGGTCTCTGGGCGCTTCGTGACGCTCACCTGTTCCCGTTCTCTCTGCCTGATAAACTCTGTCAGCGCAGAGAGACGAGGGAGAAGAGAAGCTCGGTGGCTTTCAAGCAGCTGTGTGCTGAAAGAAGCTCGTCAGTGTCACTTGTCGTGAACCGACCAATCACAGCCTGGATGGGGCGGGACATTTAAACGTGTGACAGACAGGTGTGAGGACGCTGGGGACGGAATCTGAACGTCTCATCACTTTTTTGAAAGCATTTATTAAAATGTTCTGAAAAACAGCAACAACAAATGAAACGATAAGAAAAGCTGCAGTGAAATACTGAAGAACCAAAGATCCTAAAAGTAAGTTGAGCTCAAACAACAAGCTGCTGCAGTAACACTCACTGAATCAGGAGGTTTAGGAAGGTAAAGACGCTGCATGAGGCCCAGAGTGCTGCTGTTCTCCACATGTTTGTTTCCTTCTCAGACCTGCTGCCTCTTGACCTGCTGGCCAGAGCACTGCCACGCCCGGGAGGACAAGCCCCGCCCACACAGGTAGGATGGCGAACGATGGCGAGATGAGGGCGAACGTTTAAACAGATAAATTACTGATGGTGATCAATCAAATGACCGATCAGGTGCAGATGGTTCAGTCCAGAGGGTCCAGAGGGTTCCGATTGGCCGGCTCTGTGGCGACAGAGCTGAGTTTCCCCGCCTCCCAAGTCTTCACCAACTGTGACTACTTCCCTGCTGAGTTCTCATTGGTCGCCACCATCAAGATACCGAGACTGAGACAGCAGGTGAACCAGCAGCCCTGAATAGAACCTGTTCTGGTCTCGTCCGGTCCGGTCTGTTCTCACCTGTTCCTCCTCCTCTCTGTTTCTAGAGGAATGAGTACATCTTCTCTGTGCTGGAGGAGGGATCTGATTCGCTGTTGCTGGGCTTACGTGTCTCAGAGGACCGCCTCCACTTCCTGGCCACGCCCCCCGGCGCGGGTGGGCGGAGCCGGCTGAGCTTTAAGGACGTTGGACTGGATGACAACCGCTGGCACACTGTGGTGCTGGCCGTCACCGGGCCGTACGCCACGCTGACCGTCGACTGTGGACTTCCTCTGGAGCTGTGAGTCACCGTCAGACCAGTTCAGGCTCATGTAGTCCAGTTCAGGGATCAGACAGTTTTATCCTGGTTTGGCCTGGTTCAGTTTACTTATACCTTCAGTCTGGGTCAGGCGGTTTCAGGGATCAGGCTCTATCCCAGTTCAGCCTGGCTCACTCTGGTTTATCACGGTTCAGTTCAGTTCATCCTGGTCCAGTCTGGTTCAAACCGCTTTAAACTGGTTCAATCCAGTTCAGCCTGGTTTGCTTAGGTTCAGACTAGTTTAGTCTAGTTCACTTTATTTCCCTTGGGTTCAGTAAAACCCAGCCTAGTCTGGTTTAGTCTGACTCAGTCTGTTGAGCCTGCTTTGGTTTGGTTCAGTTTGATCTGGTTCAGTCTAGTTCAGTTAAGATGAGCCCAGTTCAGCCAAGTCTGGTTCAGCCTTTAGTGTTAATAGGTTTGGCTCCTGGGTCAGTCCGGTTTAGTCTGGGTCAGTCCGGTCTGGACCGTTCTGTTAGTTAGGAAATCACAGTTATATTTTACACCATGTAGGACAGTTAGAACTGGTCTGTGGTGGTTCAGGATCAGAGAGTCCAGTTCATCGACCAACTTCCCTCCACAGTGAAGTCCGTCTGAAGTCCAGAACCTCCTCTGATGGAACAGGAGGTCAGACTGTCCCATTAACTGGTTTCCTGTCTCCCAGTAAACAGGTCCAGTCATTCCCCAGCGCCCTGAGCACCAGAGGGTCCCGGTTCTTCATCGGCAGCAGGAGGAGGTTGAGGGGTCGCTTCTCTGTGAGTCTGTGATCAGGATCAGGACTCCAGGACAGCTGAGGCCCTGATGTCTGCTGGTTCACACTGAGCTGTTTCTGTCTCCAGGGTTTACTGCGTCAGCTGGTTCTGCTTCCTGGTTCAGATGCCACGCCCAGACTGTGTCCGACCTCTGAGCCCAGCCTGGCCGAGCTGTCCGTCCCCCAGGTCCTAAAGTCCACCCCTCTCCAGCCCGACCAGCACGGACCAGTTTACCCGTACGGTGAGGAGAGGAGGGTTTGTTAAAGGACTTAATCGGGTCCCTTCTGTCTTTAGTCCATCGCAGCAGAACCTGTTTCCTTCAGCACCACAAGGATCCAGCTGTCTGTACATCCATGCTAATCGCTAACAGGAGCAGCTAACAGCTAGTTCATCTACTTTTAACGGGGACAGTTTGAATACACGTAAACAAATATTGGCTAAAATGGTGTCTGTCCTGTTGGAGTCGGCCACAGAGTCAGACTTAAAACTAAGGGGTCGTGAGCCAGCGTCCAACTGTGACGAGCTGGGAGTCAGAATGTGCTGCAGAGACATGTTACTGTTAAGTTTTACAAAGTAATGCTGTAAATCACACTGGTGTGGAGGAAGGACCTCAGCACATAAAACCAAGGTGATGGTTAGATCAGACATTCAGTCAGAAAGTGCTCCGCTGTTGAGATTTAAGTGAACTTACCCTTTAATTTTGAAAATAATGCCAATGCTTTTACTTCAGCTGTTCACTGTGTGGACAGTCACCTTCAAAGTAGAAAGTGCACCTAATGAGTAAAGAACACCACTATTTGAATGCTATTTATTCACATACAGTGAGAATACCCCATAATAACACAGAACATTTACACTGCTCATCCATAACTGTTCTGCATCAAATATAAAATGTGAATTCATTAATGCACCTTGAAAATATTTAGTCTCATCGATAAAGACCTGAGACGAAGATGATGCAGTATGAAATAAAATAATTAAAGCACACACCAGCGCACAAGCACACACACACAGCAGTCCAATACTTACCCCCAGCCTCAACCTGTTCAGGCTAAACTGTGCGTTCGATAGGGGCTGATGGTGGTGAAGTGCAGCCGTCCTGTCAGTCATGCAATGTGCAGCGTAGTTCATTAGCAAAGTGTGTTGATTTAAGTCTCTTTATCTTGTTTAATGTAAATAATAGTTCTAATTACAATGAAAAATACAGTCTTTGTCATTCAAAATAATGGTTGTTGATAAATGAATTACAGCCCCACAGATGCAGACCTCCTTATGGGATCTGAGCTCCCACTGGCTCCCACGTTACTCGAACCCTGAATAAAGCTAAGATATAGCTTTAGGAACTCTGCCTTTGGCACCTGTAGATCAAAATATAAATGTATTAAGGTAACACTGAGCTCCATCTCAGGCGGACACGCTGCACCGTCACATGTGTTCAGCTGTCCGCATACTTTTGGCCATCTTTGATAAAAACCAGCGGAGCCAGTTCACATCAGGGCACCTTGACCCCTCTTACCTTTCAGGTTGGTGGTTTTGGTTGTGATGGTATCAGTGTTTCAGTAACCTGAGCTGCAAAATGACTGACAGGATGGAAGAGATGCTTCCTGTGTGTGTGTGTGTGTGTGTGTGTGTGTGTGTGTGTGTTTGTGTGTGTGTGTGTGTGTGTGTGTGTGTGTGACCGGCAGTTTGATTGACACTGTTTGATGCGTGTTTCTGTTCATCTTTAAAAACAACAACACCGTACAGGTGTGCTCCTAACATCATGACTATCATGGCTCAGGAGCCCCGCCAGGGTCCCATTGAGTTTTACCTGATTATTGGGGCTCAAAATAACTCTGTGGAGTTTAGTACTGGATGCAGAGAGAAGAAACTATGGAAGCCGACATCTGCCACTGTGATGAAAAAAAGGTACCCAAATTCATTATAATGAGAAACTTTATCAAAGTATTGACTTAGTAGCTCAAGATAATGAGTTAGTATCTCAAAATAATGAGGTAGGATCTCAAAATGAGTTAGTATCTCAAAATAATGATAGTATCTCAAAATAATGACTTAGTATCTCAAAATAATGAGTAAGTATCTCAAAATAATGACTTAGTATCTCAAAATAATGAGGTAGGATCTCAAAATGAGTTAGTATCTCAAAATAATGATAGTATCTCAAAATAATGACTTAGTATCTCAACATAATGAGTTAGTATCTCAAAATAATGACTTAGTATCTCAAAATAATGAGTTACTACCTCAAAATAATGAGTAAGTATCTCAAAATAATGACATAGTATCTCAAAATAATTTAGTATCTCAAAATAATGAGTAAGTATCTCAAATTAATGACTTAGTATCTCAAAATAATGAGTTACTACCTCAAAATAATGAGTAAGTATCTCAAAATAATGACTTAGTATCTCAAAATAATTTAGTATCTCAAAATAATGAGTTCCTGTCTCAAAATAATGAGTTACTACCTCAAAACAATGAGTCACTACCTCAAAATAATGACTTAGTATCTCAAAATGAGTTAGTATCTCAAAATAATGATAGTATCTCAAAATAATGAGTTAGTATCTCAAAATAATGACTTAGTATCTCAACATAATGAGTTAGTATCTCAAAATAGTGAGTTACTACCTCAAAATAATGAGTAAGTATCTCAAAATAATGACTTAGTATCTCAACATAATGAGTTAGTATCTCAAAATAATGACTTAGTATCTCAAAATAATGAGTTACTACCTCAAAATAATGACTTAGTATCTCAAAATGAGTTAGTATCTCAAAATAATGATAGTATCTCAAAATAATGACTTAGTATCTCAACATAATGAGTTAGTATCTCAAAATAATGACTTAGTATCTCAAAATAATGAGTTACTACCTCAAAATAATGAGTAAGTATCTCAAATTAATGACTTAGTATCTCAAAATAATGAGTTACTACCTCAAAATAATGAGTATCTCAAAATAATGACTTAGTATCTCAAAATAATTTAGTATCTCAAAATAATGAGTTCCTGTCTCAAAATAATGAGTTACTACCTCAAAACAATGAGTCACTACCTCAAAATAATGACTTAGTATCTCAAAATGAGTTAGTATCTCAAAATAATGATAGTATCTCAAAATAATGACTTAGTATCTCAACATAATGAGTTAGTATCTCAAAATAATGACTTAGTATCTCAACATAATGAGTTAGTATCTCAAAATAATGACTTAGTATCTCAAAATAATGAGTTACTACCTCAAAATAATGAGTAAGTATCTCAAATTAATGACTTAGTATCTCAAAATAATGAGTTACTACCTCAAAATAATGAGTAAGTATCTCAAATTAATGACTTAGTACCTCAAAATAATGACTTAGTATCTCAACATAATGAGTTAGTATCTCAAAATAATGACTTAGTATCTCAAAATAATGAGTTACTACCTCAAAATAATGAGTAAGTATCTCAAATTAATGACTTAGTATCTCAAAATAATTATAGTACCTCAAAATAATGACTTAGTATCTCAACATAATGAGTTAGTATCTCAAAATAATGACTTAGTATCTCAAAATTATGAGTTAGAATGACTTAGTATTTCAAAATGAGGAGTAAGTATTTTGAGAAAGTTAGTATCAGTTAGTATTTTGAGAAAGTTAAAGTGTCAGAAATGGGCTTCCATATGAAACCGATCCATCTGAAACATCTGACTGTAAAGAGGACAGAGAACAAACAAAAGGATTTCCTTAAAGCTGAGTGTTTGTTGAGGTGAACTATGTGAGCAACCTGAGGCGGCAGAGTTAATAAAGTTCAGCAGACTGAACCCTGTCTCTGATGGATATCTAACTCTTTATGACTCAGAGTTTGTATAAACCTGAATCAGGTAAACAGTCTGTGGTGTGTTTGATTTACATACCTGCTGTCCTCAGGTGAGCGCACTGCATACACAACAGTCAGTTTGACTTGACTTCAGACTTGCTGTGGTCTGGTTGTTTCCCTGCACCGACAGAGTGTTTCTGGGAAAATGTATTTTGGTAATGGACGTGATAAATATTTACTCTGGATCAATGGTTCCCAACCATTAGCCTGTGGGGAAGTTTAGCTGGTATGAGGCTATAGTGTTAGCATAATGTTAGCTCTTACCTGCTGTATGACACCAGTTTTCAGCTGCAATGTCTAACCATCCAAATCCAATGAAATGTAGTGATCATGTGACCCAAGAGACCATATTTTGATGCACCACATCCTGAAATAAATTGACATATTTTAGTTGAGAGACATTACAGTCATGTGACTCATGTCCTCATTTTAAAGACACCTCACACAAAAACTGGCTCAATTTACCCACAGTTAACAGACTGGTTTCAGGTCGAGAGACGCTGCAGAACCTGCCCGAGAGTCATGTTATTAAGTTTTCTATAGTATCACAGTGACAGCTGTCAGTACATTCATGGGTACACTGCTAATAGGAGCTGCTAACTGCTAAAATCCCTGGTGTCTCAAAATAATGACTTAGTATCTCAAAATAATGAGTTACTACCTCAAAATAATGAGTAAGTATCTCAAAATAATGACATAGTATCTCAAAATAATTTAGTATCTCAAAATAATGAGTAAGTATCTCAAATTAATGACTTAGTATCTCAAAATAATGAGTTACTACCTCAAAATAATGAGTAAGTATCTCAAAATAATGACTTAGTATCTCAAAATAATTTAGTATCTCAAAATAATGAGTTCCTGTCTCAAAATAATGAGTTACTACCTCAAAACAATGAGTCACTACCTCAAAATAATGACTTAGTATCTCAAAATGAGTTAGTATCTCAAAATAATGATAGTATCTCAAAATAATGAGTTAGTATCTCAAAATAATGACTTAGTATCTCAACATAATGAGTTAGTATCTCAAAATAATGAGTTACTACCTCAAAATAATGAGTAAGTATCTCAAAATAATGACTTAGTATCTCAACATAATGAGTTAGTATCTCAAAATAATGACTTAGTATCTCAAAATAATGAGTTACTACCTCAAAATAATGACTTAGTATCTCAAAATGAGTTAGTATCTCAAAATAATGATAGTATCTCAAAATAATGACTTAGTATCTCAACATAATGAGTTAGTATCTCAAAATAATGACTTAGTATCTCAAAATAATGAGTTACTACCTCAAAATAATGAGTAAGTATCTCAAATTAATGACTTAGTATCTCAAAATAATGAGTTACTACCTCAAAATAATGAGTATCTCAAAATAATGACTTAGTATCTCAAAATAATTTAGTATCTCAAAATAATGAGTTCCTGTCTCAAAATAATGAGTTACTACCTCAAAACAATGAGTCACTACCTCAAAATAATGACTTAGTATCTCAAAATGAGTTAGTATCTCAAAATAATGATAGTATCTCAAAATAATGACTTAGTATCTCAACATAATGAGTTAGTATCTCAAAATAATGACTTAGTATCTCAACATAATGAGTTAGTATCTCAAAATAATGACTTAGTATCTCAAAATAATGAGTTACTACCTCAAAATAATGAGTAAGTATCTCAAATTAATGACTTAGTATCTCAAAATAATGAGTTACTACCTCAAAATAATGAGTAAGTATCTCAAATTAATGACTTAGTACCTCAAAATAATGACTTAGTATCTCAACATAATGAGTTAGTATCTCAAAATAATGACTTAGTATCTCAAAATAATGAGTTACTACCTCAAAATAATGAGTAAGTATCTCAAATTAATGACTTAGTATCTCAAAATAATTATAGTACCCTCAAAATAATGACTTAGTATCTCAACATAATGAGTTAGTATCTCAAAATAATGACTTAGTATCTCAAAATTATGAGTTAGAATGACTTAGTATTTCAAAATGAGGAGTAAGTATTTTGAGAAAGTTAGTATCAGTTAGTATTTTGAGAAAGTTAAAGTGTCAGAAATGGGCTTCCATATGAAACCGATCCATCTGAAACATCTGACTGTAAAGAGGACAGAGAACAAACAAAAGGATTTCCTTAAAGCTGAGTGTTTGTTGAGGTGAACTATGTGAGCAACCTGAGGTGACAGAGTTAATAAAGTTCAGCAGACTGAACCCTGTCTCTGATGGATATCTAACTCTTTATGACTCAGAGTTTGTATAAACCGGAATCAGGTAAACAGTCTGTGGTGTGTTTGATTTACATACCTGCTGTCCTCAGGTGAGCGCACTGCATACACAACAGTCAGTTTGACTTGACTTCAGACTTGCTGTGGTCTGGTTGTTTCCCTGCACCGACAGAGTGTTTCTGGGAAAATGTATTTTGGTAATGGACGTGATAAATATTTACTCTGGATCAGTGGTTCCCAACCATTAGCCTGTGGGGAAGTTTAGCCGGTATGAGGCTATAGTGTTAGCATAATGTTAGCTCTTACCTGCTGTATGACACCAGTTTTCAGCTGCAATGTCTAACCATCCAAATCCAATGAAATGTAGTGATCATGTGACCCAAGAGACCATATTTTGATGCACCACATCCTGAAATAAATTGACATATTTTAGTTGAGAGACATTACAGTCATGTGACTCATGTCCTCATTTTAAAGACACCTCACACAAAAACTGGCTCAATTTACCCACAGTTAACAGACTGGTTTCAGAGTCGAGACGCTGCAGAACCTGCCCAGAGTCATGTTATTAAGTTTTCTATAGTATCACAGTGACAGCTGTCAGTACATTCATGGGTACACTGCTAATAGGAGCTGCTAACTGCTAAAATCCCTGGTGTTGAAGTACAGTTTGTGTATCTTTGGGTAAATCAGTGGTTGTTCTGTCTTCAGGCAGGTCGAACCTCATCAGCAGCCTCTCTGTCTGTTATCAGGCTCGCTCGTCTCCCTTCAGGTGATGTAGACTGATGTGTAATGATGTACGAGTCATGTCTCTTTCTGTCTGCTCATAATGAGGACTTGTGGTTGAAAGACTGATGAAAACCGTCATTACCTTCACTTCATTAACTCTGAGCTGTCAGCTCACCTGGGTCTGTCAGCCACACAGGTACAGTTACTGTTGGGAAAGGTTTCCAGCTCCGTCACTGTGGTATTGTTCCGACAGAAAAGGGATTTTCCACCACAGTTAATGACGTCTCGCTGCCCCTCCTGTCTGCAGCCGAGTACTGTAAAGTGGACTGAAGTACTTTACTTGATTACCTACTTTATGCTACATGCAACTTTCTACTGCACAAGATCCCAGAGGGAATGTACATTTATCTGACAGCTTCAGTTACATCCATCCATCTATCATCCATCCATCCATCCATCAATCATCCATCCATCTATCATCCATCCATCCATCCATCATCCATCTATCATCCATCCATCTATCAATCATCCATCCATCATCCATCCATTTATCATCCATCCATCCATTCATCAATCATCCATCTATCATCCATCCATCCATCCATCCATCTATCATCCATCCATCTATCAATCATCCATCTATCATCCATCCATCTATCAATCATCCATCTATCATCCATCCATCTATCATCCATCTATCATCCATCCATCCAAAACCAAACAGCTTTCTCGTGATGTTTGTTTTTCTAATCAGCTGTATGTCTGCTGTCATCAGCTTTTGTTGTTGTGTTTCAGAGGCGGAGGCCAGAGTGACTCTGGGAAAGCCTCCTCCATGTTCGGGACCAGAAGAAGGCCAGCTGTGGTTCAACGCTCAGAGGAAAGGCCTGTTCATCTGTGACGGACTGAGCTGGAGGACGCTGCTGCAGAGTGAGTCTGACAGTCGTCCTCAGATACTGACAGGAACAGACCGACTCTGTGTTTCATCCACTGCACAGAACAACCTTTTTAAATCCTCCCACTTAAGGAGCCAGGAAGTGACTGGACAAGTCAACATAAACATTTGGGAAGTCTTCGATCCACAGACATCAGATACGTGGTTTCTGTCCTGGAGATGATCTACCAGGTCTGAACCTGGTTCAGCACTTGTTTTCCCGGGCTTTCTAGGACAGATAAACTGCCACTGTGGAGGGAAAACACTCAACAGAAAGTTGTAATGACATGAAAATACAAAAGAAAAAGTAATTTTGAGAATTAACTTTAAAAGAAACCATCTGACTCATATTTGTGTTTCTTGACTTTACAGAACTTGTTTTCGCTGACTTTATTTATTGTGACCAAAATCCAGTTCTTCCGATTTATAACCTACTTGTTGATAAATAATTGTGCTACAGCTTTAACCTAAGATAAAATACTGTGTCATACAACATGTGTCTCTTCTACGCTCTCCCCTGCAGACAAGGAGCGTTTGGATTACGTGGAGGACTACCAGGACCTGTACACCAGCTCAGAGACCTTCGACGTGGAGGTCTTCTCCATCCCGTCCGAAGGCCTGTTCATGGCTGCAGCCAACAGGTCCTCCGACACCTCAGACCACTGCATTGTTCTCCTACATAAAGTCTCCTCTGTGTGTCCAGGGTAACCTTCGTGTCTCGTCCCGCAGGGACTCTCGACCCGGTTCGGGTATCTACAAATGGAGAGACGGGTCGTTCCAGCTCTACCAGAACATCAGCACTCAGGAGGCTCGGGCCTGGAGACACTTCACCATCGACGGCAAGGTGGGAGGGGCTGCAGCTTCAACAGCATCAACCAGAATAACCAATCAACACTCGATCAGTGTCAGGGAGGAAATGCAGCCACTTCAGGCAGAGCAGACGGTGGGGTTTAATGAAGCAAGTGATAACTCACAGCAGCAGAGTCAGGAGAGCAGTCCGAGGAACAGGACAGGTGGGAACGCATATCCAGAGTCCAAGAAGAAATCTACAAGTAACCCAGATACGACAGCATAATCCGGTACGGGAAGAGACGCTGGACAAACTCAAGGAAACAAACGACAACTAAACAAAGAGCAGACGCAGACTAATATACAGAGCGGAGAGGGTGGGGTAACTGAACACAGGCGTGAAGCCAAGCAAGACACCAGAGACCGACGATTTCAAAACAGGAAACAGACAAAACCAAGACATGATCAAGAACAGGAAGGACATTAGCACAAATAAAACAGGAAAACACCAAACACCAGATCAAAATAAAGCTACAAGCAGCGTTAGACGGGCCCTCGAGGTGTGTCGGGGCCACGGAGCCAGAGGTTGGTGTGTCCCTTCTGTGACGTTAGAGATCACCTGCTGATTACATGTGCACCAGTAGCAGGTCATCCTGATTATAACACAGGGCTTTTTTCCTGTTTCATGGCTAATCATCGATTTTTGACGTAACGGAAACGCCTTTTGACCAAAACTCACAATTAGCTCAACTTTTACTTTTGTTGAAGTACGGAAAACGCCAAAAATTACCTTTAAATTCAAAATGGCCGACTTCCTGTTGGGTTTAGGGCTTTTGTGCTGTACATTTTGGTGAAACGTCTTTAGGGGGCGCTAGTAAGCCATTTATAAAAATGCCCATGCACGAAAACCAACCCTGTTAAAATTTTGTGCAAAGTTTGGAGAGTTGTTGAGCCTGTTGAGGCCAAAAGTTGCAATTAATTTGGGAAAATGATAAAGAATTCCTTGCATTTCAACAAGGTCCTCACATGTTTCATGCTCAGGCCCTAAATATTGAAAACCAATTAATCAGCTCCAACAACCATTACCTTTGAGCCGCAGAGGTTAGCATCCAAAAAAATACCAGATGTGTTTAACATCATTTCCTGATGCTCTGACAAATATCTGCTGCATCATAAAGACTCTTGATCCAAACGCAGACGGCAGCAGAAATATCTACTCCAGTTATCAGCTCTAACATTAAGAATAAATATTGACCCCTCGTTTGTTTCATCTCAAAATGACCCGTTAATATTTTGCTGTGTCATCTTCTCAGTGTAATACATGGCGTTACGGTCGTGTTCGACCTCTGCTTGACCTCCTACCACGTGACCTGTGGATGGCTCGTAGCTCTGAAGTTGAAAGGATGAATAGAGACAGTGTGTACAGAGTCTTTAAAAGGTCAAAGACAAACCAGAGGAAGCTGTTTGAACTCCTCTGCTCACATTGTGCTGGTTGTGTTTGTACAGTCAGCTGGTTCATGTGCACCAACACAAACACAGGTGTTAACATAAAGCCCTGCAGGTGTTCAGAGTTACAGGCAAGTCCTGCTGCAGCAGAGCATTGAAAAGGAAAGATCAGTCAGAGGAAGAGAAACCTCGCATCCGCAGGTCCTCCGCAACAAACTGGGAAGAGGATCTCTGAACGGAGCTGGTTCATGTTGGAACGGGAAAGAGAAAAACACTGAAGAGATGATTTCACTTCACTGGAACTGTGAGGCCAAACCAGGAAGAGCAGGCCCGGACTGAAAGCACACTAAAGTGTATGTTAAACCAAGCAGGAACCAGGTCTCACAATCCAGAGCTGAAGCCCCTTAAACCTGCGTCCCCTCCAGCAGCCAGCAGGGGGCGACTTAAACCTGCGTCCTCTCCAGCAGCCAGCAGGGGGCGACTTAAACATGCGTCCTCTCCAGCAGCCAGCAGGGGGCGACTTAAACCTGCGTCCCCTCCAGCAGCCAGCAGGGGGCGACTTAAACCTGCGTCCTCTCTAACAGCCAGCAGGGCGACTTAAACCTGCGTCCTCTCCAGCAGCCAGCAGGGGCTGACTTAAACCTCGTCCTCTCTAACAGCCAGCAGGGGGCGACTTAAACATGCGTCCTCTCTAACAGCCAGCAGGGGGCGACTTAAACATGCGTCCTCTCCAGCAGCCAGCAGGGGGCGACTTAAACATGCGTCCTCTCCAGCAGCCAGCAGGGGGCGACTTAAACCTGCGTCCTCTCTAACAGCCAGCAGGGGGCGACTTAAACCTGCGTCCCCTCCAGCAGCCAGCAGGGGGCGACTTAAACATGCGTCCTCTCCAGCAGCCAGCAGGGGGCGACTCCACCGGCTGCAGAGAGAAAATGTTTCTCCTTCTCAGCTGATTTATTCCCTCAGTAAACACTTTCCTGATGAGTTTATGGTCTCAGTCACTAGTTTCAAGTCTTCTTCAACACAGCATGATGTTCATTTAGTAAATTATGGTCCCATTTAGAGGAACAGAGACCAGGAAGCAGGGGGGGCTTTAGGGCGGGGCTACAAGCTGATTGGTGACCTGTCAATCAGGATAGATGCGACTCTGTACATTTAACCAGCGGCGCTGAAAAAGCTCATCAGGAGTCGGCTGCTCATTTTTCAGTGAGAACGTTTAGTTTTATGTCTTTTTGTCGCTAGCTAAAATTAGCATCCCAGCTAATATCACAGTTAATGTGAATTACAGATGCACCTTGCTAACCAAGCTAGCTAGCTCCACCCTCTAGTCCAAATATGGTCACTTCTGGTTCCAAAAAACCGAGATGGCGACGAACAAAAAGCCCAACTGGAGGCTTCAGAACCACAAACCAACGGGTGATGCTACGCCTCCGCTCCTTTCGTAGCGTCTCGTGCTTCCGGCTCTTTACTCGGTGAACTGTGTGTTAGTGGGTTTTATTGTTTCTGTGTCTTGATGAATTATTGTGTTTTTTCTGCATCAGATTTTCCTGGTGGTGGCGAACTCCAGGGAGGTGGAGCCTGAGCTGTCAGTCATCTACAGGTGGAACCAGCGGCGGCAGCGTTTCCTCCGTCACCAGACTCTGGAGACTCACTCCGCCTTGGACTGGGAGGCCTTTCACATCCACAACCACAGCTTCCTGGTGGTAGCCAATCACAGACGAGGTACCATCACACACCGACAGAAACCTGATCTCCAGGAACCGTTTAAACAGCACTTCGCCTCTGTAACCGAACATGACAAGCGCCAGATTCTTCTACTTCTTCTTCATGGCAAACTGTACCGGGCAGATCGTTGTCGCCAAACCACGCATTGTCCACCGCAGAAATATCTGGCGGCTCCTTTGATCACAATTCAGTTTTAATAATAACAGATTAAAATGAACAAGAATAGGTTTGATTGGTTGGTTTGAGTCCTGAGTAACTGACAGAAATGGCGTGCAGAGTCCCACCAAGGCTGCGTCCTCTGTTCAGCATCGACCTCCCACCTGCTCAGGTAAACTCCACACAGAAAGGCGGGGTCCAAAACCGGAGTCCACTATTCTTCGCGGGGACCAAAATGCTGGACCCCACAAGTTTAAGGGGCGGTTTTAGGCCTCAGGTTAGATTAAGGGTTCAGGGCCTGGCAATGCTTCATGTCAGCCCCTGAAGGCTGTGTGATTTACTGTGAAGATGAAACACTGATTGATGAAAAGAAGGTTTATGATCTGAGCATCTGAAAGAACAGCAGCTGATGCAGCTGCACTGTGGTGAGATCAGCGCTCTTAAAGGGACAGTCCAACATGTTGGTGAGCCCTCCTCTTCTCCGTCTCCTCCAGCAGATGAGTCAGAATCATCATGCTGATGGCATCACCGCGCCTTCACTCACTCACTCACTCACTCACTCACTCACTCACTCACTCACTCACTCACCAGTTCACAGACGAGTGTGAAGCGGCCGGGATGTGGATTATCACCTCTAAATCCGAGCCCATGGTTCTCAGCAGGAAACCGATGGAGGACTCACTCCGGGGAGAGAAAGAGTTCTTACCCCATGTGAGCGAGTTCAAGAACCTCAGGATCTTGAAGGATTGAAGCAGCGGCGCCATCGCATTCCCTCTGCCGCTGATCGAAAGAGAGCCGGAAAGCAAAGCTCTCGATATACCGGTCAGTTTTTGCTCTGGTCATGAAGGCGGGGTCATGACCGGAAGAACTAGATCGTGGGAACAAGCAGCTGAAGTAGGTTTTCTCTAGAGAAGGGCTGCAACTAACGACCATTTCATTAGTCGATTAATCTGTCGATTATTGAAACGAATAATGACACAACGCCTCTCATTTAGCTGTCAGCCTTTAAATTAAACCTGAGGTTGTTTTAGCCAGGTGCTAATTAACAGTCAGGACAATAAAATAAATCCTGCTTTCAAAAATGCATCTTTTAATGAAAGTTTCTGCTGCAGCAACAGAAAATTCCTCTGAAATCAGCTGATCTGCTGTTTAGTGACGGAGCAGTTTCGCCGCCTCACGCACAGTCAGAACTGTTTTCTCTTCTTTAGAAAGTATGAAACTGTCCCGTGTTCTCTCACCTTGCGCGCTCGGCAGCAACACGTTCTCCAGCTGGGAACGCCGCCGTGAGCGATGCAGCGTTTATGAAGTCAGGACACGTCTGGAACGTGAACGCGGCCGCTGTGCATCATAATTATGTGCTGCTCTCAGCACCGTTACTGCAACAACCAAACTGACCAACTGTACAGGAAACGTTTCAGCTCATAGCGTGAAGTAACAGCGGCTTTA
The DNA here is from genome assembly GCA_024633595.2 of Lepomis macrochirus. Classification (NCBI taxonomy): domain Eukaryota; kingdom Metazoa; phylum Chordata; class Actinopteri; order Centrarchiformes; family Centrarchidae; genus Lepomis; species Lepomis macrochirus. The sequence goes on from JALXJV020000016.1 coordinate 1,794,818, forward strand.
GCGTGAAGCTAGCTTCGCTAACTAGCTCTCGAGACGAGTCCGCCGTTCGGCTCCTCCTCTTCAGACGCTCCGGTGTTTCCAGGAGAGCTCAGACCTTTCTGGCTGAGTGAAGAGTGAAACGCTGCCACACTCTGGAGGCTTTAGGTGGTGAAGGTGTTTCTGCAGCTCTGATGGTGTTTTAGTAACTTTAACGTTCACATCACTTTACTCTGTTAAGCTGGACGGTGTCGCTACAGCCCGATGACATCATGAACCAATCAAATAGTTGTTGCAGCCCTACTGAAGGGTGGCTGGCGTCTCCCTTAGAGACGGGCTGAGAAGCCGAGTCCTCCGTGAGGAGCTCAGAGTAGAGCCGCTGCTGCTGCTTTGTGTCAAAAGGAGCCAGTTGAGGTGGTTCCTGCATCTGGGCAGGATGCCCACTGGACGCCCCCCTAGGGAGGTGTTCCAGGCAGGTCCAGCAGGGAGGAGGCCTTGCGGAAGACCGAGGACTAGGTGGAGAGATTATATCTCCACGCTGACCTGGGATCCCCAGTCGAGCTGGTTAATGGTCAGGAGAGGGAGGTTTGGGGTCCCTGCTGGACTACAGCTCAATCCCATTCAGCCCTTTGGGGTTGGGTGTCCTGATTCTTGTTGTGATAGAGAGGCGGGACGAAGGGGAGGGGCATAATATGGTGATTTTCTTCAAAACAATAATTAAAAAATCGCTTGTTCAGCCGCTAGCATGTTGTCTCGTTAGCTAGCGTCGCTAACAACGTTAGCTACCAGGTAATGAAGCTGTTAGATCTCCTGATGTGTGATTTAACTATCGGTGTCTTTCATTACAGTTTAAAATGGTCAAAGTGTCTCTTTGTGTCCTCAGCCAGAGACTCCAACCACAACATCCACAGTGTGATCTACAGGTGGAACCCAAACACCAAGGTAACCATGTCCTCTGCTGTCCTCTGTTATCCACATGTCCAACTCACCGTCTCATCCTGACCCGTTCTGTCCTCATCTTGTTCCCCATCCTTTCATGTCTTCGTTTTACTTGTCCTTTTCTATCCCTGACCCATCCTGTCCTCTCCTGTCTCTTTCTGTCCTTTAATGTCCTGTTGTCTTCTTTCCTGTCCTTGCCCAGTCTCTCCTCTCTTGTGGAGTTGTGTCCTCACCTTCCTTGTCCTCTCCTGTCCTCTCCCATCTCACCCTGTCTCGCCGTCTCTCTCGTCCCTTCAGCTGTTTGAGGTGAACCAGACTCTGTCCACGTCCGGAGCGTATGACTGGGAGTTCTTCTCCGTCGGGCCGTACCACTTCCTGGTGGTCGCCAACACCTTCGACGGACAGACCACCGCCATCAGCTCCGCCGTCTACGTCTGGCTGGACGGCTGCTTCCGGGTCTTTCAGAACATCCCGGTCAGTGTCTGCTGGCTTTATGTGATGATGAAGTGTTTACTGAGGCAAGGTCCGGTTCAGGATCTGGCTCCAGGATCGACCCCTTCAGTGGCTGTTTCTGATACCTGGAGATGAGCGAAGCTGCGCCAAAGTTTCAGATCTGATACAGATCTCCTCATGAGATACAGCTTTACAGTATTTATGACATATGAGTCTGGATCTTTATGAGCCTGCACAGGTGAGAGTCTCTGCCTGTACAGGTGAGCTCTCTGCCTGTACAGGTGAGCTCTTTACCTGCACAGGTGAGTCTGAGTCTCTGCCTGCACAGGTGAGTCTTTACCTGTACAGGTGAGTCTGAATCTCTGCCTGTACAGGTGAGTCTCTACCTGTACAGGTGAGTCTTTACCTGTACAGGTGAGTCTGAGTCTCTGCCTGCACAGGTGAGTCTCTACCTGTACAGGTGAGTCTTTACCTGTACAGGTGAGTCTGAGTCTCTGCCTGCACAGGTGAGTCTTTACCTGCACAGGTGAGTCTTTACCTGTACAGGTGAGTCTGAGTCTCTGCCTGCACAGGTGAGTCTTTACCTGTACAGGTGAGTCTGAGTCTCTGCCTGCACAGGTGAGTCTCTGCCTGTACAGGTGAGTCTGAGTCTCTGCCTGCACAGGTGAGTCTCTGCCTGTACAGGTGAGTCTTTACCTGTACAGGTGAGTCTCTGCCTGTACAGGTGAGTCTGAGTCTCTGCCTGCACAGGTGAGTCTTTACCTGTACAGGTGAGTCTGAGTCTCTGCCTGCACAGGTGAGTCTGAGTCTCTGCCTGTACAGGTGAGTCTGAGTCTCTGCCTGTACAGGTGAGCCCCATCAGACGCTCCCAGCTGGATGACAGCAGACAGACGTGATGAAGAGGATTATGTCAGTAATCAGTGGATCAGACACGAGGTGACGACAGCTAACCACAAATCAGCCAGATGAAAGTAACCTGCTGCCTCACAGCTGCAGGGAAACGCTGCACGTTACCTGAGTGAGGCAGCTGATCTCACAGGATGTAAACAAACCTGTGTCATGTTATCAAACTCGTTACAGGCCTGAAGAGTCGGGATAAAAACCTGGTAACATCCTGTCCATGTTTGGACCGGACTCTGTCCTGTGGGTGTTTTGACTCAACATGTTTTATTTCAGATCAGAGGGAAGAAAACATCTAAAATCCACATTCAGTAGTTTATTTTCTTGCAGTTTGTCTCTGAGCGTCTGTAGATTTCTAATAAAGACGCTTTCCAACGCCGCACGTCCTCCTGCTGTCGCCGTCTGCACCGTGTCGTCATGGTACCGTTGGAAAGCTCGCTCTCTGCTGTCCGATCCAAATATGGTCATTTCCTTTGTACCAGCAACCAATCATGAAAGCAGAGGCAGATTTAAGCTAAGCGTCGTTTTTTGACAGCGTGAATCGGACACGCAGTCACTGTTGTCAGTCTGATGTGTTTTAAATGTTCTCTGTTGTCGTCGTTAAGGATCTGATCAGATATTAGACGGATTTCATCTCAGAGATGCAACCAGGGGGCAGAAAGCAGCTCTGTCTTTGCATCGTGTCATACAGCAAATCCAGCTGCAGTGCGGGGAATTACTCAGACATTACTTTTTACTTATTACTCATTTAAAAGTAATAATATTACTTTACTTATTCCTGGGTATTAAAGGTAAATAGTGTCGTTACTCGCCCGTCCTTAAGAGGCAGGAAAACTGTTCAGCAGCGTTTAGAGATTCACTTTACTGGCCTCTCAGCCTGGAGCACGGATCACACAGGCTGTTTAGAGGCCGTCTGACGCTCACAGCACGTCCGCCTGACGGCTTCCAGCTGTGGAAAAACGCCTCGCTGCTTTAGCTTCTTTAGCAGCTGACTTGAACAACGTAACGTCCGGTGTCGCTGACCTGCAGCGCGGCCGTTATGTTAATATTCAAAATGAAACACAAACAGATCCAACTCTGAAATATCAGTTTATTATTAAGTCAACAAGAATTTACAAACTCTGCCTTCTCTACGCTGATTACGGAGGCTGAGCGAAGCGGTTTGGAGCCGCTGGCTGGACGTCCAGCTGTGTTTGTTTCTAAGAAACCCGTCTGTAAAAATAAAATTTAACACGTTTACAGGCTGTTTCTCCTCTCAGCTGCTCTGACTGACACCAAACTCTTTTACTCCTGACTGTAATCTGAAGGTTTGTTCCTACGTCATTATAATTATTTTATTCCCTGAAGGAAATAGATTTTTAATTCCTTTTAATGATTTATGGAGGAATAAAAAGAGAAATCCTCAGTAAAAACATCTGAGTTTAATGTGTCAGCAAAATAAAACTATAATCTGACTTAATGCAGATTCAGATGTAAATTAGCTCATGTTTCATTACATGCTGCCTCATTTGCATATTCAAACTTTCAGAAAACCTGTAATACAGAGATTTTAGTCTTAATGTGAGTAATCAGCTCGGAAAGTTTTACCCTGCAGCCGTCTAAACCTGAACCCGCCTGGACCAGGTCTGGACTCGTCTTGGACTCCAGACCTGATCGCTTCAGCAGAAAAACAACATCAGATCGCTTCCCGAAGCTTTTAAGCAGAGCTCTCAGGTGATTACAGTAATCTGAAGCGAGGCCGCTGAACATCGCTCGCCGCTGAAACAGGACGTCCCGCAGGTCAGCGATGAAACGGCGATGTGATGACAGACGCTCGCATGAAGGCAGTGAAACCGTTTCTTCTCTCGGTTAGTTCGTGATGATGAAAGCGCAGGAAAGCAGAGGAGTGTAATTAATGCGAGCGTGAGGGGCTTTCCAGCAGCACACTGTTGGGACTCGTCCGTCCGTCACGGCGAATCGTCCCTCTGAAGACTTTTATTGGATTTTAAAAACCACAAAAACACCTTTAATTTATCTTCTGACAGAAAGAGCAGCAGCCGGTGGAGAACAGGTTCACCTGCTGTTTAGTGCTTCAGATCTCAGGTGGAATCAAACCTGCCGGCGTCCTTATGTGAGACAGAGTCTCTACGTTGGTCTCTGAGTTATTAATAATCAGAACTGTTCATGCGCAGCGTGTCCTGACTGACTGGGTTCTAGCGTTTGCTCGCTCGCTTTGCTCGTAAATCATTATTCCGGTTCTTCTTCTAGGGGCAGGTGAACTCTGCTGCTGTTCTTCTTCTTCCTCTTCTCTGCTGTAGACTCACTGTCAGGCCTCAGCTGATGTTCAACATACTGCTGTTGGTAGAAAGGTTGTAACTACAGGAGGTTCACTGGAACGTGTTTAAAGGGGAGGAGCCAAGGACAGAACGGTAAAATACAGGTGAACACTGATCGTTTCTGATTAAAGACTCTGAAAACTAACCTTCTGTGATATTGAAAACAAAAGACCTGGAAGCGTTTTGACTCCATCGTGACTCAGACTTGTCCTGCGTTCACACCTGATCTGAAAACAGTGTAAAAAGCTCGATTAAGTTGCTCGTGTTTTAACTTCCTACCGCCGCCACTCAAAATATCAGGTGCGTTTGACTTCACGCGTCGCTGCGCAGAGCTGACTGAACATACGGCGTGCTGGTTAAGTGTCATTTATACTGTGAATCGATGGCGTAGGCTACGGGGCCACGCCGTCACCTGGCGTGCACCTTCTCAAACATGTAACTACATCGCCGAAGTCGACGCGGACCGTAAGCTCTGTGATTGGTCGGCTGGGTAGCCTCGCAACGCCTCCGAGCCGACAGGAAGTCCCCGCGCTTTGAAGTACCTTTTACTAGCGGCCCGAGTGAAATGACTCGTTTCGCTATCAGACTGTGATCCATTCGCTCGGTAACATTTGAAAAGGCTGCACCAGCCGCACGTTTACGATTTTACCCCCATTTACGTTAGCAGAGCGCTAAACAGGAAGTTAGCCTGCTCGGTCGGCAAAAGTCAACACGGTGGACGCTGCGGCGCTGCTGCCGACTAGCGTTTGGGGGGGTAATCGCAGAATGACGGACACACCTACACACAATGCACGGCTACGTGCGTACGTACGCACGTTGACCCTACGCAGGAGGATAAATCAAGTTTTAGAAATTGTGTCCGACTTCTGCCGGCGCTGCAAAACGTCACCATGTCACGTGACATTGAAACCTCGCGGGAGCCAAGCGGCTTGGATCTTTGCTAACGCCTGGTCTCGCTGCATTTTTCAAGAACAGTCACTTCTCTCAGCAGGTAGAACGTGTCCGACTTGACGGCGCCGTTTGTATTCCCCGGCCCTGCAGCCGCCTGCATGACGTCGTCGGCGAAGGTCAGCAGCAGTCAGTCAAACGCAAGCGAGCGTGAAATACCTCCAGACTGCTGGCGCCTCGTCTCAGCTCGCTCCACGCTACGTTAGCTCTCCTAGCAAAGTGTCTGTGTGGACAAGTGTTTTTTAAAATATGAATCATTAGAGAGCTTTGCAGGTCAACCGTCCTCATACATCAGACTCTCTCTCCTGGGAACGTGAACATCAGCAGAACATTTAATGGACATCTGAACGGCGGCTGTTGAGAAATGACATGACAGTGTGTTTAAGAAGTTACCCTTGGCGCCTGAGTTCTCTGAGTCTGCTGCTCTCTCTGCAGACGGTGGGAGCGACGGACTGGGAGACGTTTGAGATCGACGGCAGGTTCTTTCTGGCCGTCGCCAACAGTCAGAAGGTTTTGGGCCGCGGTCCGAGTCTCTACAGCATCAACTCCACCGTGTACGAACTCAACACGCTCACGCGGACCTTCATCCGCTTCCAGGACATCCTCACACACAGGTGAGCGACTTGCAGGGTCAAATCCAGCTCACCTGTCTGACTGGAGACTGTTTTCTAATAACATCTCTATTTTTGTTGAGCATAAAAACGCAGGTCAAAATCAGGATTCAGTAGGTGGAGTCTCCTGCTGTGTTCCAACAGCTCATGTTCATGTTCTTCAGATTTCCAGTCCACGGCGTTAAAATCCAGATGGTTCCAGCAGCTCCTGGGGAGTCTGGCAGCTTTATGTTTCTATGATCAGCAGTTCAACAAGTCTGGTTCATTCCTACACTTTACAGCTTTACTTGTTGCTAACGCTACAGTAACCGCTAGCTGCTGCTAATAGAGTAGCTGATGCTAACAGAGTAGCTCCTGCTAACAGAGTAGCTGCTGCTAATAGAGTAGCTGATGCTAACAGAGTAGCTGCTGCTAATAGAGTAGCTGATGCTAATAGAGTAGCTCCTGCTAAAAGAGCAGCTGCTGCTAACAGAGTAGCTGCTGCTAATAGAGTAGCTGATGCTAACAGAGTAGCTCCTGCTAAAAGAGCAGCTGCTGCTAACAGAGTAGCTGCTGCTAACAGAGGAGCTGCTGCTAACAGAGTAGCTGCTGCTAATAGAGTAGCTCCTGCTAAAAGAGGAGCTGCTGCTAACAGAGTAGCTGCTGCTAACAGAGTAGCTGCTGCTAACAGACCAGCTGCTGCTAACAGAGCAGCTCCTGCTAACAGAGTAGCTCCTGCTAACAGAGTAGCTGCTGCTAACAGAGCAGCTCCTGCTAACAGAGTAGCTGCTACTAACAGAGTAGCTCCTGCTAACAGAGTAGCTCCTGCTAACAGAGTAGCTGCTGCTAATAGAGTAGCTGATGCTAACAGAGTAGCTCCTGCTAAAAGAGCAGCTGCTGCTAACAGAGTAGCTGCTGCTAACAGAGGAGCTGCTGCTAACAGAGTAGCTGCTGCTAATAGAGTAGCTCCTGCTAAAAGAGGAGCTGCTGCTAACAGAGTAGCTGCTGCTAACAGAGTAGCTGCTGCTAACAGACCAGCTCCTGCTAACAGAGTAGCTGCTGCTAACAGAGTAGCTGCTGCTAACAGAGTAGCTCCTGCTAACAGAGTAGCTCCTGCTAACAGAGTAGCTGCTGCTAACAGAGTAGCTCCTGCTAACAGAGTAGCTCCTGCTAACAGAGTAGCTGCTGCTAAGAGAGCAGCTGCTGTCACCAGCCGGCTCTGAACCAGCGGTCCGAAGCTTCTGTGCTGAGTTAGAGGTGGAAACACCAACACCCCCCCGGAGCACCGAGCTTCCAGTCCGGCCAGAATCAGCAACAGGACAGCTAGCTGCACGGCTAACTGAGCGGCTAGCAGCAGCTGCTGTTAGCAGCAGTTAGCGGCTAAAGTAACTGCTAACAAACAAACTATGCAGCCGGAGGACATCAGAGGAGAAACCAGACATCAGATCTGATCCAGGTTCAGTAAAACCAGAGAATAAAGTTATAAAGTTCACTTCAGATGCCCTTGTCAGGGTGAGCGAGTGACGGCAGCGAGTGACCACGCTGGTCTGACGGGGAGGAGCCGGGGCTCGAACCGTTGATCCCTCACTTACAGCATTCAGCCGTAGAGTCGTTAACAAGCTAACAGGAGTAAAATGGAGCGACATGATAGGACAGACGTGCAGAAACCCCCCCCCCCGCCCAGACCACAGACCCTGTGCTGTACTAACATGTTGTTGTTGTGCTCAGCGCTGTGGACTGGGAGTTCTTCACCATCGGAGAGGAGAAGTTCTTGGTTGTGGCCAACTCTCATGACGGCAGCTCGTACTCTCTGAACAGCGTGGTCTACAGGTTCGTACTTCCTGTCAGGTCGGGGGTCAGACTTTGGCCGTTCGCAGGTCTTTACCTCTGCGTGTCTCCTGTTTTCAGGTGGCAGGGTTACGAGGGCTTCGTTCCGGTTCACAGTCTGCCGACGTTCGGCTGCAGAGACTGGGAGCACTTCAGCACCGACGAGGGCTCCTTCCTGGTCTACTCCAGCGCCACCTCCAGGCTCAGCAAGGTCTTCAGACTCAGGACCTACTGAAGGAAACTCCGCTCTGCAGCTGCAGAGCCTCTGAGGAGCCGCCGCTTTAGAAAGCACAAAGTTTCCTCCGGACTCAGCGGGGCTTCCTGTTCACCTGCTGCACCAACTCACCATTTATACCAACATTTTCTGCTCTTAAAAAAACTCTGACAGCAAGATGACAAACAGACTTCAGGTCGATCGGGGCTGCGCTGACTTGTTTTCCAGTAAAGGACGACGGTAGGAGGTCCAGCTTCTAGCTCAGTCCGGTCTCTGTAGAGTATGGAGAAGCTTTCAGAGCATCTCGGTGCCTCGCTGCTGCAGACGGTTAATAATTTTACTTTAATAAAAGCAGTCTGAGCTCCTCCAGCTGGTTGACGCCTCCGTGCAGAGCAGAATCCGGTCGGCTGCTCGCCGTCACTGAGCAGAGTATTTGTTTATATAAAATATGTTTTCAGAGCCCGGCAGGACGGCGCCCTCAGGTGGGCAAAGAGAGAAAATGTTTATGACTCGTCCCGCCTCTCCAGACAAAGAGGACGCAGCGACGCCTCTGAGACAGTTTCTGCTCAGAGGGAGGAGCTTAAACCTGGACGGCGACACACAGCTCATAAGCTACGACAGGTGCCACATGACTCTCCGGCCAATCAGAGGACGGCTTGTCAAAGCCGAACTCGAAGACTCTTCGCACAGCTGCTCCGTGATTTCAGATGCTCACAAAGGTTTATTTAAAACTGACTGAATTATTTTACACAGAGTGAAATATATCGATCGTTTAACTTGTTAGAGATAAATGATAAGCTATTATCAGGATTATCAGGGCCCAGCTGTTCAGGAAGTTCAGTCTGGATCAGAGTATCCAGATTTGGAAATCCCATGTTTTGCTATCCAGGATCACGTAAACCCTTTTACTATTGTTCTGGTTTTTCAAACCAACACTGGACTGGATCACCCTGATCCAGCTTTCCAGATTAGCTCTAAATGTGACGACACGTTGCTGTTGATTTTATAAAGACCAGCAGGTGGAACAGCCAGCGGGGGGGGCACTTAATAAAACAACACAAACATTTCCTTCTAATTTCTATTTCTTTAAACAGTCTGAGCCACAACAGAAGAAAAACACACAGATACAGATTATTCCCAGACAAACTGTGGAGCGTCTGAGTTCTATTGTTCAACAGTTAAAATAAAAATGAGTCCGAGTTCAGCAGCTTTTAGGAGGCTGATCTCAGACTGAGGATCTGACTGGACCTGCAGGAGGGAAACTGGTTCAGCTCTGATGATCCTGTCTGTAATTAATGCGCTGTAAAAAGTGACAGTTGAAATGAAAAACATTGTTTGTGTTTGATATTGAAGCTGTTTGGGGGATTATTTATTTTTACTGTACTGAAAGGAAACGTGACTTTATCGCTGCAAAGTTTAAACAAATCAAGAACAAAATAGAAATAAATGTGGATTCAGACTCCTACAAAATAAAATGTTGTTCCTGATCGCAGCCTCCTGCTCAGGATGATCCTGATGTTCTGGATCTGAGGGATCCCAAATCTACTAAAAAGCTTTTGAACAACACAAACTGAAGGTTCGATCCAGAGCAGAACCAGAACTAGATCAGCTGATCTCTTTTTAGAATCCTTTTTTTTTCTTTTGAACAGTTTTCCAGATTTGATCCAATCCCATCAGATTACTTTTGAACAGCTGGGCCCAGATGTTCTGGGTCCAGCTGAACGTCTGATCGTCATGTGATGCAGCTTCTTTCCTGCAGGTCAGCGGCTGCAGATTAAAACTGAATATTAATATTTCTGTATGTGGAGATTTGTTATGAAATACATTTAATAAAGTTAATGTTCATGAGTAAGATGAAAAATAAAACTATAAACATCTAATATTAATTCATTATTTATGGTTCTGATCATCGCTGAGTTCATGTGCTGATGTTTCTCTGACTTCTGTTCGCATGTCGGTCTGTTCGACATTCAAACGTCCTGAGATGGAAACAGATTTTGGTTTCATGGCTGTTGCTGAAAGTTAAAATGCTGCCTGAACACTGACTGAGACTGAGAATTAAAAAGAAAGCTGTCAGAGGGAAGTTTTTTAGGTTTACTGACCTGCTCCTCCTGGATTCTGCTTCAGGACTCTGATTGTCTCTTTTCTTTATTGTTGTTGGAAAGAAAATGTGTCGCTGAACGTGTCAGAAAGATTTATAATCCCAACTCACCGTTAAATAATTTCCTCCAGCTGAGCTCGGACAGAACAGGGTGCTGGTCTAAAAGTTTAATCTGGATCAGCACTTTTGGATTAAGACGCAAACTTTTCAGGATTACCAAATCCAGATTACCGGCTGTGTGGAAAACAGAACAATTAAACAACACAAACATCAGACCTCATCTGACCCACAGCAAAAAAACAAAAACAAACAAATACACATTATTTACAGACATGTTGTGGATATTTTGAACACGTGTTCAATTAATTGTTTAATAGTTAAGAAAAGAAAGAACATTCAGAGAGGCGGATCTCTGAGCGACTGGCTGATTTCACCGTCAGGTTCACAGCTGATTATTGTTCCTGTGATTAATGACTTTCATCTGAACAACTGATTTAAGAGTTGATCCAACACGAGAGCCGAAATCGTTGTTTAAAGCTTAAACATCAGTTTAACATTATAGAAATAACAGAAAATACAGGAAAGCATAAAACGTCACCTTTAACTCATCACATCACTGTGACTGAAGTAAGAATAAGAGTTCTGTCAGAATCAGAACCAGTTTTATTACCAGGTTTGTGTTCACATACGAGGAATCTGACTCAGGATTGGACATCGCTCATGATGTGTTCACTCATACAGAAATACAAATAACACAATAACACAAATACAATATAGACAACATTTACATTTCTACTCATTTAGCTGACGGCTTTTATCCAAAGCGACTTACAGCTGCTCTACATGTCAGAGGTCACACGCCTCTGCAGCAACGAAGGGTTAAGTGTCCTGCTTAGGGACACAATGGGGGATTGAACCTGGGTCTCTCACACTAAAGGCAGAGTCTTATCCACTGCACCATCACCACCTCAAACAACACTAATATTCACACTCTGAACAAAACAATATAGACATGTTGACACATAGTGCAGTGATCAGAGTGCAAAGATGCAGGAGTAAAGTATTATTCTCATTCTGTACATGGTGAAGGTGGATCTGATGTACAGGTACACAGTGTGATGGAGCAGACTGCAAAGGATGCTGGAGAAATAAATAAGACCTGTGACCTTTTTTTTTTTATTTTTTT